>VZTF01006315.1:579332-670325 GCA_013397755.1 Cnemophilus loriae | reverse complement strand
GTAAAGCCTGTCCCTGTCCCTCCCTCGGACACACGGAGCAGGTCAAGCCTGTCCCGGTCCCTCCCTTGGGACACACAGAGCAGGTAAAGCCTGTCCCTGTCCCTCCCTCAGACACACGGAGCAGGCAAAGCCTGTCCCTGTCCCTCCCTCAGACACACGGAGCAGGTAAAGCCTGTCCCTGTCCCTCCCTCAGACACACGGAGCAGGTAAAGCCTGTCCCTGTCCCTGTCCCTCAGACACACAGAGCAAAGGTCCCAGGTGCAGCGAGCCGGGGCTTGGCTGTGCACTCTGCACAGAGATCCTCCTCTGCCCGCAAGGGAAGATGTGTTTCACGAAATTAGATGGTGTGTTTTTATAGTCACTTCCAAAGGCATTTCCTCAAACTCCACTGTTATCTCCGAACACACGAGTGTAAATAACAATATCCATTATGTCGGTGCTTCATTCAACACACAAAGATAACTTCTTCTCCCTTCCCAAGAGGAGGCAGCGTGATAGAAACTGAAAAGGCCATCAGAAGCCATGGCTCCAGCAACAGTGTGAATAATCTCACACCATCAGGTGAGAGCCCAGAAAGGCAGATCATTAGACAGCCCTACCCTGCTCCTCGCTGTGTCACAGTACCAACCACTCCTTACGTGAAGGATGGCACACGCTCATTTCGCTTTTATTGAGTCAAAAATAAGACAGTAATTGGATTGAGGCTTTCAGGGGAGAGGGGAGGGGGAAAGGATCTTCTTAGACTCCCTAATGCCAGTCTTCACGACCTGTCTGATCTCTCGGTAAATGCCACATATAGGTTAATCCTCACAAATCCTCAGTACGACCTTGTCAAATCAAAGTGTTCATCAGGTTGTTCGGGGGCTACTAGATAAGAATAAACAAATGAACTCATGCTGCATGTCTCCCAGCTGTCACTTAGGAGTGCTTATAGACAAGGTCTCTTTAGCGGGCACCCCGCAGCAAAAGAACTCTGACTGGAAAATGTGAGAAATGAACAGATTACCTGCTTAACTAACACGCCTGTGAGCACCCTGCATGTGAAAGACACATGCACTTACACATTTCACTCCGTGTGCCCTAAGCATTCCGTTTTCTCCTTGATTTTCCTAATTTTAAATATTATTTATTTGCAAAAAACATAGATGCATCCAGAGTAAAAAAGTGTCGTAACATAATGCTGGAGGAGTGTGTTACAAGGACGTGCCTTAGACATCAAATTGCTCCTTTGCCATCCAACCCAATTAAAATGCAGCAGTTCCTCACTGCCTCCCGTGGACTTGCTGCTTGGCCACTGAGCCTCTTCTGGGCACGGGGGTCATTTACCCCCTTTAACCTCAGGGCCATCAGAGGAGGTCCTGCTGTCTGCTCCACCTTTGCTGCTGCCTGTGCTTGGCCTGATGCCATTCATCTATTCCGTGCTGGCCTGCAGCCACCCACCAGATGGCAATGACTTTCAGATGGAGCAGGGTAATTTTGAACTAGTGACCCAAAAGGTGGAAGGTTTCGTAGCCCACTGCCTGCCCTCTGGCCTGAACATCTGTGAACTTGCCCTTTTCAGAACAGGGCTGCAGGCACTGAAAAATACACACACAGCATTATCAGGAGGTTTGGTTTTCTCCCACTTCTCACAACCCTCAAACCCAGCACTATTATGCCACACTCCAACTGCTCACCCAACCACAGCTTGCACTATGTCAGCACCCAAAGAGTGCAGTGTCGAACGTCTGCTTGTCATCTTGTCTCTCTAGCACCTTTGCAATTTCTGTCATGCTTTCTCTTCATGAGCTGAGGAGAGTCTAGTCAAAATCTATTATCTGTCCCTCATGTCTTGGGAGACAGTTCACTGTAACACACAAACTGCTGCAGTCTACAGTTTGGTTTTGGTCTTTCTCGACCAGAACCTTGTTTCATCTATGTATAATTCTACCCAACAATTTCATTGTTTCTACAAGTCCACCCTTGTTCAGATAGTGACTACAATTTAATACATATTTTGAAGGTGAAAGTTTGTGGGTACAAATACACTGCAAAGTACTTGAAGAATCCAAAAGCCTCTGTGCACATATTTTTCCCTCTATACATGATATCCCACTTAATCCCTAAAAAAGCCCATGTCCTCCTGCATGGCCTACCTTCTATGGCATTCTCTGTTGCTTGGGTTTGGGTCTTTTCTCCTTTTTTCTTCTATTGCAGAATATGTCAGATTTCAAAGGTCTTTGCTTTCATGTACTTGATCCTCAAGACCATGATCACAGCAGTTGGTCCTGAGGCCCAGAAGCAAAAGAAATTGTGCTCTTTTCTGAACCATGGAGGTCTCTCAGGAATCAGATGGAGATCCACTCTTTAAGGAGCAGAACAAAGAACAACCCTTCTGGTCCTAGGAAACTGTTCACTGAATTTCTAAATTACATAAGGCTTTGGCTCAAAAAGCATCTCAGCAGAGAGGCACAGCATGAATCGAGTAACAGGACTGCAGTGAAGGGCAAACCCCTGGATGTGCCAAGAGAATGGGAGCAAAAGCAAGGAGTGACAGAAAAAACCCAAAAAACACCAACAAACCACCAAAACAAACACCAACAAATCTAACATATTTGTCATCATGCTTCGTGAGGCAGTAAAACAGGCATGTGGAAGAGGCTGCAGTTTCTGCATAACCATCCCATCTGCAGACTTTTCCAAGTCCATCATTAATCACCGGGTCCCTCCTCCGCAGTCCTCATAACAAACCCCAGCCACCAAATCCCAGCATAAATCCTGCTCCTGGCCTCCGAGTGTGAAACAGTCAGTTGACTTTGGGATTATTCTTTATGTTCAGAAACACGAATAAATCACACACCATCAAGTTTATCATTTTTTCTCCTCAGAGAAATATGAAATATTACAGATCATCTTCACTACATCAGTTTCTTCACAGTCTATTAGCAAGCAAGGTCTATTTTTCATATAATTTACCAAACCACTGGTCTAATTTCTCTTATTTCTTTTGGAGCAGGAAACATATACAGAGCATGTTCTCCTGTTACACATCACCCACAACCAACCTTCCTGTCTTCCATTCCAGGATTCCAAGAAGCTGTTGGAGTTGACTAGCAGCTCGAGGTGGTCCAGATCTTGGGTTTCTTTACAGAGATTCTATGAAAAAAGCTGACTATCAGAAATAAAACCTATCATCAAATAACTTCAGGATGTTTCAAGCTGGATGCTCAGAAAAAGACCTATCCCCAAGCACTTACCGGCGCTGAAGGGCTGGCAGGTTTTATGGTGTGAGAGAGGAATGTTTACCAGTGGTTTTCTGAAATGAGCTGTGCCCTCACGATCTCACTTCACAGAGAAAGATCCCCCACACTGACTCCCTGCAAAAAAACCCCACAAACACAACAAAAAAACCCCAAGCAACAAAACCGCGACCACGAAAATCCCCGCAGACCAGGAAACAGGCTGAAACCCCCCAAGAACTCCTCTCTCAGTTTCAAAAAATACCTGACAGTTGCCTCAACAAACAGACTGAGGGTACAAGGGGCACGGGCCATGACACGCTGGTCCCTCTGTCCCTGCACATCCAGTGAAGTCTGGGCTGCAGAACAGCACATCCCACTGGAACTGCTCTGAGAACACAGGAAGGACTCCAGACCCCAAGGCCACCAGTTTGGTATTTTCACCAAGATCAAGAGATCAACTATTACAACAAAAAAGGTAGTGGAAGATAAGGTGAAGTTGGTACAGTCTTTCCTTACAACAAAGCCCTTGTATTAGACATTTTCTGCAAAAGATGGATGTGATTTCCCTTGCTCGGAACAGGGCAGAGAGAAACAGGTTAAATTGCAGCCAAAATAATAGGAGTCAAGAGACAAAGGCCTGCCTCATCTTTTCCCATTGCAGCTCTGTAAGGGGAAAAAAAAAAAATCACAAAAATCTGCAGTATGTCAACCTTCCCCCCCCTTTTTTTTTTACCCCTAAAAAATTCTGTTTCCCTGGAGAAGCAAAGAGAGAGGCTGAAAAGATTTCACATTGAACCACTGCAATAATTGCCACGATTTCTTCCCTACCAGCTGAAGAGTGAATGGCACGAGTCCAAACTTGGGCAAGGGGAAGGAGGTGACATTCACTTCTCCAGTCTCTGCCTGTAGCCTGTGAGAAAGGCTGGGCTGGAGAAACGCTTTGGAAGATCTGCAGATGGAGGAAACTCTCAAATGCCATGACTGCAGTAAGAAATGCTACTTGTGAAAAACAAATTCTTAACACGGTTGCCAGGCTTGGACACTGAAATACCAAATATATAAGCAAAATACAAAGCCCCAAAACTTCGGAATTTTCTTCGTCATAAAGCACAACTGAGACCCAACTACAAGTGTAGACAGAAAACTCTAAAGGTGAATTGGGAATGTTTTTTCTGCCTCACTTGCATGGGCCAGACAAATCAAGCTGGCAGCTGCCAGCTCCTGGAGGCACTGGTGTGCTCGTGTTGGTGAAACCTTGCATCAGCTCCAAAGGAAGGAACTATTGCTGTTCTTCTCAGGGCTTCTACTGGCAATAAACAGCAACTCTCCGTTCCTTTCCTCCTCCATTCACGCTGACCTCCACGGGCAGTTTCACAGGTGGATGCTGGTGGCTCTAACGCTGAGCCCCAGTCACGCGTGCCCCAAGCCCCGCAAAGAGCATTGGCTGCTCCCGACCCCTAAATGTGAGCGGTCACGCTGGATCTGGGACAGGGGGCCCTCCCGCTCCTCTGGGGCCTTAATCCACTTCAGCAGCATGTGCCAAGGCAGCAGAGCACCACAGGAAAATAAAATACACGAGGGCAGTGCCCTGCATTAAAACATCACCGGTCCAGTGACTGCTCAGGGTCAGGTGAGGTTGTGGTAACCTGAGTTATTTCTCAGGATTTTTTTGCTCATAATTTCCAATTCCCCTGAACTGTTGACTCTCAAAATCACTTAGCAGCACAAGTCTTTTGCTCCTTCTTTGCACAGGAACAACCACACTATAACATAAAACATTTATTCCAGACTCAAACATGTATTCAAAACATTAGCTCCACCAAAAGAAACAATCAGACACAAGAGCTTTCAGTTCCATTCCCAACAGAACACTTAGTAAGAAGAGAATGACTTTATCAACAAGCAGTAAAAACCTTAGTTTCCCATGTCTGAAAGAGATTTCATTAAATGCTTCCCTTGACTAGGTGCAGATCATTATATTTCTCATAGTCTGTAAGCAATGTGAGCCTGTGTCTGCACCACGAGGCCTGAGCCCTGACTGACAGCTCTAGGAATTACAATAAATACTGCAGGAACACAAGCAATGCTTTCCTAGGAGCCCACTGCCAAACGGAGTGCTTCCTAACCAAACCAAACCAAAAATAAACCTGCAAAAGCTCCATTTAATGCTGTTTCTCAGATAAGAAAGACATTCATCAGGCGAAGCCACTTCCCATTCCCCACCCCTGCAGGATTCAGGCTCTGACCCCAGGACACGCTCCCTGTCCCCAGCCACAGCCTCTGGCTTCTCACCTTCCCAGCTCCTCCCAGGCCACCAAGGATGCACCAAGACGGGGTCCCTGCCCAACCTTGAGGAGAGCTGAGCCTCCCCAGCCTGCCAGCCCCCCCAGCCCTGGTTCACACCCCTGCCAACCCCTCCTCACACGGGGGACGGGAAGATGCCCAAAACGTCTCCAAGGGTTTGGCTGCATCATCCATGCACTGACTCCCTGGCAGTGATAAAGGCCACGGTGATGGTGAAAAAAGCTAATTCACAGCCTGACAAGGATTAATCTTGCTACTGTAAAATGTCTTGGCTACAGCGGGGGTTAGTCAGTCATGGGACAGATGCAAGCCAGAATGAAACCAAATGCATACAGAAAAATATGCTTTTCTTGCAAAGATGGAAGGGGGCAAATAACAGTTAAATGACGTTCTTTACTACATTTTTTACTCAGAAATCAGTGATACCCTGAAAGGTGTGAGGGTGGTACTTTACCCTTCCCTTTCCATTTCCTTCCACACTCAAAACTGCTCAGACAGTCCTGATTCAGGCAAGGACACTGCACCATTCTGGGTAAACAAGGCAAACCCACCTCAAACTCCAGTACTAACGAGAATTGTCTTAAAAGAGAAGATTCGATCTTTTCCAGCCCAGTAGCATTTCTCACTTGCAGATGAGTCAGTCACTAATAGCTGTGACCACTTTCTGCCACGCCTGCAACGTGGCTGTGCCGCGACAGCTCCCCCCGGACCCAGAGGCTGCAGCAATGCCCAGTGGATCAGGGAACATCGCCCGGCACGGCTGGAGAACTCAAATCCAATCCACACCATTTCCACCAGGAAGGCCGGGGTACAGCTCACAGCCATGCAGCACACACAGGAACCTAAATGCTTTAACCACTTGCACTCAGTTTGCAGGAAAGGTTTGTCAAACAGCAAAAAGCAACTTGCAAACATCTGCTCAATTCCCAGTTTCTTTACAGCCCTTTGTGACCAGTGGGCCCCTCAGAAAGGAACGTGGGTATTACAGGTACGAGGCAGTGCTGGCAGGGAAGGACCAGCAGGACACCTGGAGCCTCTCCATGGATTTTTCCAGGCCCCAGAATCAGATCAGCAGAAGGAAATGCAGATGTAGCAGCACAGCTGCAGCACTTTCTGTTTTAGCTTCATTTTTTTCACTCCTTAAGGCATGTTTAAACACTATCTGTGAATGAACACTAGTAAAAGTTGTATGCGTGCATGAAGGAAAAGCTCTTTCCCTCTCTTTGGTGCCAGTCAACACCACCGAAACACTCCACAGACACCCACGTCTTAGGAGAAAGGAAAGCAAATGGAAAATAGTTCCATACTAAAATACAGTCAGTGATCACTCAGAGGCTCTTAATGCTGCAGCTCTGATTGCCCTTACATGCCAGCAGAGACAAAGGAATGCAATTTGACTGTGCATTCCTAAGAGGAAATTATATTCCCCTCTCTCTGTCTTTCTTAAGCATTTGCAGTTTTTCAGAAAATGACAACAACAGTATAAATCACCTGGGCCTAATACAATGGGCAAAGTCAGAGTAATCAATTCTTATTTATTAATCAGCCTCTATCATGATGTTCCATAATCATTATACCCCAGTTTGGACACAATAATAATGAAGCTAACAGAACTAATGCAATTTGTGGTAAGATGTTGGCAGGCAGTGGCAATAACACTGCTTGATAACAATACAGCAAGGCAAACAGGTCTTGGTTGTAAGAAGAGATATTAAAATAGACAAAAACACACCCAGAAAAGGAGGTATTAGATGTACATATTTTCGAGTTGTTATTTAAAAAAAAAAAAAAGGAAAAAAGAAAAAGATAATAATGTTAGAGACCAATCTGCATCATCAGAAATGAAGGGCTTAGGGTTATATAAAATCACAGGCACAGTAACAGCATTTGAACATCCTCACAGAATCTAAATACAGAGTGAGGTTACAAGAGTCAGATGAAGGAAAAAATGAACATTTCTCTTGGAGGAAAATTCTTTTAGTTACACAAAGTAGTCTGCGTGGGATAGTGCCACGGAAAGCCTGCAAATCCCAGCTATTTCTGCACACCAAAAACAAAAGCCACCCGCCAAACTCTCGGCTACTTCGTCTGCCTCGCCTGTGTGAATGGAAGAGCTTAAAAAATGGACCAGGGAGAAAACCACAAAGCAAGAAATGGTGCTTAGATCCTTGGGAGCAAAGTCTGCTGCAAATGCCACATTGCTGGGGGTGCTTTTAGTTCTCAAAAACATCCTTGTTCCAATGATCAGAGGAATTTCTGGGTGAGAGGGATCACTGTGCCACAGAAGGCACAGTTCAAAGGGACAGCAAGCCACACAGAATAATTCTGTGGCAATATGACCCCTCGAAATGCTCAGAGCAGCAGAACCCTGCACCTTAAAAATCTCAACCACTAAAAAAGACAGGGTGGAAAAAAAAGGAAAAGAAAGAAAAAAAACTTGTTTATAATAAAGACTACATTCTGTAGCAATTTCCTAGATTCCTGGGGTTAGAAATCTAGATTGCCAATGGATAAGTGAGCCTTAAAATCACATCCCTGCTGACAAAAATTCATTTCTTATAACTGTCTCCATTTACCGGAATGTTGAATCTTTCCCATGGGGAAGGAACAAATGAAAATGTTATTTCTCTGCTCATGAACTCATACCTTTCTGTCTGCTTTTCACTGTTGGCAATTTCATTCTCTTCCAAATTTGACTAAAGCCCATGACCTGGGGGAAATAATGTCTATATAATAATCTTCTGAAACTCTAATTCTGAGTCATGTTTTTTTGGATGTTGCCTCACACTTTATGAAAATTGCACTGAGCTATGAAATGTAAGCGATGTGATGTCTCTGCCTTAACAGAATAATTATGTCTGGTGACCATGTTAATAATAATAGTAATAATAATAATAATAATAATAGAGTCTCCTTCGAAAGCAACAAAACTAAAATAAAATTAGTAAAAAACAATCCATGCCTAACGGCAAAAAAGATGTCGTGGCACCCCGTTCCATAGGTTTATTTTCACTGCCCCATGGAAAGAACTAGTCACAACTGGTAGCAAATTAATGGTGTGAGAGAGGCAAGCAGAAACATCCTGACACTGTGGCTGAGCAGCTTAATAGCCCTAAAGCTGCCCTGGCTGTGCCTGGAGGGACCCTGTAAATCCTGGCACTCTGCTGCTGGGGCCCTGACCTGCCTGGACCCCACATCTGCATGTGGGGACAAAGCACAAACACCTCCACAAAGCACAGTTATTGGCTGGGGCCCCTCGAGCAGCTTGCTGAGCAAACTCAGCAGTGGGGATGTTTGCAGGTGAGCAACTCTTCCCCAAAAGCAGAAATAACTTCAGTGTCTGTTTACTGGCTCCACAGCCACACACCAGCTGCATCCCTGCCCAGCTCTGTAAATCCACCCAGACAAAGCTGTACGTTACCAGATGTTTATTTTATTTTTTTATCCACACTGACCCATAAAATCTACAATACAGTAGATCAAGTGGTAGAAATCATTAAAAACTTGCTCCGAACAAAATCGGTACTGCCATATGTTTTGGGCCTTCCTCCATGTGAAGCTCCACTTAACTCCACAGGTATAAATCTAGAATAACCCCATTTTGAGCAACAGCTTTTTCACATCTGCAGAGGTGCAGCCTTACGGGTGCTGGTGTTTGGTCTCTCATGTTTCTGGGATGAACAATAAATATTTATTTATTTATTCCTTCATATACACACACACACACATATATTAAACATCCAACTGAGAAATGCAAACAAATGAGGAATGTTTTATTGCTTGGAAAAGCAAAGCCTGGCAATGACAGTCTGAGAAATTTTCACTTGATATACCTGAACACCAGATTTGCAGTGAACCAAAGCCCACAGCAATGCATGTTTGCTGCCAGGCAAATACCCTGTAAGCAAGATTTTTACAGTGCATCCTAAATCTGCAAACTGGAAGCCATAAAGTGCATCTTGAATCACAAAGAACAGGGGGAAGTGAGAGCCCAGACCTTCGACAGCAAACAACATATTCCAGAGTCATGTGAAAATTTTGTCACTCTGGCACCGTCTGGAAAACCGATTTCTCAGAGGCACATCCTGCACGGACTCAGACCGAGCTCAGACGAGGCACAGGCTGGGTCCCCACTGCCTCTCGGGCCTTACAGCTGCCCCATCCTTCTGTGGCTGTTCTGCAGTGAAATCAAGCCCTTAATGCACTTTGCTTAGCAGGCTCAGACTCCGGGCTCAGGAGGAGCGCTGTCCACGGGTGTGTGCACGTGCCTGTCCACGTACCCATGCAGGACACAACAGGCACTGGAGTGGGTGCCTCTGGGGACACAAAAAGCAGCAGGAAGACGATTTAGTAGAAGGACGACCCTCACCCATGGTCTACTGCATGCTAGCGCTGGGATCAAGGGTAGGTCTGGAGCTAACAGCCCAGGGCAGTGCACTCCTGCAGAGCTCCCCAGGGAAATGGGTCCAACTCCTGCCAGCCAAACCTTGCAGCACTGAATCCCCAAAAATCCGGGACACGGCTCCGAGCGCTCTGCACGGGGCAGGCACTGCACGGGGTGTGGCCAGGTGGGTGAATCCCCTCGGGAGCCTCATCCCGAGCCCCTGAAGGGACACAAACACCCCCCACGACCGAGGCACACCCGGGGATAGCACAGCTCAGCCCAAGGAGCTGCACTAATGGATCAGTTACTATGGACTTGTGCAGCTTTCCATCAGGCCTGGCACGAGAAACAGCCTCAGTTTTAAACCAATCACCTCTGCCATTTGCCTTCCACACAACAACTTTAATTCGGATGTTCTTCCTAAAGCACCTTTAGATCCTTGGATAAAACCATCTGAGAAGTGCACAGTCTTAATTTGTTGTTGTTGTTAACGGTGGTGCTGTAATGTATTTTTAAAAAAAACAACTTTACAACTTCCTTACATGACAATGGTAAAAGGTTCATTTTAAATAATCAAGAAAGAAATCATTTCCATTAGATAAAGCAGTCAATAGCATCAGAAATGTGGCTGCAATTACTTGTTGCACTTTACAATGAAATCCTTGTAGTATAATAACCACAAGATGATGAAACACATTTTGTCTCCATTTCACATGACTGACCCCAATTTTGCCAAGGACATCTGAACACATTTAACATACTGAAATCTTCCATTAGGATAATGAAAACACACATTATTGAATTCTGTATTTGCTTTATAGTGCTACAAATAGCAAATTCAATCTTTCTTACTTTTGGTAGCGACTACACCTGCATAATTGTTCACATTTCTCAGAGGCTGAAATAAGCTACAAAATGAAGAAAGAGAAAGATGTTGACCCCACGATCCATTATGCTGCACTCAGGTGATTCTATTTGCTGTATGTGTTTAGTAAAAAGATTGTGTATAACCTAGCAACCTACAAAAGATATACAACTACCCTGCACAGGCTGCACTGAACCAGCAAAACTCTGATGAGCAGTTAACAAGAGGTGCTGGAGTGCTCCCTGGGAAGGCAGCAATTGCCAGTGCTCATAGCCACAGGGTAAAATTCAGCTTTGCTTCGAGGTACAAAAATCTTGCTTTAAAATTACTGTGTCATGGCCAAGCCCAGCGTGGAAACACATGGGCAGCCTTTTGCTATCCCTTTTCAAGAGGGGAAACTTCAGCCACAGAAAACTCCTATCAAAGTGGGCCACAGCTTTTACCTGTTCAGTGCAGATGACACCTACCTTCTCTTTGCTCCCAGGCCCATCTCTGCTTGCATACAACAATTTGCTTTAGATCGAGGTATTTTCATCTCTTTTCTTATCCGCAGATCTCAAATCACTGAAATTGAAGCCCCACAGCTGAGATGCCCAAGGCAACACTGAGAATTGATTTATATCAGAGAAAAAGAAAAGTCCAGTCCTTTAGGCTTACCTGGTTGAATACAGTAAAGAGGTAGACTTTAGATTTAGACTACCAGATGTAATAAATACTCCTGCCTCTTTTTAAGCCAGCGGCTCATTATTTTCTCTTCATTAGCTTTAAACTTCACTACAATGCTAGGACAGTGAGTTAAACTTGCAAGGTCCCTAATGTTTCATTTGCCTTCTGTTTCAGTGGTTGGCACTCAGGACCCCAGGAGGAATCGAGTAAAACAGCCAGTCATCACCCCACCCCTCTCCAGGAGCAATGCTCCAGGTGTAGTCACTTACTCAGAAATAAGGATCCAGTCATGGATCACAGCTTTCATCTGTTGGGCTCTGTTCAGTGCAATCTGCTGAGACATTTACAGGTGAGATATCCCACAGTCATTGCTCAAAACAACATAGTAAATTTGGATGGCAGTGAAATTTGGATCATTAACTCCCGTCAACCAAAGAGTGTCCCAGTCCCCATGTCTCCCCACCGTAATTTCAGAACCTCAAACAACAGTTCCCATTGCTCTGTGAATATGAGGGATTTAATCTCAAGACAATTTTGAAGTCTGCTTCACACACAGAAAGCTCCGATGCTGAAAATGACAACACACCTCAACAGGGAAGACATTCCACACTCTGACTGCAATCCCAGCACCTTTCTGCTGTACTTGGCTGAAAGACAGGTATGAAGTGACAATGACATTCACAGGCCAAAGAGGAAGTCTGAGTCTCCAAAATTCCAGAAGTACATCCTGTAAATTGTTATGCCAGGTCTGCAGTGTAACCAGGAAGGAGAGATGTTCAAAGATGCTGCAGCCTCTGGACTCCAGGCACCTCCATTCCAGCCCAACTTCCCCCAGACCAGCCAAGGCGTCATTCTGAGTAAGCACCAACAAGGCACAAGGACCTACAAGGCACTGGGGTCAGGAGGCACCAATAAGGCCATAGGATCATCAGTGTGCACAGAAGTGGTGCCATAAGCCAGTCCCTCCTGTGACAGCTGGAGGCACAGCTGGCTAACAACACTGAGAACTCGGCGTACTCCTGCGACAAGGGGCTCTACGTGCTGCTCTACTTCACAGCCACTTGTTCTGCACAGGGCAACAGAAAAGACGGAGAGGACAACAATGGGCTGCTAAAGACCTACAGCCTCTCCCGGAGATCACAGAGTTCACTGCTGTTTATCTGCACTGCATGGCTTTGGCCTTGTGCAACCACATGGCACTAAAAAAGCAGAAAAGAGGCACTGAGCAAGAACAAGAAACAAGAAACAAGAGCTTCCTCTCAGAGTTTAACATTTTACAGTTATCACAGGCAAACGTGCAACTGCAAACATCTAAGCACAAAGCATTGGAGACCTTGGAAAGCAAATTGCCTTCATTTGTGCTTCTGCGTGTTTTGAATCCCATGATCCGATCTCTAACTGTTACTGCTGTAACAGTCTGGAAGATCTATTAAAACTTGCAGACTCTGGTTTTCTGGCTTTCATCAGAATGCCAAATTTACCTCCATCTACTTCATCTGAAGGAAGCTGAGTTACAACAGTGATACATTTGGAGAAGATGCTCTCGAGGCAAAAACCTGTTCCATAAAACACAGAATCTGAGCTGCGACTGAAATGCTGGCTGGATTTCCAAAACCATTCAAGTTAAATGGAATGGTTAAAGAATAGTTTCCACTAAGGAAATTCAAGTTAGAATGGTTCTTTAGCAGTCATTTTGACTGACAAAGGATGGATTCTCCATGCCATTACACTGCTTTTACTCCAGTGCAGTTCCATCTATTTCAGTGTTTACTAATTCCAGTTCAAGGGAGATGATCAAAATTAGAGTCAATCGAGTCTGATATAAAGAAGTTCTCAGATTTCTCCACTCCATTAACATCAATTTCTGCACTCCATTAACAGCAGCTTTATTCTGGTGTAACTGCATTGATTTCGAAAGAGTTACACCATCCTGATGTCGGTGTTAAAGAAACAGAAAATCAGACCCTATTTCTTTAACAGTTTTATTATTCTGAAAAATATTACTTCCCTCAGACCATTAGTGCAAAAGAAACACACAAATATTCTTGCAAAATGTAATAGCTGAACAATCTAGCAGGTAAGAACTGCATTTAGGTTCTGAGCCAAAGCCTACTGAAGTCAGTGACTTTTACATCAGACCCTTGGCTCCCTCTTTAACCGAAATTAACACGCCCAGCACCAAGGATGCTGCAGTCCTGCCCTGCAGTGCTAAATGCACCGACCTTTGAACCCCAGCTGCTGAAAATAATTGCACTGAGCCACGTCAGCTATTTCCACTGCTGCCCATTTTCCAGTAAGCTAGCAGTTCCCACACAGACTGGACTCCGAGACGAGGAGCTCCACAGCTCAAGGCTCTGAGGTTTGCCGTGCGCGTGTGCGCGGGCTCACATTCGTGCAGACACATAAATACCAACTCCAGGTATCACAGAGGATGATCTGCTCTATTAACTTCCAGTCACTGAGAATTATATGTACTGAGATCAAACACAGAATGTGCATTGACTTCAGTATGCTTTAAATCAGGCCTAAAATAAAGAGATTGGTAGGACTGAAGTACAATAGCCTCTTAAATATTTCAAAAGCTACAGTTTAGCAGAATGAAAATGTGCCACAGCAGTGCTGTTCCTAGAAAACACACACACCACTCTGTGCACATGGCTGTGAATAAACAGCTGACATTCTCTGCATTTACTCTGAAGCAATTGCTTAAATAAAAAAAATTGTCTGTGACATAAATAATCCAGTAGGTTAAATTCCCAGAAGTGTCAGCTTTTGTATTATTGATGTCTAATATTTTAAAATAAAATCAAGTGTGATTAATCTTCTTGTATTACTATAACGAGTGGAAAGAAATCACTGGCAGAATGCATTAGTGGTTATCAAAAACAATCAACTGCATTTTCCACATTCAACCAAAATGAGTGGATGATACTAGAGGAAAGATTAAATGGAAAACTGATCATAGGATATGGAAGCCTCTCTCTGTTTTTAATGGAAATACATATGAAAATATCATTACAACTGTGCTGCTAAGTATGCAATACTGAGGTTGCTGAACCAAAATACATCGGTATTGAAATGCCTGACAGAAAGATAATAACCTTGAAATTGGTTTGATGGTTCACTTTGCGCTCTAGTTCTACCAAATCTTAAAAAAAAAAGATAATAATCTAACAGAATACTGGGATTCCACCCATTCCCGTTGGGTCTCGTGTACTGGATATTCTGAGTAAGGCAGTGGCCCTTCAGTGCTAATCAGGGGGTTCAGGGCCCATGTAATGAAAATAAACCCCTCTGACAATCACCAGGAGAAGGCTCTCAATCAAATACTGCCACACAACTAAAACAATGCTTTGTTTCTCAGGTCAGAGGATGTTTTTCAGAGAGGCTGCCTACGCAAAGCTTTACCCACACCAGCTTAACTCACAACCACACAGAAATGCAAACCAGTGTAAGAACTACAGGTTAACTAACTGTGCACAAAAGTTACCAGCCCTCACTATGGAAGTACAGGTCTGTCAAGATTGTATAAAATACCCACCCGAAAAAAGTGTTATCCTTTCCCAGTAGGAAAAAAAAAGGTTTAAAGCAAAATAAATGCTTAATTCACACGGAAATGTAAAATCCATGGGATTAGATTCAGCAGTATTATATCAGGAATGCAAAAGTTGTGTTTCAGTATTGATTAATGCCAGCAAGGCTTGAATTTGCATGTAATTTACAATCACTTCCTTCAACAAATGTCTTCATTTAGTATTATTATGAGGTTGGCATGACAAGATTATTACAAATCACTCTTTATCAGGAAGAATCACCGAGAACCCCACCATTTATCTGGAAATACTGCAACAGACATGATTGGGTGAGAAGGTATAAACATGGTTTATGTACAGAGTGCTGTACATTACTCAAGTGCACTCGTGTCACATGCAGATTAGGAGAGTTATTAGTTCTGTTCTGATGGTGCTCACAGTCTGCTGCAGCCAAACACATGGAAGGTGTAGCCCCCCAGTGTGGAGACTCCAGCTGGAACTGCTGCCGTGGCACTGGGCAGGGCCGAGGGCAGGAGAGCCCCAGCAGGGCAGGGAGGGCAGGCAGCAGCACAGAGGCAGCAGCTCTGCAAACAGCCAGGCGGCCAAGGATGGCACTGAGAGCTCTGATTTGCGTGCAGTGAGGGATTAAAATCAGATGGCCACAGTGGCTACCATCCCCTAGACCATCTCCCCCACCCCCTGATGGCAGCAGCCATCCCACCACAGGGAGACAACGACACAGCTCATGAAGCAGCTTCTGGAGTGCTCAGCTTTTCAGCTTGGACTATTTTGTCTCCAATTTGAGTTTAACTTAATGTGCTTTAGCAGCCATCCGTCCACCTGCCTCGCAGAGGAGCAATCTCCATCACAGGGGCAGGACAGACGGCCTGAGGGCCACAACCTCTTCAGCTGGTTTTGCCTTTGATTTGCCACAGCTTGCAAGTCAGGGAGCTGAGGCAGGACCTAAGTCACGAGACTGGATTTCAACAGAGCACTTAGGACCAGTGAAATCTGTGCAACAAGTGGTGATTGAAGTCAAGCAGGTCCCTAAATGCTCAGCCAAACTGAGATCATTTAACCTGCACCAGAACTCTGGACTTGCCTGGACAGCTCAGCTGACAAAATTCATCCATTGGTGCCTGTCCCAGCCTGTGTGTTAATTATTGATACTGACTTGGGTAATCTTAGATTCTTACATAGAAGTGTTGTACTGAATGAAAAGCTTCAACAACCAATATCACAAAGCACACACATTTCCACTGAACCAGCCAGGACTGTAAAGGCAACATAAAGCAGAAGAGAACATACAATTCTTCCAGCCTTTATCATTCACACTGAATTTGCAAAGTGCAGATCATGGCAGACACTGAAACATTTTCTCATTTTTAAAGAAGTCCAGGCAAGCACCACATGCTGTGAAATATTATCTTATGGGAGTTGTTTTGATAAAAACAAATGGGCCAATCCTGAAGATTAATGGTTCACATGATGCATTCAGGTTATTAATCCCACCTTCTTCTTTCCACCAGCCCCGGTACTGAGTGTTTTCTGGAAAACTGCATGGAGCCAGATGGTTAACTATTGGAAATCTATACTAAAAAGATTAATGTTACCCCATGACAGGGATCAGTCATTTGTAGAGATTTCCTAATACAAACGGTGCCATTTGTTTATTCAGACTGGCTGGATGAGCCGTACTCTGAGGAGAGCCTAATTAGTTCTCAAAGATTTTCAAAACATTGGGGCCAGCTGCTGAGCTGCAGTTCCACATCTGAAGGGAAATTACAGAGGTATCCAAGCACCACCAACATCCAGGCAGGCAGGTAAGAGCCACTGCTCTTCAGGCTGCCTCTGAGCTGCTCGTTCTAACACGGCCTGGGGAAAGGTTCTGGTGGCCTGGACAAGTTCAGTATTTTCAGGGGGCCACTGGAAAGACTCTAGTGCCAGTCACAGATTAAATGCTGCAGTGCTGGGTGCCATCAGTCTTCAGACAGAAGAGCTGGGCACAGCCGCAGCCTGAACACCCACCTACCCCCACCAGTCTCAACACAGCCCACTCAAAGGCACAGCAACAAATTCCAACCACCTTCACACCCTGCTTTTGTGTGTAAACTAAACTTACTGCAAGAGAGATGGGCAGGAAAGAAACGGGCAAATTTCAAAGTGTGAACAGTACTTACTAAATTTCACTCCTTCACTAAATTTCACAGTAGCCCTTCTTCCAGATGGATAAAAGAACCAATATGTGCAAGGCCACTGCAATTTCCAAAGCACTCAGATTAAACCCCCTGCATTCAGGGGAGCGGTGAAGCACACGCTTTAAAGTGAAGCACACACTTAAATCCCATTGACTTCAGTTATGCGTGTGTGCTTACACGCTCTCCTGAATAAAATAGATGTAAGCATGTGTTTAAACTTGAACCTCTGCTTTGTTGAGATGAGACTGTGAAGAGGAGAGTGAAATTCAAACTGATGTGAGAAATGGTGCTTTTATCTCCAAGCAACAAGGCCTTTCCATCGGCAGAGAACAGAGCCAGGTGTTTTTTGGGGGGAAAAATCGACATACAAGTGCTTTTCTTTTCCTTCAAAGGGACACAGAGAGTGAAAAAAAGCAAAAGAAAACCATTAAAATGGAATGTTTTTACATAAACTATCCAAATGCTCACACTGACAGCGGTGAGGCTGAGGTCTGGACAGATGCTGATCCCAAACAGCTGCTGCAGGTGAAGCCATTGCAAACTCCCCGCTGGTTGTTACTGCTCCCCCATGGAAGTCACCACACGTGCCCTGCAGCCAGCAGAAGGGATCCGTGCGTGCACCTTCCTCCACCACCAGCAAAACCAACCACATCAGCTTAAAAGAGCAAAACGAACTCGAGCTGTGATTAAATCTATTCCATGCTGGGCAGGGCAGGAGGTGCAGGAGCACTCCCAGTCCTGGCAGGAGATTTCAGTGACCGCTGACGTGGCCTCAAGATTCACATGCATGCTCCATACTTCAGAGTGATATATCAGGATTTCTTTCAAAAAGTAGCACCTGACAAAGAAAACCCGTTCAAAAAATGGTGTGTCTCAAGAATCACAACCATTTGGATCTTTTTTTTTTGGTGTAAAGAAAGGTCAAATGTAATGGGCTAGGCTGAAAAACAAATTGAAGAGCACACAAAAACATCAGTTTTGTTGTATATAAACATCTAGACCAAAACAAGCAAAAGCCCCCAAAATATCAACAATTTTTAAAAAGCATTTTCCCAGAAAGTTACACAGGAAAATACGAATTGTGACGCGTGTCACACATCCAGGGCCTGTCTTGTTACCCCCTGAATCAGCCAGAGCAGCTCAGCAGCCGGGGCAGCCTGGCACAGCTGGTGCAGCCAGTGGGGCTGCTGGGAACTGGTGACTCTGGAGCTGGACCTGGACAGTTCTTGTGTTGAACCCCGTTCCTCTGCACACCCCCAGCCACACCGATGGCTACGGACAGCACCTGTGAACTGCCTTCTGACCTATAACATCACGTAGTTATTTACACATCATATTTTTGCATGATATTCTTTTCTCTCCAATGGTTTTGGGTGGTTTTTTTTTTTTTTTAATCTCAAATTTCACAGTTAACTTCTCTTACGAGCTTTTTGAGACAAGGACTGTTGATATATAGAAACTAATGAGAGGATCTGAGATTCTGCCATAGTACCATAACCAAAATCATTCTGGCACTACACAGAAACTTAAACCCAAATGTTTTACACCTCATCCCAAAATCACATCCCCTTTGATCCTGTATCACTCATTCCATATGTGTCCATTCATGACGCAGGAAAGTATTTTCTCCCAATATATATGCAAAAGCTCCATGAAACAAAGTAGGATTAACTACACTTAAATCAAGTCACCTTGATTTGGAGAAGTGAGAGCTTTAAAAACAGGTATTTATTAAGAAAGTGAATTTCTAAGTAGTATCCTTCTCGGTGGTATAAATATCCAACATAGACTTAATCAAGAGCACATCTTGGAGGAAATATTAAAGCAGCATATGATTTGATACCAATGGAAAAAAGCAATCAAAGCAGAGCATGGCAATAAATTAATAGAAAAAGTTATCTATCCAAACCAGACTAAAAGTAATTTTGTAAGTCAGCAGTAAAAAGTTGAATAAACACTAATTTAATCTATTTTAGATGCAGCAGTCAATAGATGAAATATTTTACTGCTCTCTAGCTATGTGAACAGTCAGCTGACACAATAATTGAAAAGAAGGGAGAGACAGAGACCCTGTGGAAGCAGGAGCACGGGAACACGGAGAGACACAGACCTCCTGTGCCAGGGAAGCTGTTTGTCAGGGCAGAGCTGCAAAACAGAGTTTTGATGCAATGACCTGCAGATAATGGCTGTGACCTCTTCCTACCATCCTGCTTTTAGGCAGCTCAGTCATGCCTTTATAGGGAACAAGCTTTTCCCCTTCCTCGGGGGTGTGCAGAGAAAGGAACAATTAGTTCCTCCAAAGGGGTATCCTGTCTCATAAGCAGCAAATTTCCTGGTACTGCGCAATGAGGAAGAAATAGATGGGAGAGACAGAACAGGTTGTCAGTGGAATTTCTTGGGACTGCCACTTCTCAAAGCCCTGTATTCCAGTTGTTCCCTTCCATATTCATCACCAGCACCAGGCAGAGGCCCCTGGAGAGGACTGGGAGAAGTTTTAGGAAACCAGGCTACCAGCAGCAAAAGACTGCTATGATTTATTTCCTATCTGGCATTATTTATGCAAGTGAGCCTGTGACAGCCTGAGTATCCCACAGCTCTCCCCCACGCTGCCTGAAGTTCTCTTTATCTTTCCAAACAAGCTGCAGCAAACCCACCTTCAGCTGAACATCCCAGGTGATATTTTCAAGAAATAATAAAGAGGCTTTAGTTATTATCACTCCAGGCATTTGTACTGCAGATAGGCAAGGAAAAGGACTTTATAACTGAGCTGAGAAATGAATGAAGAGCAAATTCAAAGCAGTTTAATGACACTCAGACAATGATAGCAAAGCAGAGGAAAGAAAAAAGAAACACTGGGAACTGAACTGCAAAGATGAAAGCAAGAAGTAATCAATGGCTAATGATGATACAAGCAACAAAATTAAACCTAAGCTTTGACTCTGAAAGGCACCTAAGCAAGTGAGCTCCTAAGCCTAAAGCCAGGCACAAACTTGATAAAACTGTCAGCAGGTTAACTCGACAACAAGCCTTCCTCAAATCTTCCTTTTAAATAAATGAATGTAGACATTAGAACATGGTTTTCTAGTTAAATACAACAAAATTTCTACTGATTCAATGAGAACAAAGTCCTTTGAACCGATGAAGTACTCTCTAAGAAAGAATATGGTGCTCAGAGGGCTGTCAAGTGGCCTCTTGCTATGAATTCATAATGATGTCAACCTTTTATTTACTGTTTCTATATCACAGGCAATTGAAGTAAGCAAGATGTACTTAGTAAACCAAAACCATAAAAATATCTGCAAACTGCTGGGAAACCCTGGGCAAATGAAGGGCACTGGGGATGAATGAGGAAGGTTATTAAGAAACACAGGGGGAATCACAAGAAAGTGTGTTCTTTTTCTTTCTCAGGGTCAAGGAGTTCTTCTGCCACAGAATAAAACGCAATGTCACACCAGGTGTCATTGCATTAATACATTGCAGAGCCAAGGAAGACACTCTGCTCTCACTATCATTTGCAGGCCTTTTTTTCCTCTTCTGGTTTTGTTTTTTTTTTAAAACAACATTAAATTTGCATTAGCTTGCATGGGGAAGAAGGATGGCATATAAAGGGAGAGAGGGCTGAATTAATATTCATAAGCAACATACTGGAAGAATGCAGAAGGGGTGATTTGAGGGAGCTTGGAACGGGAGAGACAGACATTAGTCCTGGAGACCTCCTGCGTCACACGCTCTGCTCTCAAGCAAGAATTGCTGTGTCTCTTCCCCATCCACACTGAATATTGCCTGCTCTGAACAGCTTTTGGATTTCCCACTCCAGGGCACTCTGGGGAGGAAACTGTTTTGGCTGGAGTTGGGCAGGAGCAGGTGGCACTCACCAGCTGTAAGTAATTTTGCTCTTGTTGGCACCACAGCGGTTCTTGGACTTCTCACAGTTTGTGTTCAGTGGGGAAGGGGGAGTGGGGAGGGAGCAAACAAGTCCTCGGTGGTGTTTAACAGCATCCCAGGCTCCAGGCTGCCTCTTCCAAGCTGGCAGCTCGAAGCAGGCAGCAGAGGACTCGGAGCTTGCCGAGGTGCCTGCAGGGGTGTGCCAGCCCGGGGTCAGGTTCGCTGCGCTTCCGTCCTCGGCCGTGAGAGCCTGACACAGCTGCCACTCCGAGGTGGAGCAGTCCTGCAAGCCAGATGTTCATGTGGCACAGGAGGCAGGAAGGGAGGAGAGGAGCAGGGCTCAGCACCAGGTGTGAGTGATCTCTCTGCAGATGGACTGTCACCAGCAGGGCCTTGCAGAGAGCCCCAGCACACAGCCCTTTTCCCAGCATCTGTGCTGCCAATTCTCCAGCCTCCGCACGTGCCCATCTGCACAAACAGGGGCTGCACTTGGAAAATTTCTGGGGCTACTGCTGCTATGCCAAGGTACAATAGTACAAATACTTCAATTATTACATTTAATGTAATTTTTCATCAAAGAAAAGAAAGCGGAACTTGGATACAATAAGTGTGGCAAAGCCATCAAACTGTTTGTTTAGAATTAGTTATTTCCATCTTCAGAAGCCACGTGAGCAATCAAAAATTAAGCATGGAAGCAGGACAAGAGGCAGCAGCTCTCTTCCCTTCTCCATTCCTCATCACAACAGAGGGAACGTGGACTTGCATGACCATCTCTACTGGAAGAATTTTTGTACGTGCCTGAAAAATCTGAAATCCCTCTCTTTTGTTTCAGCTGTGCACCACGAATCCCCTTACACCTGGGCTCAGAAATGATTCCTTGAAACTGCAACACATTCCTCTTGCATTCACGGATCTACCCCAGTCCAGCATTTGGTTTGAAAGGTTCCTTGCATTTCCAAATGGCACAAGAGCCATCATGTGCTGTGCTGATGCCACTCCAAACACGAACTTCACTCTGTGAGCCAGCCTGCCACATGCGCTCACCAGAACAGTTATCTTTTCCCCTCCAAACTCACCTTTCATCACCACCCCTGTCAGACAAGTCCTCCTTGGCAAAGATTAACACTTTGCTAATGAAGTTATCTCCTGATCTTTTGTTTTACCTGGTATCTGTTCTGCCATTTAACAACAACCTCCGTTCAGCTGCTAAGGTGGAACAATTAGTCAATGCAATCAGCATTAGGAGGTTCTATTACAGTAACAGCTTGAAATCTGTTTGCCCAGTGCTCCACAAACACACAGGTGGGCACTCTGTGATGAACAGTGCTGTTATACAGGCCGTGGAATGAAATGAACAGCTAAAACGTCTGTAACAAATACTCACAGAAACTACTTTCTTTTCATTCACAGGAAACTGATTTTCACAGGTTTTTCCTATAAATTCTTTTACAGTGGTGCTACACAATATGGCCAAGTCCACTGGTATTAAATGCCAGCCTCGAGACTGTCCCAAAAGCACGCCCAGGAATGCAGAGATGCTGGCACAGCCCCCAGCAGGAGTGAGCAGCCACGGAGCAGCAGTGGCAGCAGTGCCCCAGCAATGCAAAGTGCCCGGGTGTGACTGCAGGGGTCAGAGCTCTGCTCATCCCAGGCCTCAAACCGGGGCTGAGGGGCTCGAGTGGCATCCACACCCCTGCGTGGGAGGGAGAGTTCACAGCACCAGGAGAGATGAGATTTCAGGAGGTGAATATAAGCTACTTCAGCTGAATGCACATTAACCCTCAGGCGGAGCGAAGACAAAAATATTTACCCTGATTTTTTTTTTTTTTAACAGATTTACCATTGCTAAAGGAAAGGCCATCAAAACCCTTGACTTCCTAATGGTCTGAGAACAGCAATAACCTAATAATCATTTTCTTATGGACAAAGTACTCCCAAATATTTCTAATGAACCATTACAGCATGCATTGCAACTTTACAAGCCTTCATTTAATTACTTCCACTGAAACAAACACACAAATCTGCCAGCTCGGTGCTGCCACACGCACAGACTCTCTGAGCACCAAGCCCTCAGCAACCTTCCTCTGATGGACATTTTTTTTCCAGGAAATGACACAGAGACATAGGTAAAAGGTGATTTAGATAGACTGCTGTGTCACAAATTGTCAGGATCTGATTTAAAGACCTTGCCTTTGTCAAGAAAGACAGTTGGGTGTCTGCTTTAAAGAAGTACTGGGAATATTTTCATCAAAGGTTTGAATTGAAAAACAGTGGGAGGTAAATATCTGAGATGTTGCCAAGAAAGACCGCTATATCCGTGCAATTACCATTAACAGGGGACAGCAGTGGTTCAATGAAGTAATTCAATCTGGTGTCCTACATTTTATCAGACAGCAATTTTGAGTTCTGACATAAAAGGCTGAGAAAGGGGATTGGACTCTTTTCTCTGAAATTCAGCCTTAATTCTTGCAATCAGGAGATGTGTTCTCTCAGGTACAAGCCTACTATCCCTCCAAGGGACTTGAAAGAATAACCCAATATTCACCTTCAAAAGAAGAATAACCCAATATTCACCCTAACACCACTCATTCGCATAGGAACAAGTCATACTTTGGGCAAGTTTCAGAAGTGAGTACCTGCAGTATTACAGCAGTGTTTTCCTCCTGACTTAACTACCTCAGAATTTCCTCACTTGTAAATTTTGCAAGAAGAAAAAGCCCTATTGTTTTTAAAAAAAATAAAGAATATGATGCAGCCTAAATTAATAAATGTATTCTTCAAAAATATAAGAGAGAGAGGCTGTATTTCTCAGAAACTGGCAAAATGAAAAGCTTATGGAAACTGCCATCAGAATAATACCATCACATGGCTGCTCCTCACCATTCACCCACCCACACTGCACACTCCTGGTTCCTTAGAGGCTTTTGCATTATCTTTCTCCACAGTAATCCTATCAGTCAGTCCAATGACTGCACTGGTGCTTTCCAAGGTCACCCAGTGTGCAGAGCAGCTCTGCATTTCTCCTCTGCAAGGCAGCCCAGGCTGGCCCAGGGCCCAGGGCTCCCACACTGGGCTCAGGATGAGCTTCACGTCCTCTCCACCCAGCGCCCACCCAAACAAGCACCACAAACCCCCCTTCCAGGGAAATCACCACACTTTAGCCTTTCACCTCCTTTCCACAACAATGCTTTTTGCCATAACCCCTTTTTGCATAAGAGTGTGCTGATCTATAAATTCCTGTGTTACACCATGCACAGATCTTGAAAGGTTCTCCTGTTAATGGCACATCGTTGAAAATGTTAATTTTATATTTTACCAAGCAAAATCTCACCACAAACAATAATGCCATCAGATAATTTGCAACAGGAACAGTCCAGTGTCGCTGTTTCCACTGGGCTACAAATTCCACCAAGTTCCAAAACATCACAAACAAGAGCAAACTGGCTCTTGTGTCATACAGAACATGGTTGGCCCCCTTTACACATGGCACAAACCCAGGACTCACTGCAGCGCTCCAGTGAGGGACTGCCCAGCCCTTTCCTTGTCATGAAAGCACACAGAACCTCCTCTGGAGACCCAACACTATCTTTCCCCCAAAATATTAAGCATACAATGCAGGCAATGCTACTGAGCATTCTCTGGTAATGACAGGAAACTGAGACCCTCGGAAGATGGAGGCTCTGTGTATGACAGCTTAACTGCTTGCAATCAAACTAATTTGCAGTACGATGACCTGAAATGAGTTTAAAAGCACCATAATGCATGTTTAGCAATCAGTGAAGCAATCCTTTATTATTCAGGTTCACATCTGCAATTTGTGTCACGTGCTACGAGAAAGAGAAAGAGGGGAAACACAAAAAAGAATCCTTTTGCTTTGCAGGAGCTGATGAGCAAAACATGAGCCACAGTAACATGGGGCATTCGAGACCAAACACACTGACAGCAAATCTTAAGTCTTTCTGCTACTTACAGGAATCTTATAATGTCCAGAAGAAGAAATTATTAAATTAAACACTTGCCTATAAAATGATTATGTCTTGATTTTTCTAAATTGATTTTTGCTGGGAAAAAAATGATTAAGCAAGTTCACCTGAAATACCACCAAAAAATATGAGCCAAGAGTGTCTCCAGGGTTCTAAACTGTAAATGAAGTTATCAACCAAACACTTTCAACACTCCCCTTTCCACTGGTTACAGAAGAGGGAGACCCTTCTGGCAAATAATGGGGAGTTTCATATCACCCCTCCAAATACATAAAACCTTTTATTTCCTTCCTTTTTCCCTTCCTTTTTTCATCACACTTGTAATCCTTGGGAAAAAGGTGGCTCCAACAAGGAAAGTGGGGAACCATGCACTGAAGCAGAAGGAAAAGGGACCAACAAGCTCAAAGCATTTGCTGAAGAAAGGCAAGAGCAGTAAAGGTAACACCATTCCAGAAATTAAAAAATATAAAATAAAAAACCCCATAGGAAAGACACAGAAGTACAAAACTGAGGCAAAGGCATTAGAGAAAGCACAGAACTGCTCAGTTCTGAGAACTCCAGCAGGAGTGGGCTTGGGCAAGGAGAGGGAAGGCCCGAGCCAGCACACTCTGCTCGATCCTGAGCGACATCTCCATGGGGATATCACCCCCTGAACCACCCAAGTATCTGGGGACCGTCCTAAAGAAATTACTATAAAGTTATTGAAGGAATTTCATTGTTCAGCCAGAGGGTGACAATCTGTGTTTCAGCAATGAGGGGACAAACCAGAAAGACCTGAAGTTCTGAAATCTGATCTCAGTTCTGTTTGGTTGGGTAAGAAACTGCTGTGGTGCCCTGCTCTCCTTCTATAAGATTTGGACAACACAGTTTCACATAATTCAAAGAACTGTAGGAATTAATATTTTAAGCTCAAAGCATGCTATTCAAAAAGCACGAGCATGCACTAGGGCAGGGTTCTACAGTGTTTGAGGAAATACCATCCTGAAGGGCTGTAAAAATAACTCTGACCTTCACCATCTCTGTTCAAAATGATCTGAGGAGAGACCTATCCTGACCAAATTCCAGCCCAGGTCATTTATTCTGCTTGCCTAAACTTTCCTCAAATACTGAGTTAATAAAATGGGAAATACACCGTTTTCTTCTCTGAAAACTGTTGTTTTGCTCCAGCTATTCTTATTGTGATGAGCAGGATGCTGCAAATGCAGCTGCTCTTGCTCTTGTTCTTGCTTTGCTGGTCATGTTGTTAGCAAACTCTTTAATGAGCCTCAGTTCTCCCTAGGAACAGCACTACGGTTTATAAATGCTAAAATTAATAGACCTGGGGTAGACTTTATTACACGCAATGTATTTAGTTGGCAATGATGATGCCTCCCTTACAGCAGCAGTTAGAACAAACTGCATCTTTAATGGCTCCTGGAAAACAAAAGACAACACCTAAAAGATTTTAGATGAAGAAACACCAGGTTTCCTGGTCTCAGTGCACCACACCAAACCTACTCCACTGAGGGCTGCAAACACTAATGAGTAATTACAGCCCACAGAGAGATTTCTACTGGGGATCTTGTCCACTTTGCTCGAATCTGAATTTACTATCAGAAGATTCATAACCTCTGTTGTCAGCTTCACTTCTGCAAAGAATGGGCACATGGAGAATTTAAAGTGAAGTGAAAATGGATTTCAATATACCCTTCACAATAATAGTTGGTAAAACTAATTACAGTGAGAAAATTGGAGATCATTCATTACCCTACTAAGCAAATTAGGATTCGTTAACAATGATTTATAGTGCCAAAGAGAGGATAACGAGGATTGTCTTTCCAACTCTATTCACAGGGGACATGACAGTTTGTGGTGTGGTGCCATCCCAGCAGCCACCGTGCAGTGCCTTTGTGGACCTCGGGGTATTCCAGACGGACACACGCTTTTACATCAGCAAAATACATTTAAATGTTTGGCTTCGAAAGTCAAGCTCTAAAATTAACTGAGCAGCTTAACCCACTCGCAAGAACAACAGTTCTTTATTTACCAACACCACGGTGCACGTGATGTGGAGTAAAGGAACACATCCCTTCTGCAGCTTTGGCAGGTTGGATTTATTGAACCCCTTTCAAACAATACTGTTGATCTAATCTGTTTCTCTTCTGTGGAAGCTGATGGGTCCCACTGCACTTTCCTGGAGTGGAGTCTCTTCACACCCTCTCACCGAGGAGTCATCAGCATCACAAACCTGACCACCTCAAGGAACAAAGCACAGCTCCTCAGGATCACTGCCAGAGCACACGGACCGGGCAACGAGGGAGAACTGACTCTTTGAAGGGCTCTCTGAGCGCAGAGAATGTGCTGGTGTAACTAATTCCACATTTCTTCTGCAACATGATGTCTCGGGTGAAAATCACTCCCAGTGCACACAGAAATAGCTGGCCTTATCTAGGCCAAAGACTGGTTTTCCATCATATCCATCCTAAACACCACTGGTGCTCCCCTTATTCTCCCTGGGATGCGTTTTTAGAGCTCTGAGTAATGTAATGCAACATTGCACAACTCAGTGTCCCAGTGGCACGCTGGAACTGCGCAAACATCTGCTGAACCCAACCCACTCAGGGCCAAATTGGATAGCACAACTGATTAGCCAGAGCCTTTGGGAATAAGCTCACGATTTATGTTTCTCTGAGTCACCAGCCCATGTGCAAAGCACAGTTTTAGCTTTTCTTTCTTTTTTTTTTTTTTAAGGTGGAGCAAGAGCACTGTTTGGAGAAGAAGGGTCACAGGAGTCTTCTGCCTTCCCAACGTTATTTCCAGCACCAGCTTATTACCAAATTCTACTCAGTTCTGAAAAATTCACAAACTCTCTGCATGTGGAGGAAAAGAAAACAACACAAACCTGCAGTCCAAGAAAAAAAAAACATTAAAAGAGGAACAGAAAACCCTCAGAAACTGCAACAAAGACTCAAGAAGCAGACATATACAGAAATGGAAATAAGTTGCCAAAAGCAGAGAAACTGTACAGTTGCCAAAGAACCTGACAGTCTTGGGAATCAGGGTTGTTGTTCAGAAGCGAAATACTCAGTTATTTAAGTTTTGATTTCTGCTCTGTTTTGTGTTGCAAACCAATGAACCACTATCTACTTTAACATGAATTTGGATGGGTGCAAGATACACAAATCAGCAAAAATCACTCTTCAAAGCTAGCTAAGAGAAAAAGCTTTACTGTTATACAAATTCCAATTGTATTCTAAAACATCTCAACCTCCTGAAATCTTAAGACAGCTGGACAACATAAGAAACGCCCATAATTCAAATAGCTTTCCTTTTAAAGTTAAAAAGATGGTGTTTTTTTCCTGAATTTCTAACTACTTTCCAATTATCTGATCTGACATCTTGATGAGATGTAATCTACCCTATAATGTCTTTGATGAGAGACAAAGACAATTTACAATGCAAGAAATATCAAAGACAACTGGCAGATCTTCCAGGTAGTATTGAGTTCTGATTTCTTAGGGTGCACCAATATTAACAGCATCTCTCAATTTTTTTTCACATGCACCAGTCATAGACTGGGTTGATCTCATAGGAAGCAGTAAAGTCAGGCCAGCACAAAAGACTTACAGGAGAATTGGAATGATTTTTACCTCTTGTTTTCTGACTATTGATTTAATAATATGCAAAAAGGATGGGAAAGTGTCTCCTCGGACAAGGAGCACCAAGACAGGTGAAACAGACTCCAGCAAAAATGTCTTTTAAACAGAATCTACAGAACATACCAACACCTGTGAAAGGAGTAGAAGAGAGCTGTTCCCAACTGAAATCCAAACTTGAAGATGCATTTAGAGCTCCTCAACAACTTTGCACCATCACCTCTCCTTCAGTGGCCACTCGCACTGTCCCATTTTGCTGAAGGCACCTCTTTACCAAGTTTGTTTAGCCAAGGGCAGTTCTATCAGCCCAGCTGGGTGTGGGTCAGGCTGAATCACCCGACGGAGATTCCCAGCCCTCTCCATTGCCAAAGCTGGCTGCAGGAATGCCCTCCCCAGAGCACGTGCATTTTTCCTTTCCCTATTGCTTTTCCAGGAGCACTTATGAGAGGCAACAAGAACAGAAGGAATTCAGTCTCCAGCTTTGCCATTCAGAAATTTATCTACTTACAGTATAAAATCAGGTCAGATTCCAGCCTTCACCACTACTACTGAAGGTGCACAATGAATTATGAGGATGGAGCTATCACAGAGCTGTTAGAGGAATGATTTTGTGTTACTGGGAAGTGTCGGCTTTACAAATGTTTCCTTAAACACTCAGTGATCTCAGGAGACTCTATAGAGTAACAGGATCTAGAAGTCATTTTAGCTTTGCTGTAGCATGCACAGCATCCACAAACATTGCAGACACACGACCCACCACCCCTCAAACCTGAGTGCCTGGCACAAGCACGGTCCTCAAAGGGGATTCCATGCTGGACAAGTTTTATCTCTATGCTAGGCACCATGGCCTAAACACACGAAGATTCCATTAATGCTTGATTTAAACAGCAAACATGTGCTACTTAATCCATACCTCAGTGTTCATTCCTTTCTGAATAAAACCTGCTTCCCTCTGCAGTAGATGTCCGTCAGTCCATTTTCACCTACCTGGTTCCTCTGTTCCCTCTGGTGAGCTGCAGTACAGAATATTTCACAGGCCAAGGTACAACATACACCAAATCATTTCCAAGGGCCAAAGCTTTATTATTATCTATTAAACTAGAAGTTATTTTTACTGTATTTGAGACCAATGACCCCTGTTTTGATGTTTTGGGTTAACACCAAACACAAAAACCAACAGTCTTTTCTGGTTAAAGGCTTTGGAAAAAATAAGTCAATTCAAGTGCATATTCCTTTGCACTTTGATAATACAGTAATTACATTGATCAGAAACACATGCTAATTGGATCATTCTGGAGCATTTTTCTCATTGTCTGGTACCGCAAAACACATCTGGATTTTATTTGCTCCATGTAAGTTAATAAGAGTATGGACTTTTTTAAAACAACAAGCAAGATAATCCTAAAAACAATTTTCCAAAGTGAAAAGGGAGGAAAAAACCCTTCATGTTTCATCCAAGCCTGTGTAAGGGTAAAAACAACTTTAAGATAGAAACTGAAGGACGTTTTCTACCTACTTGGCTATTAGCGAAGAAAGAAAAAAAGAAAGTTAAAGACTTAATACTGTGACTATAGACAAGAAACAGCTCAGTTAAATATATTAATGGCACCAACAAGGGATGTCTCCCCCACCTACACAGATCCAAACTGGAATGATTTAAGGTGCCAATCCACGGGCCCTAGAAGATGTCAGGCTTCTTCTTGTTACTAAATCCCTCGCTCAGGAGAGCTGGAAACTTTAAAGCTTTCTGCTGGAGCATAGGGGATGCTGACACCTTCCAGATTTTCACTTTAGTGGACCAACCCACAGACAGTATGGTGCAGGGAACAGCAGATGGCTTCTCTTCTGTTACCTCTGCTGCCTAGAGAGGAGGCTGAGCATCGCTCTCGAACCGTGCAAAGTCAGCTCTCGCTGCAAGGAGAACAAGGCTGATTTATCCATGGTACAGCCCCCCAGCCCATAACATACCTGTCCCATTCCAGACCATGTTATAGACATTCACGATTGCAATTTCCCCAGACAAAGGAAAGCAATTCTTTCTGAACTACGGAAAGACATTCAAGGTTTAGTTTTAATTCAAAATAAACACTGAGCCATTTGATATAATTTTGCCCTTCATCCTCTCCCTCTTAAAAATACGTGATACAAACCAGGGCAAGTGCTGAGAAAAGGAAAGCAGCTTGATTTTCTGTTTCACAACTTACCTTACACTGATCTGGGCCTTGATATAATTAGAACAACTACCACAAAACTTTTTCAGTTGAGGATGCTCTTTTCACCACCAGCAGTGTGAACGTTCTGTTCGTGCAGAAGTCCAACGTAAATCCAGCAGGACACAGCATTTCTCCAGGCATCAAGCAAATTTTGTGCAATTTTTGTGCAATTTTTGTAAGACCACACGTACACAGTTTAATCCCATAACTTTCCTACAGGCTCACAGACCTCTATGACAAAAGACTAAATTCACCATGAACTAATAGAAGAAAATGACTCTCTGGGAATGTGACGAGAGTGCAACCAAGTTTTTCCATCCTGTAATTGAATACCACAGAGTTTACTTTTCCCCAGAGTTCAGTGAGAAGATAGAAGCAGGCTTTGATCATACTGATAACTTCACAGAGCAGTGCTACGGCACAAGGCTCACTGCATTTTACCCACCTGGTTTGGGACATACACAATGCTCTGCTTCTCCTACAGTTATTATAAAGGCAGAAAAGATGTGCTGGGAGAATACAGCATAAGTTACAAGAGAAACAGGATATGAGCAATTTAAATACAAATCTTGGAAGAAAATAAGCAGTACATTGGATTGACTGGAGAACATTTTTCTACTCCCAAACTTATCTGTGCAAGTAAAAGGTATATTGATGAATGTGGGAATGAACAGAAAGGTATGAATATAGACTGTTAAATCAATACAGGTGCATGCAAATAAATCACAACCCCAAAAAAACCTGATCAATTTTCAAACCAGCTGGGGCCTGATCTGCTTCTCAGGACATAAAATATAAATCTGGCATAAATATAACTCGTGTGTTTATCAAGAGTGTCCATGAGCCATGGGCTTTTAAGCAACAGGTAGAAATCACTGTGCCACGTTCTCTGGGCTGTGGTACACAGGAGATGAGCCCATTGTAATGGGCTCTTTAAAATCTGTGAATCAACAGGAACTGGTGCAAGGGGAATCAAGATCTTACCCTCTCACATCAGAGAGCTGGTAAGACCATGGCTCGTTTTATTTGCTATAGTTTTGTAAATAAAGTGCTGTTCAAATTTATGTAGTAATTAACATGACACCCGATTAGTTCTAGAAAACACTGAGCACCATGTTGGAAATACTACTTCCAGGGTATTTGTGGAGGAAGAATAAAAAGGGTGCATCAAGCTGATGGGCAGGGTGAGGCTGGTGGGATATCCCTGTGCCCAAGCACTAAGGCACTTTGTTCGAGGAACACCAAGCTGCTCAGAGGCACACGTGTGAAAGTGGAGATACACTTACAAAGTAGCCTGTTCCCAAGCTGGAAGGAGCTGAGCTCTGCAATAAAACACAAAGACAAAGTGGGAAGTCAGTGATGGTTTTTAACACGTTCCAATCCACACAGCTCATTACCAGCCCTTTCCAAGCTTTTCATCACCACATCACAGCACCAACGTCCTGCCCCTTGTCATCTGCTACTGAAACAAACACGCTGTTGCTTAATTTTTCCCTTTACATCTCTCAACGACTCGGAGATGGTAACGTGCTATTTACTGAATTCCAAGCTTCTGCGGTGGACGTAATTGCCAATTTATTTGACAGGCAGCTGGGTAATGAATTAATGATGGCATTTCGCCCTGCACTGAGACTAAACAGACACTCATCAACCAGCCTCCCTGACATGCTGACATTCAATGCCCTGGACTCCAGCTCCTCAGCTTCATGGCCACAAAGGGGCAGGCGGGAGGGGGAGAAAGGGAAAAAAAGTAGACTGATTTCAAAACAAAAAGCCCGGTGGGTTTGGATGACTTTTTCAGTGTATGACCTGTTTGCCAATTTATTCCCGAAAGGCCCTGGTTAGTACACACATAGTGCTTTTCTAAAATGAGACATTTTGTAAACATAATTAGTAGTCTGCAATGTAAAGAACGCGTGGGCACAGAGAAGCCGCTTTAGTCACTGTACCATTTTCTGGAGAATGCAGTCACTACAATTTCCCATTTGGATGTCCACGTTGTTTGACAAACCAAGGATTTAGAAGCAACAACAACAAAAAATAGCAAATAGCAAGTAACTACAGTGTGAAATAGATTTCAAAACTCAAACCTATAAAAATAATTAAAACGAATATTACTACCATGGAAAATAATCAATTTGTTTAAATGCTTTAAAAAAAAAAAAAGCGCCATGAAATTCAGTTTAAGTGGGACACGATCACAACCTCTATATTCACAGGAATTAAGGAGATAAAGGGTTTTGTTTCATTAGTTTTTCATCTAAGCAATGGGGATTACACAGCAGGTTCTCTCAGAGAGATGGGGGAGACCGAAACATCTCGGTGCTAATCCGGGTCAGGCTGTTCCCTTAGAGGGGGAGCAGGTCCCAGCTCTGGCCAAGGGACAGAAGCAAAAAGCAGAGAACCATTCTCTGCTGAGCACAGCGCTGTCCACACAACCAGCGTGTAGCTGCTATAGCTCAATTCCCATTTCTGTTCCTCAGCACGGCCTCCCTTTTCGGCACAGCTCAGGGATGACCAGAACCGCAGAGGGGCCCGGCCTGGGCACACACAGAACCTGCATCTCTTCATCCCTGCTCCGAGCCAGGGCCCAGCCTGGGCACACACAGAACCTGCATCTCTTCATCCCTGCTCCGAGCCAGGGCCCGGCCTGGGCACACACAGAACCTGCATCTCTTCATCCCTGCTCCGAGCCAGGGCCCGAGCCGCAGTTCGGCAGCGCCCGGCCCTGGCTGTCAGCGGGCAGGGGAACGCCACACCAATAAAGGCATTCCGGAGTCCTCCCGTCCCGGCTCTGGCTGCTCCGGGGCCTCGAGCTCCCCGTGCCACCGTGACCCTCAGGAGACGCCGCTGGTCCCAGGGAGGATGTCGCAGGCAGCAGCGGCGGCGGGCCCGGCCGCTCGGCCCCGCTGCCGTCCCTGTGACCGCCCCGCAGGAGCGACCCGGGCACCGCACGGCCCTGGCCAGCGCCCAGCCCAGCTGCTGCTCCCAGCTGGGCACAGCCCTCCGCGGGCACACGCCCTGCTCTGGAGGTGCCAGAAAGAGTTTTGTATTTTATACATTTTTCATGTATTCGTAGCTCTGTAGATTACTATTATATAGTTATACAGCTCCTTAACTAACTCTAGGCCTTTTTCTACCCTTTCTCTTAGATTTCAGAACAGCAAGCTAATCTTCCTGGACTCTTATCTAGTCTTGCCTCTATAGTGAACCAAGGACTTTTTATTTTTTCCCTGTATTGTAGACACAATAAATGCGGGGTTAGAAGCTGGGGTGGTGGTGGGGGCTTCATTGGAGGGCAGAACCAAAAAGGGGGGATTACTTCATTAACTGTTCCTCTAATTGGATAATTTTTGTAAAGTACACTCATTTGTTAAACTTATAAAATTGCCAAAGTCCTGCATGACGGGTGCATTTTGTTGTACTTGCACCTGGAGGACCTTCATTAAAGGTAACAGCTTTTTATCATCTTAATATTGTCTGGCTTGTGATTTTTGGCATCACTGGGAGCCCCCGTGGCCCTGCAGCCCTGGCACAGAGTGCAGTGCAGCACGCCCTGCTCAGCATCCAACACGACACGCACTGCCTTCCTCTTCACTCATCCTGCTCTCTGCTTCATGCCATTGAAATTCCTTTCATTTAAGCTGGAGATCTACCCACGAGTACAACACGTGCAATCATTATAACCACTTTTGTTTCAGCTACGTACAGATGCCAAGCGAGTCCCACTCTTTCACTCACAGTTTTTTTAAACTTACTTTACTGGCTGAAAGCTCCAAAGTTTGCATTCTGCATCTGTTTGTAATTTTTGTCTGCTTTTTATTCCAAGTTTTGGAAGGATAGAGTATCAAAACAAAACAATAAAGAGGAAGAAAAAAGAATAAGCAAACACAATATTTCCCACTGAATATTTTCATTCCTTCAAAAGCAATGCTGCAATGGCTATGGGAGGACAGTCGAAACATAGCAGTCAAATGACTTTCGCTGAACAACTGTGCGTTTTGAGGGAATTTGAGTTTGCTGGATGGAAATATAGCCCTTCACACATTGCATGCTGCATATGGAGAGTACAGTTTGCAAACTCTATTTAATTGAAGTATGAAAGACTGTGTTGCACATGCATGGATGACTACGTCAGCTGTGTTGTGAACTGTGTGTTGACAGAGCACAGAGGCTGAAGCGAGGGCTATGCAAGGAGACAACTTCTCACCTTTTGGGTAACTCCCAATAGCAGAAGGATCCCACTACCCAGTGCCCAGCCTTGGTACCAACTGTACAAGCATCTTTACAAGCCCGTGCTGAGTCGTGATCCTGCACTGGGTGGTTCTATAGCTCTTATATAAAGTGTGCCTATAATAGAGGTAATGGTTTCACTTTCCGAAACCCTTTGCAAAATAGGACATTAGAAACACTATTTGATATTCACACAACCACCAGCAGAAGCCTGCATCAGATGCCCATCAGCAAAACACACTTGCTTAAAATTGACAGGGTTCTGGGCTTTTTCCCTCCCCCCCTTTTCTTTTTTTGGTTTGGTTTGTTGTTTTTTTTTGGTTGGTTTTTGTTTCCATCCTTTCTTAAAGAGGAAAACTTTGGCCCAGAAGCAAAAATGTAGTAACCCTCGTGTAAGCATTAGTTTATTGTGTACCAAAGAAAATTACATCCTTGAGGTCTTGGAAGGCACAGTTATACCCATTTTGCATATATATTGTGCATTACTTGGGGAGCTGGGTGGAGAGAAAGACTGTGTTGTACATATTTGTTCTGGCTATTGTTTATGCAGGTCTGACTGAATGAAGGAACAGTGGGTATCATTTCAATTTCTGATGTCAACATCAAATTACTTATTTAATTTCATGCCTGGCGAAGCATTGTATAGCTACACGCAGAATCATTTCACTTCATTTGTTATGCTGTGTTTTCTTGGCGATTGGCTTGCCTTCCAACTGACAGCTTTAATTACGACATGAATTTGATTGCACTGCCGAGGAATTAACATAATGCAACAAAGCATTTAAGCACCCAACCTTAGACACACAAACACACACATCCCCACCCTCGCAGCCACACGCACACAAAGCACAGCCACTGCTGCTGAGCAGCTCCTGGCACAGCACTCGCACACAGAGCTCTGCCCGTGTGACTCCACTCCACACACAGCCAAGACCACTGGAGATACTCTGGAGAGGGAGCAGCACTGAGGATTTCAGAGCGCAGACACTGTCCCTCACAGTTTGTCTTTGGCTCTGTACGAGTGGGAGGAATGGGAGACAAAAGAAGTGAAAATACCCCGTATTTGGGGCTGAAACCATGAGCTGCCCACAGGATTACATTGCTGGAGGGGTGTAGACACACCTCTTCCTGAAGCAAACAGGCCTGGTGGGCAGCGGACTTCAGGACTTGATGCTCATTGTGACCACGTCGCTGTGAGCTCCTCTGAAGCCCAAAGGACCCAGCACAGGAGGAGCACACAGCTACAGAGCACCGGGAACAGGGGAGCGCTCACGAAGGGTGCGGCAGCTGTGATGAGAGCCCAAGGGGAGACCTTTAGTGTAGGGACAAATGGGAAGATTCCTGTCCCACTCCCTGTTCAGGAACTGGAACAACGTTCCAGACAGAAAGGTGCCAGCTGCAGCAAGAGGGGATGAGGTGCTGAATCCCATCCAATGACCGTGTGGGAGCGGCTTTTGCTGTTCATCCCCAAACTGAAAGCCTGCAACCAACACCGGAGGCAGCAGGCAGGGCTGAGATCACGTAGATCAGGAATTTAGGAACGTGCTCCAAAGAAATCAGGTGTTTTGATTTTTGATTAGCAAAGAGGTGGCTGAACCCCTGAATACTCGGTGCATTCACCATCCAGGTTAGCTGTAACTCTCATGTTTTCCTCAGGTAAATCTCCTGGCTGTTTTGTAAAACATGACTAAAATGTATTCCAAAGAGGGAGGACTCAATTAAAAATAAATTCATACAGAAAGATAAGGAAAACAAGTTGACTGAGCTCCAAGCTGAGCAAAAGAGAAAGCGCTGCCATCTTGTCTCCAAGCAAGATCTCAACAAAATGAATTCTACTACTGGCAAGATTTTGATGAGATTAAACTGACTACAGCACCCTATATATAAAGGAGGAGCAGCTCTCCAATTTCTCTTTTAGGCCCCTGGAGCTACCTCTGCCCATAAAGGAAAAAACAAGTTGTCATTCCTAAAAAAAAACCTATAGAGGGGAGAAAGGCAGAGAACCATGGGTTTATGAAATTCAGAGGGGGAGCTGGATCAGGGCACTGCTCGCACTGGAGCATTCGAGCAATCATTATCCCTAATCTAGCAGAGGTCAAATTCTCTGCTAATTATGTTCTCTCACAGAGGGGTGGGTGTGTGTGCACATGTGTGTGAGACGAGGACAAAGAGAGGAGTTGATGGAAATCAGTCTCACTGCAATGCATCTGACAAGAACAGAGGATATTCCCCTTCCTACTGTCTGATGCTATTTCAAGCCACATTATAAGAAAAGTCTCCTGTTTAACATGGGCTTTTCACTGAATTATCTTCTTTTCATTTTTGCCCACCTCCCATAAATGCTGCAAATTACCTGCCTGGATCTCATTAGCCTGGAAAGGAGCCACCCGTTGTAAACACACTTTGCATCACTCTGCATTATCCGAGGGCTGCAGGTACATTTACAATAGGCAGACTTGAAAGATACCTGACAGGAGAGGGAATGAAGCCACTGACATGTCAGTTTGCAGCTGGATATTCATTATCCCCTCTCCCTCATTCTGCGTCTGTCACTAAGCTCTCACTTAGGCCCTGCACTAAGGCCTGTGAAGCTCTGACATTCCTGTTTCACCAGCCTGCTCAAACTGGGGATGGGAAAACGGATCATCCACCTGGAGAACACGCACTTCAGTCATTATCCGTATTTCCATACAGGAGCCATGCTTAGTCTTACTGTGCTGGCAGGCTACAGCAGTGCAGATTCATTATCTTTAATGGCCAAAATTTGCTTTCTGACCTCAGGGTTAATCTGCCTGCAGTGTTTTATATTTTTTGTTCTATATTCTGTTGGGTACACAACTTTTTGCATGTTTTTTTCCGAGAAAATAGTTGTAAAAACAGAAGCAAAGCTTCAGAGAAAACTTGTTCTGTGGTCTGTAGCTTTTTCTGAACACTAATTGGTGGGTATCATTAGCTGACTTTTTCAAATAATGTTATTTAAAATAACCATTTGGAAGGTCCTGTCATTTCAGTACATGGGGTGTCTGACTCTGGGAGAGGAGCAATGGGATGGACAGGATGAACTGACTCTGAACTGACTCTGGGAGAGGGGCAAGGGGATGGACAGGATGAACTGACCCTCAGAGAGGGGCAAAGGGATGGACAGGATGAACTGACTCTGAACTGACTCTGGGAGAGGGGCAAGGGGATGGACAGGATGAACTGACCCTCAGAGAGGGGCAAAGGGATGGACAGGATGAACTGACTCTGAACTGACTCTGGGAGAGGGGCAAGGGGATGGACAGGATGAACTGACCCTCAGAGAGGGGCAAAGGGATGGACAGGATGAACTGACTCTGGGAGGGGGACAATGGGATGTGCAGCTCTGAACTGACTCTGGGACAGGGGCAACGGGATGGACAGGATGAACAGCTCTGAAATGACTCTGGGAGGGGGGCAATGGGATGGACAACTCTGAACTGACTCTGGGAAAGGGGCAATGGGATGTGCAGCTCTGAACTGAAGGAGCCTGGGAAAGGCCACCACAGACCCAGGCACAGTGAGAGCTGGCTCGTGCACGTTTTCCAAATCTCAGCTGAACTGGTAATGCCAGACCAGAGAGACATGCTTGTATTGCAATGAATTATCAAAGCACAAAGGAACTTTCCTTATTAAGCGAAACATAAATTATGTATAACACTTTAAAATATACATCTCCACATATATTTACATAACATTCCTTTTGAGCAACCTGTGAATCCCTCTGTCCTCTCTCGGGTGCACTAGGGAAGTTGTATTTGCTCTCTACTTCCTTTTAATTTGCCACAGTGCCGAGACAAAGGAAAAGTATTGTAAAAACATCAGAGAAAAACTGGATTTGATGGGTGGAAGGGGAACCAGGACTCTGCTCTCACTGCCAGGTCTGGCAGTGCAATGCTGTGAGCTGCTGAGAAGCCCAATAAACCTCAGAGCTCTCCACTCAATACATTGCAAGAGATTGACAAAGCTAAATTAAAACCATGTTTGTAAGGAGCTGTGAAATTTTTTGCTGGAAGGTGCTGTGTAATTGCGAAGTTGGTTGCAGTGACTTCCCAGCTGCCACAGGGCTCAGACAAGCCGGGGTGGTGACGGTGACAGGCTGACATCCAGCTGCCATCCACTGCTACCTGTACAGAGCATTTCCTTACTACCTCCTCTGGTTTCACTCTCCTTTTCCAAAGAGATCTCACAGCCCTGAGACTGACCTCAGCTGACAGCTATGAAGGGCAAGCTCTGAAGCGTTTAGCTGAATGTAACCTGTAAAGGCTGGCTCTGGGGAAGAAATGGACCTCTAAGATAATGTGACAAAGGGATGTGGAGAGAGAGTGCTACAGATTTCACACTTTCACAGAAAAAAAAAAAAATCAGGCATCTGTTCCAGTGATATGCACAATTCAGCAAAAATTGCTAGCTGTGTGCCTTCAGGCTTAAATTTGCACAACGAAATGTATCCTTTACAAAGGTATTTCTTTTAATGCCTGCTCAGTTCAGTTTTATTGGATTGGCCTATAGAGGACACCATCTGGTATCTGTCATCCAAATCTACACAGACATGCTATCGATAAAATCCCCATTTCCAAAATGTGGGTTAGTTAAAAGTAGGGCCAGATTGCTGGCTGGTACAAATTGGGCTGACTGATGTAGCTATCCATGCTTTTACCAGCAAAGGATCTGACCTACAAAATCCCCAATTTAGATACTCTTTCGGGACAGAGCTTTCTTTATAGTCTGTGTTGTAAAGCATGTGGCACAGAGGACACAGAGCCATGAATAAAACACTCAAGGATTGTGATGGTACACATAATAAATAGTAATCTAATTGCAGTAACAGAAGGATTTCTGTAGTCATTGCTCTGTCAGAATAACTCATGTGTGTCACTCGGTGAATGACCAGCATTCTCCCACGGAGAAAAACACTCTCCCCAGGGCTGCCATCTTAGGCCCTTCCACAGCACTTTAGGTAGAGCAATAAAGGCAGAGCTTATGCTATTGTTGGCCATGTTATATCAATTCATTATATATAAGTCAACTGAGTCTCTCTAGACACTCAAATACTTCTCATAAAGACCGTATGTAGCCCAAAGAAATACATTCTTTTCCTCCACCACTTGGGGTAAAAAGAGGCCATCTCACTTCTCAACTATGCAGAACATTTTAACTTCATTAAATGGCCTTCAACTGTTTCCAAAGAGCTGAGTGTTTGCACACAGAAACACATTGTACCAAACTTTAAGAAGTTTACGCAACCGGGGCAGGGGACCTAAGTTACCTCTTCCTCTCCTGAACCCCCAAAGGGAAGGAGATTTTAGCAACAAACCACCCCAGAAAGCGCAGTGCCTTTCACCCCAGAGGGCACCACAGCAGGGTTACCCGGAGTTACTCAGCTGCAGGGCTGCACTTACGTCGCTGAGTCTCTCCCGGGAGCTGCTCCGGTGGAATCCCTTGGACTCCCCGCTGGCGCTTTCGCTGTCGCTGTCCCGGCAGCTGTTCTGGCCCGGCTTGAGCTGCAGCAGAGAGGAAACACAAAGGGAGCACGAGTTGAGCCTGGTTCCGGCGAGTCCCCTTGTCCCAGCTCCCCTTTACCCCCTCCCAGGCTCCAGCAGCAGCGCGGCCGTGGCTCTGCCGCTCTGCCACCGGCACCGTGTCCCTGTGCCAGGGCACAGCCCCAGGGACGCCACGGAGCCTCCGGCACCACAGCCCCCGTGGGAGCTCCAGGGGCTGCAGGCAGGAGGGGGCAACACTCGTGTCCCCAGGAAATCACAGTGCGAGACCATTTGGGAAACGTTTAGACTTCTCAAGGTATTTCTGCCATGGATGGAGGTTTTAGAGTTTCCATCACATTGCAGCACTCACAGCATCAGTTCCTCCCTCATTACAGCATAAGAGCATTGAGGATCTGAGATCAATGGGAGTCTCCCCAGGGGAAGAAGCGGTCATCACTCCAGAGAAGCCTTTCTTTTGCTGGACTAGCCCCTAACCACACTGCCAGGTACTATAAACAATTCTCGACTAACAAACCTCGATGTACATAAAACAACAGGACCTACACTTAATAGCTATCAAATTGCTTTTGTCCTTCAAACCAGCTTTAATGAACCTTACTGGCATTGTAATAAATAAAAAGTACAAAAAACCCCTACAAACAATATTTTCATTGCAATCAGAACACATCTGCTTTCTCTTACAGTGTGGACTGCTCAGGTCACCCCATTACACAGCAGTGTACTGAGAGAAACATTCACCACAGACATCCATTACGTATGTCCACAGGCACATATACACCTAGACAGCAAGAGGAAGACCTGAACCACATCTACTGCAATGCTGAAAATGCATATCTTTGTTTTAAAGTATCCTTCCCTATATTTTGCTTGAATGTAGTAAAATTTTCATTTAGCCTTGCTAAAGCTTTGTTTGAATTAACTTCCTGTAAACACTGGTTACTCTGGAGGTTAATACTGGCAAGAAGTCCCTTTCAGAAATTTAGACTTAAAATCACACACATAAATACTGGAAGCAGAGGTAAATGCAGAGAAAATACTTGGTGAGGTACCAAATGAAGTATTTTACGAGAGACCTACTACACTTGCCAATATTCACGGCAAACAGCTCCTCCTAACTTACTCTAATTGTTAATATGATGATGGTAAGTTCCATTCAGACTGTACTGGAGCAGGTATTCATTCATCTCCATGCCATGACTGGAGACCAAAGGTTCCTCCTCCAACACTCTCCATCACCTTTTCCCCACTCTTTCTTCTCTCTCCCGTTTATTTCCAGCTCTCCCAGAAACCAGCACACACAACAATTCACACAAATACTCTTCTACCGGTGCACACAAACAAAACCTACACTTCTGCTGATATTTATGCACCTGTACACCCTGCCCACCCACAGCCACGGCTGTTCCCTCCCAGGGTCACTGCAGGAGCACAAAAAGCATCCTCACCCTCAGGGTTATCATCACCTTCTCCCCACCACTGCCAGAGCAAACTGCATCTGCAAGCTTGGTATTTGTGTGCCACTTTCCCTTCATCCCTTACTTCCAAAGGGAAGCTTTGGGTGCTCTCTGTCAGTCAAATGAAAGAAAGGACAAAAAGTACATGAAACTAAAGGTTCCAACGCACAACTGAGTTGCAATGCATGAGCACAACTGCAAAAAATGGCACAGGCGTACTCCCAGCTCGAAGAAAATGTAGCAGAAGGACCAGAGCTATTTGTCAGACACTTACAATTCAATAAATAAACTAAATATTCCACAGCTCAGCCAGAACATTTCCAGTAAAATGATTTTTATTTCCAATGGAACAGTTTATCGGTCACATCTAAGAGATCTTGGGAGCAGTTTTTGGAGGCAGAGGGGAGGATAACGAATTCAAGAAGTCTTACACTTCATATATAACTCACTGATCTTATCCAGGACCTCTGTGTCCTGTAATTTTATGGTCCCAAGCTTAAAATTTAACCATCCAAAGGAAAATGGATCAAGTTTCCCTGACTTGGTCTTTTGTCAACATCCACCCAATGATGGAAAAACTCTTATCGCAAGTGGGATGTTAAGAATTTTTTTTCCAGTCTCAGATTTTATTTCTAGAACCTCAATTTGTACACGATCTTCACACATTAGTTATTTGCTAACTAATCATAACAGCCCAGTTTTATAATTCTTCTACATCACGAATTCCAGCTATTTACAGAGAAGAGAAGAAAAACTCAGCAGGTGTCATTTTTCTAGACAAAATTTACAGGGAGTAAGAGAATATGACCAAGATATCTGAGCCTGAAACTCTATAGAAAAAAAGTGAACTGCATGGACTAGACAGCAAACTCAGAAAAAAGTCCAAGTTAAGATTTATAAGCTTTCCATATTTTCCTTTCTTTTTTTTCCAAGCTGAGTTTCTCCATGTGCCAAACTGTTGAGGGTTTACATTTTATTCCAGAACCCATCAATCTGTGTTAAATTAAAAAAGCAAAGCATGGAAATGTGCCCGTTGTCTTCTCTTAAGAACCTAAAGTTACACTCAAACGCACATGAGAACACTTAATGTGGACAGGCAATGGGTCAGCTCAATCTGTTTGCACAGATTCAACTGCTTAAAACAATGCTGAAATAACACAGTGCTGCTAAAAGGTCCACAGATAACAGACTGGATCTTTAGTTACACCGTGTGCATCTGGGGCATCCCTCTGGGGCACACAGGAACCCTAAAATCAGTTTCCCCATGGAAATGCAACTTTTCTTGGAAAAAAATTGAGGTGCAATGTTGACAAGTCTTGTTCTTCTATTGTTCCTGGCAGGGTACCCCATGCAAACAGCAGCATGAAAATCCCATTATGCCTCCTCAAGGCACCTGGGGAGTGGCAGTAAGACTGAGGGAATGGCTGGAGCTGTGTCAGGCAGGCTCAGGTTGGATTTTAGGAAAAGGTTCTTTCCCCCAGAGGGTGCTGGGCACTGCCCAGGCTCCCCAGGGAATGGTCCCGGCCCCGGGGCTGCCAGAGCTCCAGGAGCGTTTGGACAGCGCTGCCAGGGGTGCCCAGGGTGGGGTTGCTGGGGTGTCTGTGCAGGGCCAGGGGCTGAGCTGGGTGATCCCTGGAGGTCCCTTCCAGCTCAGGATATTCCATGATTCTGCAAAGGTCTCACTGAGGAACTTCCCACATTAAGACAGCGTTAATCTCCTAATTTGCACCAGGCAAGGAGTGAAAAAGGGTTTACAAAAAGTGTGTTTGACTCCATGCTTTCACTGTACAGTGGGAATGAATTTATCCATGAAGGAATCCATCTAAAGGCTCTCACAAAGAGGAAATGCAGACATTTTCTAGACTGAAAGCCCAAAACCCTAAAAACTCAGAGTGTCTCTGACTCACAAGGAATGTGCACAGTCTCGGGGACTCCCCTAGAGAGAGATGGGGTACGTGCAGAAAAAAGTGGCAATCAGCACCTCAAGACCACTTGCCCAGGCCGAACAACACAGGACTCAACCCTGGGGCACACCCACGGCTCCAAAACTTTTCTAGGAGTTTTTGGTCATTCTTAGCATTGTGTTTTTTGAGATCTTTCATTGTACTACAGAACCTATTAGTTTGTAATGCCTTTGAATCTACTGGAGGATGCCAGAAGTCAAGCAGAACTGGATAAAGTCATAACTACGTTTCTATTAAAGGAAAAGGCCAAAAAGCACGTCTGGAAGGGTGGTTGCAGGCTGAGGGCTGGGCTGGGGCTCAGCAGAGGGTTTTATTTCTGATTCTTCACCACACCTGCCCCAAACAATGAGAGGAATAGGTCCTCCCTGCTCTCCAAAACTGGACTGTTTGGAGGACTTGTCTATCAGGGGCAGTTTCCCAGTGGATGATGGTGGATTCCACTGCACCACAGCTGGGAACACAGGGATGGAGGAATGAAGTCGAGCAGGGGGGGCAGAGGGTGGCATTGCAATTTTTGTTGTCTTTTTCACTACCCAAATTTATTTTAATGGATAATAAATTAAATTTCTTTTCCCCAAGTGGAGACTGTTTTGCCCATGACAGTAACGGGTGATTTCCTTGCCTTTACCTCACAAGCTCCTTCTCCCCTCCCCTGCCCTGCTGACGAGGGGGGTGTGAGAGGGGCTGGGGGGCTTTGGTCTCAGCCACGATGTAATTTGGAGCACTTGCTGCTCATGGACTGAGTCACAAAACTTCAGTCACAGCACTGCTGACCTGCAGAATAATGAGGGATAGAGGCAAAGCTGGAGACTGGCATGAGGGACCCAGACAGTGAGAGGGACACTGAGACAGCACGGAGAGAAGAGGCACAAGATACAGAACACCAAGAGGGACCATTTGATGAAGAAAGACAGATTAGCTCAGGCCTGAAGGTCACACAGAAACCACCCAGAAATCACGAATAAACCAAAATAGATGCAGGAACATCAACACAAAACTGCTGTCATAGCAAGTGCTAACAGGAACTCTTTCAGCACATGGAGAGATTTTCAGGTGACTTGGAATCTAACAGAACTATTTTTGCAGCAGGGAAACACTCAGCCCTACTTTGTGACAGTGAAAGTGCAAACTGAATATTCATCTGTGTCCAGGGAAAGCAGCTCTCTGCTATGCTCCTTCTGCCATTCAGTGCCATAGGGTAAAGTAGAGCCAAACTCTCAGGCTTAGGAGTAGGACAGACCTACAGGAACAGTGCCAGAATTGCTGTGCCAGCCAGACATTTCTGTGACATGAGAGGAGGGGGACAGAAGCCATAAAACACTCCTAAGGATAACCCACGACAGCAGGGCTCTCTGGCCTTTTCTCTCAGAAAGCAAAAGAAGGAAGGACAGAGATTTGATCATGTTAAGAGGTGTAAGGGAGGATGGAAGGGCAGCTGAGCCCCAGACTCCAGGGAGCATCATCCTCTCGGGACCACAGTTGGCTGTGCTGGATCCCTAAGCCACTTCAGATAATTCCATAGTAGCACATAACAAAAAGCAAAATAAATAAACCCATTGAGAATTTGGCAAAAGCCTTTTTCACAGAGCTTATATATCACGTCAAAAACACCCTAATGTGGCTCTCCTGAGCTTTTTTATTTTAAAATGTATTTTAATTTAAAAACCTCACACCATTTGGCAGCAGTAAATCTATAGTATAGTTTTGAGGTGCCTGAGCTTCCATGCCATATGGAATTAAAGGATTATTTCACTACATTATACTTTAAAGTTATGATTACTAACACCTCTCCCAGTTACAGCACAGCCAGCAAGCTCAGCCTTTACCAGAGTCCTAAAGGAAGGGGACACCTGCTCCCTGAGGGATGGCAGAACCCTGCTGTGGGGAGGAGGATCCCAGGCTGTCACTTCTGCCTGTCATTCTTTATTTTTACAGCTTTTGCAAGGGCGAGGCAGCCCCAGCTCCTGCCTGGGTGAGTGTGTTCCCTAGCTCGGCTCAGGTGGCGAGCTGACTCCTACGTGTGCCATCAGGAACGCTTCCCAACCCCCAAAATCCTGAGCAGGTACAGCCCAATCCCACCCACGACAGCAGTTTGTCCTGAGCAGGGCTCCAGCCCAGCACAGCACAGACACATTTCCACATTTTCCCTGCTCCTCAGGGCCTGCCTCCATTTGCTCTCTGGGCTTTTCCCAGCACGGAACAGGACTCAAGAATGGGATTTTTTGTCACTTCTGGCAGGCACACTCCTTTCCCCAGTGAGGCACACACGCATCCAGGCAGAAGCACAGACAGATCAGGCAACTGCTGATGAGTGCAAGCTGCTCCGAAGGCCAGGGAGCAACACCCTGGGAGAAGAAAGCCTGGCTGAACCCAGGGAGATCCCAGTCATCCCAGCTCAGGCCAGGTCTGCTGGGCCGTCCCCAGCCCCTGGGCCGGGCACTGACGTCCAGTGTGGCCGGGCTGCACAAACACAGCCCCAGGCCCTGCCCTGCCCAGCAAACGCAGCCCTGACGTTCTTCTGCCAGCCAGAAAAGAGCAGCAGCAGATTTCATGCAGAACTGAATATCAGATTGCAAAGAAAACATATTTTATCAATGATCAAGAACAAATCTGGCTGTATGAAAACAAATAAAAGGAGAACTGCATAGCAAGAAAAAACCAAAAAACAACAGTGTAAATCAAGGGCTGTTTCTTCTGATTTCAATCATGATTAACAGCTGTCATTTCAAAAGTTCTATTTATATCTCTCCTGCTACTGACAGAAGTTAGACAAATACTGCTTATACAGCACTCCCATGTCACCCACAGCATTAAAGGTGGTTCAACGCAGTGGTTTGGGTCTGGAGCAAGGTCTCTCCACTGCATTTCTAACAAAGCCATGCACACCACGACTGCCTAAACAGGGGAGCAGCACAAGGAAAGCAAATCAGAGGTGAGGTAATGAGGAGGAAGAATATTTACAATACACGAGTTTAGGCAGTAAATACGAAAAAAGAATTCACACCGTGTGTGGACTCTGAACATTATTAACACAAAGACATTTTTCACCTCGGGGAAGAAAAATCTTGTTACCTGAGAGATGCAATAAAACATTAGGAGAGGCTCTGTTTACCTCTTGATATACAATCTTATGACAACCAATGCAGATGCTCCAAGAAATTGCCAGCTTCTGAGGATCCAGGCCTCCATGCCACCATCCTGGGATCTGACATCCCTACCAGAATACGAAGCTTTATTTCACTTACTTGTATGGCAAAAGTGAGGTAAACCAACAAGACAACATCTTATCTTTTGTTTCCTTCCTACCTTTAATAAGAAGAAAAAGTAATTCTTCTGTTCCAAAACTCTTTTAATGAAAAAACAATAACAAAAACATGCATATTCTTTCAATTTCCTGTTGACAAAAAAAAAAAACCCTAAATGGAACAAATAACTACGAACAATTTTCTAATCAGCTCAATGATACAGAACAAGGGTGTCTTTAACTCACTTATTCTACAGCACTGCTGGTCATTTCCTGCTGCCCCTGAGCTGATCCAGAGTCTGCTGCTGCACTTGCTCAATAAACTGGAGTAGAGGAACTCATCCCCTACAGCCTGAAATGGGGGAGATCCACCAAAGGGGCAGAGCTACCCCCTGTGCTCCCGGGGAGAATCTGGCTCTTCAGCGTTGTTCCTGCAGACACACCAAGCGAGGGGGCTCTGCTGGCAGTAGCAGGAGCCGAAGAACACAGGCTAAGAATAAACAGCATCCTCGCCAGGCGGGGGTGGGGGAGAAAGAAACGGGCATTTATTTCCAGATCCTCTTCTCCTTCATTATATGCTTGGGCAACCTTAGATCCACAGCACACAGAAGGTACTCTGAAGGAGGCCTGTAGCTCTATTTTATCTAAGTTTCACAGAGAATGCAGCCCATCATTTTTTCTGTGCTGTTTATACAGAAATCAAAGATAAATTTGGCATAAACTCATCACACCCCAGAATCATACATACATTATACACCATAGAAAGTGTAACAGACTCGCTCTGTTCCCCAGCTCCTGTTAAGAGTGGTATGAAACAGCAAGCTGTTGGCAATTGCAGCAAATGAAGCGTATTTCAGCACACTTCAAAAGCTGAATTGCAAAAAAATACAGGCTTCTCCTGACCCTTTGCATTTTGATGGTTGCACAGTGAGAAACACGGCCTTTAAAATTACACCTTGCAAAGCTCTCCATTGTACCAATCAATCTGTGCAAGCAGCCTGCACAGCCCAGGCTGGGAGCAGAGCGGGACGAGGAGCCAGGCTCCGGCTGCTCGGGGACAGCCAGAGCTGCTGCAGCCAGGGTGGGATCCCTCTGCCCTCCCAAGCTTTGCTCAGCCCTGCTGCTGGGCTTGTTTGTGTCCCAGCCTGGATTTCCAGGGCCCTCCCTAGGTCCTGTGTAAGGGAAACTAGTCTTTGTACAGCTAAAAACCACTTCTGAAAAACACAGATGTGTAGCGCCACAGGAGTGCCATCCTTGTCTGCATGGATATACATCCATCCACACTCTGATCCATCCATCCATCCCTCCCTTCATCCATCCATCCATCCATCCATCCATCCATCCATCCATCCATCCATCCATCCATCCATCCATCCATCCATCCACATTCTCATCCATACATGTACAATTTCTGGCTGTTTTTCAGCCATTTACACCACTTACACTTCTTGCTCCTGCTTTGTGCGTCCCCAAGCCAGGTTTTAAGTGTAATGGGGAGGAGAGTCATGATTTACTACAGTGCCTGTCCCCCCCCATTCCCCCGAAATACCCAGCAAGGAGCAGTGCACACGCATTGCCTGCAACACTTTCCACCAGGGACTGCTTTTTGTGGTGCCACTGAGGCTTGCTCAGTCAGCAAATGGAGAACCAAGCTGGCAGTTTCACCCCAACATTCTGTGCCTGTTTCAGAGCACGTGGCAACGATGAGTTTCCAGATCCCTGCCAGACCGTTACCAGCTCTGGTTTTGGTGGTGACAGGGGACTCAGGGATTCTGTCCCAGTCTCAGCCTTGGACCTGTGAGGAGTTCTTGTTTCTGCCATACAGGAAAGGTCAGGTGAGGCAGGAAAGTGAAGGCAAACACCACTTTTAACCTGAATCTCGGGAAAGGGGAGAGAACAGAAATACTATCCCACTGAGCCCAGTGTCTGATATCCAACTTTCTAAGGAAGACCTCTGGTTGACTTTGAAATCTGTAACTTAGTGGAAGAATACTTAAGTAAGAAGATCAAATGAATCACATGATGGAACAAAAAGCAAATAGGCCAGGTTGAAAGACTCTAATAGCACTGAAGCTCTAGAACTGTCCACAAATTCAGCTAAGAGCCTCCATCTGCTTTAATGAGGGGAAACATAACCCCAAGGTAGCTCCTGCAGAGTTCCACTTTTTTCGAGCCCATGGGATGGTGGCTCCTCATGTACAAAGGAGATGCAAGAAGGGACGAGACCTTCTGGAATATCTAAAGAGGTGAAGCAGCCTGAGGAAGAGCAGAGGGACTGTGTGCACTCACTTGAACCGAGTCACGGTGACCACCATCCTTTTCTTCCTCAGTGCAGACCACTAACGTGACACCCAGCTAACATTACAGAAGTAAATAAATGTTTTGAAGGAGGAAGTATCAGTATTCATGGATGGACCTCGAGATGCTTACCTCTGCTAACATAAAGGAGCCCTGTTATTTCATCGTTCGATATAAGCCCAGAATAAATATTTAATAATTTGGTTGCATAAATAATGATTTGAAGGTTGAGCTATTGGCTTAAAACTGTAATGCTATTTTAAGCCATTTAACTGCCCAGCTAGATAAATTATTCAAGACTTAAAAGTCATCCTGTGGTCTCTGTACAAGGAGAAAACTAGCAAGTTGTAACAATAATGACAAAAGCAGGGCAAGATCAATCAAACCACATGATCGCTAACACAAACAAGCAGCAATTAAGCAGCAATCAAGACCAATCTGACTGGGGTTGATGTCCTTTTATGCCAATACTCTCAGCCCAAAGAGCAAAACTTAATAATGTTTTGCAATTTATCAAGGGAGCCATAACTCTGCTCTCAGTGACTTGGCCAAGAGGCTATTATGATAGTATTTCTCTATAATTTAATAATGTGAAGGAAGGGGGGGAGAGAGGGAGTAAAAGCATTTTGACATATAACTCACATCTATACATATTGTATTTTCCTCTTGCTTGAATGATAGAAGCAAAAGTCACAACAATATACCTCAGTAGCAATTTGTTAGCAGGAAAGGGAAGCTGAAGTATCTGGCAAAGAAAATCTATTTGAAGCAGCACAGAAGGGAAGGGAATGAAGCATCTGAATTCATTAGCAGCTGTCATTGATGTGGAGAGTTTAGTCATCACAAATAACTCAGGAGAAAAGCAAAGGGAGGAACTGTTGTTTAAGTTGTTTAAGTCTGGATTAGTTCAGATGGATGGCAAGGTGCCACTCGCAGGAACACTTGTGGTGCACCTCCACCCTGTCGGGGGGAAGCTCTGAACGCACGCAGCTATCCCAGCGTTCTGGATTTTCTTTTCCCTTTCTGCATACCTCTCTTCCTCTCTCACCCTAAGCAATGATGTAAAATATATTGCAGCACTGTGCTTCCACCTTGGACTACTTCTGCCAGTTGAAATAACGAGTCCTCCTGGTTGCAAATGTCAAAAAAAAAAATCTCCTGCTCAATCTCGCAGTCTGTCCCCTGTCAACAGTGACCAAAGGTGATTTAATGCTTGATAGATGTGAGGAGCTGGCTGCCTCAGTCCAAGTCCCAAACCATCTTCATTCCCAGAAAATCATCCTGCCAGCCAGCGTTAGCCGTCCCTGTGTTGGCAGCCTCAGCAGGGGGGTGGCATCAGGGTACGACCCAAGGCCCACCAGAATCCCAGGGGACAACTGCAGGATTGCCACCGACCTCAGGGGATGCAGAAGCCACTTAGGGAGCTGGGTGTCCACCATAAAGACTCGACAGACTATTTCTGTACCTTATACTGATAAAAACCCCTAATTTAACTTCTCTTTTCTATGCTTTAAAATTCTACTAAACTTACCCATCTTGAAAATATAGTCATACATTAGATAAGTGGAGCTTTATTATTGTTTCAAGATAAGTGCAAAAAATCTATAATAGGGGACTACTATCAAATTATGGTTGCTTGAATTAATCCTCATCCTGGCATTTAATAATTTGTAAAGTGCTTATTCAGAAAAAGGTCAAAAATCACTTGGAAAGATATGTTAATGGCTCTCTAAGTAATGTTTAGACTTGCTGAATAAATTTTCACACTTAAGTCACGTATAACAAGCATTCCAAAATGTATTATAAATCGTGCTCTTCACACTGGAGAGCTGTGTGTGCATACATGTTACAGCCTCCCCAGCAGACAGCACTTCAGCACTTTGTTACGTTCACCTCAGCTGAGAAAAAAAGTAAGCTTATCTTTGCTGTTCTGCCAGAAATATTTTCAATGGATGTTCTCATAAAGAGGAGTATTTACCTGAGTCAGGGCCTGCAGGAGCCCATTATTGTTCATTTACGTGATTAAAAAAACCATCAGAAATGATAACCCAGGTAACTGCCAACCCCCAACCTCCCCAAAACTCAGTCTTAAAAAAAAATAGTTTAAAAAAAATAGCCGTAAATAATTGGCAATGGAGGAAGACAAAGCCCTGTGCTCATGGATCAACATGGAACCCCTTCCATGCTTTGAAATATTTGGGTTTTAAAATGACCCACAAGACTTAAAAACTAAGTATCAGCATGTGAGAAAGTACCATATTACAGTTTAAATCAACCATTATACAGGCTCAGCAAGCATCAGCACGCTCCTTCCATGCACTAAAAAACGTCAGCTTCTCCTTGGTGAATAATAATTTGTGAAATAAAGCAGGCATGCAAAATATGGGTGGCAGGCAGCAAATGCTGAGATTTGGGGCACCAAGGTGTTTTAAAATTGTTTTTCACTTTTGCATCCAGCATCCACTGAAATCTCAACAGATCAAAGTTTTGCAGACAAGGAAAAAAAAGCCTACAAAATTAATAACTATTTAAGTATTCTGTTTCATCATGATAACAAACAGATGGCTTTAATATTCTAGAGGCTAATTTCTGAACAATTAAAAACACAGCAAGACATTAACATCTAATGAAACATTTTAACTACCAGTATATGCATCTGCCATTAATTTCCACACAGTAAGGTCCTGGTTCTCTTCAATCTGTTCTTTATTAAGGAAAGTTTTTCCACTCTGAATTTAGTGAAGTAGAGAATTAACAACTGTTTTCAATCAGCAATCAGCATGATATTTCACCAGTGTGCATTGAAACCGTCCACACTATCAGACATAAATTTACTCCTATGATGGCTTTGATCTGCACACTGAGTGGAGATGTTAGAGGGGAATTCATTTTCTAATTCCATTTTCATTTAGAACATACGAATTAACCCCTCACAGATCTCGTGTTCCTTTTTAACTACTTTAGATAAAGGACACCTACTTAAAATGTTGTGCCTTACACATTGCTTACCACCCAGCCAAAAACAAACTCATTTTTTTAAAATCAATGAAAGCATTCTCACGCAAACCGTATGGAAATAACGTTCTTCAAAGGAAAGCGGAATCCTATATTTATGAGCTTCTAATTTATATTTCCTTTGCTCATCTGTGATAAGAACATGGGGCAGTATTCATCAAAGCTTTGCCCATGCAAACACTAGTTGCTATAAAAAAAAATCTATGCCACATACAAGTTAATTCCTGTGTTCCCTCTCCAGATACGCAGCTTAGAACTGCCGTGAATTTTTCTGCAGGTTTTCCCCAATTTGGCAGGTTATGATTTAAATTAAGCCAAGGCAAGTCCTTCTCTTGGCTCCCAGGGTGCAGCAAAAGGCTGATGTTATTCAATATTTGTTGTCATCACCCGGCTACTGTAGGAATGAAGCCAATAAATAAATATCTTGGGGAATAACTTCGAACACCTCCCTGTGGGGCTGGAACACAGGCTCCCTGTGCATTAAACACGTAGGCACCTCCCTAAGTGTCTCTGGTTTTCAAAAGGGTTAAGTTAGCAAGGAACTGGGAATGATTTTAACCGAAACCACATTCTGTCCAGGTTCCTGTTTTGCTTTTAATCATGTAATTTATGTAAACATGGAATTGCAAGGCTAAACTAATAAACATTGAAAAAAGCTTTGAGAAAACATAGATTTAGGGAAGGAGCCAGCAGCAGGACTCTGCCTCCTGGATTCACTTTGTGGTGTTCAGTGGGGATGTCATGGTGCACCAAGAAATGTCTGTACTGCAGTTAAGGAGAGCAAGAGACATTCTGGTTACTGCCTCAAGCCAGGAGGAACAGGGCCACGGCACTGGGGCTGCTACCTGCAGACTGATGCCCTACCAAGGGGTATGACCTGTTCCATCTCCCTCCAGAAATAACGTTCTGGCCTCAATGTACTTCCAACAAGAGCTGTGTATTTCCAGAGATATTTCCACAGCAGACCACCTACAGCAGAAACACATCCCATTGCTGTCGCACCCTGCTCCGAGTGCCTGTACCCTTCTCAAAGGCTCAGCCTGAACAAAGCTGGCTCTGCCCCAGTACTTGCTTTTTTCCTTTTCTTAAACAGGCTATTACAGGTTGAAGGCCAGATCCAGAGAAGCTGAGAATATCCACAAACCTGCTTGGAATCTGGGTTTCCAAAATCTGGAACCAGAACAGTAGTTAAGTAAGACAGGACATGAAAGATTATTTATTTGACTTCAAGCACTGTCATCACTATGAATTTTAGGGATTAGGGCTGGGAGTTTCCGATGTGCTGAGCAGAGGCAGGGGTGTAACCTCACTGAAAGACAGTGAGCTCTTGGCTCATTTTATATCCACTTTTGGGGCAGTGAAATATGGCTGAAGTGGGGTCCCAGGAGATGCCAGATGGGATTTCAAGAGACCTTTCCAGCCAGTCATATCTGGTTCAGAGAAATGTGCACACTGAAACGACTGTACTGGGAGTTTGCCATGTAACCATTAGCTCTATAACCACCATTAATATACCTTGGAGGCTTTGCCTTATTTTTATATGTCAGACAGTTTCAGGCTAGCACTGTATTTAGTGAGGAGAGCACAATATTAAAATGTGACTTTCATACTTTTTATGCTCCAAGTGCCTGGATCTACTCTTGGCACACTACAAAAATAATACTTTTATGATTCAGTTTTTCCATGAAATATTTATAATACAAGTATTGAGTGATGGAAGTGCCAGAATATTACGATTGCTGCACTTGAATTCCTGGAGATTGGAAGCTTTTGTTTGGTCTAGCAGCGTGAAGGAAAAGCGTCCTGCTAAACATCTGTCTCTCCCTGCAGAACCACAAGGGAAATAAAGACTTTGGGGCAGCACTGCCTGAAGTATTTGAGTCCTCAGCTTACCCACTGCAGTGTGAGCGCTGAGGAGCCTCAGCTTTATAAAATCACAGAGCAGAGGAAGGTGCAGACCCCAGCCCAGCCCGCTGAGCCCAGAAGGAGCAGGGGTACCTGCATCCCTCCCGGCAGGCAGACACTGAGCTAACCCAGCCCAAACTCGCTGCAGACACCCAGTGACCCCTGCAGCTCTGCAGCTGCACTGGTGCAGTGTTTCACTGCCTTTCCCTGCAGGACTTACCTTCACAGCCCCAATGCATCTCCCGCCCGCAGCGTGACCTGGTCCCACCCATCATGGATGTGCACAACAGATTTCTCCTCTGCTCTCTGCAGCGCCTTCCAGTGTTGCAGACTCATCAGTATCTCCATTCCACTCCCTCTTATAAAACTACATGGCCCCAATTCTTTCAAGCCTCCCTTGCAGACCATGGTTTTAGACTTGCTCCGTGTACTCCACGTATTTCTCGCACCGATTATGTCCTGTTCTGAAGGGAAATTCCTGCAATATCCATGTGGAAATAGGGAATCATATAAATCATACTGAGGCAAAATGAGTATTAAATGAAATATGTAAGGATGGAAAGGGTACTGGAAGCTGTGGCCTGCATTTAGCAACTGACTGGTCAGGCAGGTTCACTTCTGGGTGCCGGTCTTGAGACACCTGAAAATATCTGAAGTGATCACCTGAAGTGTTCTCAACACAAACCTTTTGAATTTATGCCACCATTTCCCGCTGGAAGTGCTGTTAACTTCTTTTCTAAATAATACCAGATCTGTAAAAGATATTTCCTGAACGAAAGAAAAGTAGTTACAAGTGTGGATACAATTTATTGAAGAACTGTTCAGGAGAGGCTTTGTTTCATTCACTGCACCTTGATTTAGATCTCTGCTCATTCAAAACCTTATCTGGAACAGGTCTTTTTCTAAATATTATGAGTTTTCAATAGAAATTTTCCTTCTTAGTAGTTTTTTTTCTGAGTTGGAGCTGCAGGGACCAAGTGTAACTCCTCATGATGCTTCCACAGCTGGAACTCATCTGCTGTAAGAAGCTGTTGTTGAAGTGATCTGGAGAAACACTTCTCAAATCCATTTTAACAGCTTTCAAAGATTGCTCGAAGATGCCCAACAGCCTCGTTTTCCTTGCCAGGCCCTTCTTCCTCACTACTGCGTTTAGTTACAGCAGGAGCACTGAACTAAATTAAAACTTAATTTGCCGTTAAGCGTCCTGGTTAAGCAATCTGAAACTGTGAAGGTTTTTCTGGTGTCCATAAATGTATTTTACAACAACTAAGACAAGGAATGATAGAAGGAGATGTCGATGTTTCTGTGACAGGCTGAGGACTGGCTTTGAGAGCTCTACACGAAAACTATGTGAAAAAGGAGGAAAAAGAGTGAGGCACAGGAGGAGCTGCTGGGTGGGTGCAAGGCAACGCTATTACCTTCTTTTTAAGGCCACAGAAATGCCATGCTGTCAACCTCTGGCATCCCCCAGCAAACCATGGCAACAGCTGCCTGGCTCTGTAGTAATAAACTGAACCAATTTAATAGCTTTTATTGTTCTGCTGTGATGTTTGAGCGCAACCACTTCTTTCCTCCCAGGACTCCTGAGCCCGCAAGGGCAGCAATGAGAGAAGATCTCATTTACCTAAAAGCACTTATAAATTTTTAATTTGCTTTAACAAGTAAATTAACAAGTCCCTCATTCAGGCAAGTTTTATGGCCTCTTGCCACTTGGGGAGGGCCATAAAAGTTTTATAGATAATCCAGAGCTACCGAGATTGCTCATAATAAATTGTCTGTTTCCTGTTATTTTATCAAACCACTGGGCTTCTAATGACTTAAAGTCACAGCTCCTTTATATCTACACTTTTTATGAGCCCGTATTTATAAACTGTAAAGAATATCTTAAATTATACTGGGCCCCTGCTAATCATTACAAAGCTAGTTTTTTATTGGAGACAATCTTTTTGCTCACACCCACCTAATAAATTGTAAGAGATTTAAGGGAAAAAAAAATTTTTTTGGAAACAGCACGCTGATTGCACGATCTATTTTAAGATGTTGCTTTAGCCAAACTTTCATTAATGAATACTTTGAAGTGCATGAAGCTCCCTACACTTTGAATTCTAACAGCTCTTGAAAAAGTTCTCAGGTACCAGGCACCTTAGGCAAGCCTGGCTCTGGGATTCAGGCTTGGGAGGAGGCAACAGCAGAAAAACACCATCTCTTCCCGTAGAGAAAATGCTACCTCCAGTGGGAGCTCAGTGTCTGCCCTCTGGAGCACCCCTGGTGACACTGGGACAGAGCCCTCAGCCCTGAGCTGTCCCCACCATGAGGTGCTGGGAGCAGCCACGCTGAAATTGGTGCTGGCACCCACGGCAAGGACACGGCAGCACGTTGAAATCACAGCCCCCAGCACTGCCAGGCCGCCACCGACCCTGTCCCCAGGTGCCACATCCTCACATCTGGTAAACCCTCCAGGACAGTGACCCCACCACTGCCCTGGACAGCCAGGGCCGGGGCTGGACAACGCTTTCAGTGAAAACATTTTCCCCAATATCCAGCCTAAACCTCCCCTGGTGCAACTCGAGGCCATTTCCTTTTGTCCTGTCGCTTGTTCCTTGGGAGCAGAGCCCGACCCCATCCAGAAGGGGAGAGTGGGCACTGAACTTCAATGGCCATTCGAGTTTTGTGGGAGTTTGGTTTTTATCTCACTGACTACACAGAGTGCAGTGAGACTAGACTCTAAGAGAGATGAACTCTCCCTCTTTCCCCTGATTTCAGACACAGGAATTGTGTGACAAAACTATAGGGGAAATCACTGGTTATGCTTCTTGATGTAACATATTCGGGGTGGAGGGGGAAGGAGAAGTGAAAGAATAGAGCTGCTGCAGATTCCGTCCTCCAGAGACTCAAATATTGCAACTGGATTAAAACCTGGACTTGCTCTGAAGTTTAGGTTTATTCAAAGCTACAAGAAATGGGACTGTGTTAATAATATAGCATATTATTAACACAGGTAAAAATATTCAGTATTTTCTGCAAATACAGAGTGTTACAAAAGCCTAAAACTACTTCAACTAAATGGGGGACATTGAATTTGACTTTAAAATTCCCCATTATCTTTCTATAAAATAGAAGTCTGTGGAACTGGAAACTCCATTTACCCTAGAGGAGAAAAACACTCCAAGACAAGAGTATCATCCTTTACTCAGCAGAGCTTTCCTGCTTAATGGGAAATTCCTGCAGGATAGGCAAGCTGTAAAAGCTCAGGATACTGCTTTTGAGTGAGATGCCAGAGCTGGTGCTAAATGCTGGAATATGCCCATTATCTGAAGCACTGCAAGTGCTTGAAGTTTTATTTATTGATTTTTTTCAGTTTGAAAGTGCCATAGATTCATATCTCACAATATCAGTCCAGATTAAGATCCATTGTGTAATTACAACTGTGCTCGTGTACTTTCATTCCTCGGTGTTATGGTTACCACAGGCCAGTAAAAACAGGCTGCTGGAGAGGATGAACCTGTTGTTCAGGCATCACTGTACACTAAAGGAGAACTTGTTCAGCTCTTCTGGCAATAACTGTAAGTACACTGGAAACAACATTAGAAAAACGAGCCATGAACCCCTCGCCAAATGACAATTATCTTGTGTTTCAGGTTGCAAATTCAGGGTTCTGCTTCTGCAAGCTCAGAAATCCTCAAGATGGAATGAAAATAACTACAGAGAATGCCAGGGATCACATTTTTCCAATTCCCTGGAGTCCTTCTGGGTGACTGAAAGTCTAACTTATTTAAGAAGCAGAACTTAACTCTATAAATTGCCCACCACAGCAAATCCAAGGACCTTCCCATCTTTAAGGCTCACTAAAGATGCACCTCCCTGCATCAAGCATTAACCATTGCCTCATCACTCAGTAAAAGAATCTTAAGGAAACAAGGAGAGTCATACAAAGACGATAAAGGAACAATATCCAAAGGATCCCACATTCTAAGAGACCTCCAGCCCAAAGTCCCGTTAGCTGCTTCCAAAGAGAAGAAACTCTAGGGCTTGTGGTACGCAGAGAAAAAAGAGGAAAAGTAAGTTCTGTGAGCAGTGTAAAAGACTGAGGGTGACTCCGAGGAGACAAACCCATCGTCCACAGAGCCTCTGCCCAAATTACATTTACCCAAGCTGCAGTTAGGAAGGTGTCACATCATTCCCAGGGGCCACACGACCCTGACGGCGAGAGGGACGGAACCCGGCCAGACTGGCACGAGCTCACATGGACAAGCCTGACCCCACAAGGATATTTCAACCTGCAGGTAAAGGTAAGATGTGAAAATACAACTTCTGCTCGTGAAAGCCACATATATTGTCGGCACCAATGTTTACTAAAAATGGGCAAAAATAGCCTGGTTCGGAGGAAATGCTTAATTTTTTTCCCCCTACACCTCTTTCAAAAGTGACAGTAGATGTTGTGCCCCATCTCTGAAATCACCTCATGGATATAAATGGATGCAGAAGTGAGAAAGAAGAAATGCAGCAGAAGCCCTTTTTTCCTGGAAAAACACTGACCACATATGATTTCCAGACTTTCTTTGACAACAGTTACAAGTCTTTCTGACTCTGAAGAGCATCCAGTCAGACACTCACCTTGAGGGAATTGCTGTGCTTTCAAGATTCACCTACTCAAGCCCTGGCTGTGGCTTTTATTTCTCTATAAACACACACACATTACTTCTCCAACCAAATCCTTGCAAAAACACTTGCCCACCTCTGCTGCAAGACAGAAGATATTTCCATTAAAGCAAGCAAACTCATCTCTGGTGCACCTAGGGCCTGCAGAGTTCCTAAGTTTCAGTTCACATTTCAGGTTAATCTTTCCCTTTCCTAAAGAACAGAACATCCTTTTTCCTGATGTCCCCGAGGGCTCAGTATTTGCAACATCAAACAGAACACACAAACCATCGCGCCCCCTCCGAAAGCCCATTATACTGTCAACTGGCTTCCTAACTGCAACCAGGGGAGAAAGCTTATATACTGACTCCAGAGCTCTTTTACTGCTGGAAACTGTCCATGATTTCTTCAAGCTACTGCTGCATTTCATTTCTCTAAAGAACTCATAATAAGACGGGCAAAGTTCCAAGAAAGAAAAAAGAAACCCGACCAACCCGTGGCGCAAACCGCGCGCTCCCCCCGCCGCGGCTCTCAGCCGCTGGCAAGGGCCAAAGCCACAGGACTCTCGTGCAATCCTGCCAGTGACCCTCCTTAATAAATCAGATATTAAAATACAGACACATGAATTAGGCTGGGAAGGGAGAGCAAGACAGATGTCTGCTGGTGAGGATAATGGTGTATCTCGCGGTGTATTCCACATCCACCGAGCGTGGAAAGAAGTGAGAGACCGCGAGGAAAGTCCTCATGGAGGCCACATACGAGGTACACGAGTTCAAGAGAAATCACTGTCTACTTAGGAATTTTGCAAGGAAAGACCAGGTTGTTATTCCGGGAGGAAGGCCCAAGCGATGGCTGTGACTGGGCTGGGGTTTGGGTCTCAGCCTCCATGGCTCAATAAATGAACATTTGCAAGGCACAGCGTGAACCTCGGTGGGAAGCTGTTGCTGGAGAGTAACACACTATTATTCTAATTAGGAAATTTTAGAAAAGGCAGTAAGAGAACATAAATCAAAACCAAGGGTGTCTGTGCAGCTCTACTGCATTGGGAAAAAATGTTTTGATGCTGACAGATTTTACCAGCTATTTACATGTTTTCTTTCATTGTGTTTGAAGAGTTTGTACCTGCTTTGGCAGACTACTGACTGGCCCCAAGCCCGGGTTAACAGCAGACGGGTGTCCTTTTTGCTGGAGGAGCTCATCTTCAGGGACACAATCCCAGAGAGGCACCAGCTTCCTTCCCCACGGCCCACCCCGAGTGCTCCTCTCTTGCCATGGAGCGTGGTGGCTTCTGTCCAAGGCCTTGACCCGAGCAAACCTGCACAGCCCGTCCAGTGAGCGCCACAGAGCTCACTGCAGCTCTCATCCAGAGCCGGCTGGACAGAGGGGCACTAAATATAACTCCCAGCCAGACAGCCAGCACCACCCACAGCTCTCATCCCCAGTTTCTCAGTGAACTCATGGTAAACCACAGCTGACAGTGGCCGCAGGTCTGGCAGGCGATATTTACAGCTGGACTGCTACGAAGTCAGGAGGTTATGTCAAGCTGCAGCATCCAAGTGATGGTAAATGGAGCCCTGGACCGTGAGGAAATGGCTGGAGATTGGTTACAGCCAGAAGTAATTGATCTGTCTGAAAAAACAGCCCAGGAATCACAGGATTAATGTTCAAATTCCAGCTGTGTTGCATTGTTCCCTTTCCTCCAGCTCTCCAACAACAAAGACATGCCTGCTCCTCTGGAGACCAGAAAAGTTTTATTAAAAATCTTCATACAACTGTTGCAGCGGAGGCCCTGTTAAAAGCATCATCGGAGAAAAATGCAGGATTCATAAAGAAACCATCCTACAATTTCCTTTCGATCTGGCATTGATTTCAAAGGGGCTACCTGAGCCAAGTGGCTTTGGCCAGCTCCCCTCCCTGCCCGGGCAGGCTGAGGCTGAGCCTGGCTGGCTGCAGGAGCGGGCACGAGCAGCGCGGGCGCGGCGCGCGCCGAGAGCGAGGGGGGAGCGCGGAGGGGAGAAATAACAAAATGGGAACACTTCCAAACCTGCAGCTGTGCTGGCCCATTAAAAAGCTGAAACTCGTTCTACTGTTCGACCTCATACTTATCACCACATAACTATTCATCAAAGAAATTTCGGTGCAATTAATTAAATTATTCCCCTGCCTGTGCCACAGAGTCGTTATTCCAATATCAGCTTTCACTTGCACTCTCTTAAGCTCGTGTCTCGATGCCAAGTGACATCTCCAGGGCTGTCCAGCCTCAATAAAGCTCTGCTCCTCACCACTCGCAGAGCCGATCATTTCTCTCTTTTATTGCCATTTATTTTCCACTAGGATTTTGCTGCCAGTATATTGGCAGGACTTCCAGTATATGGATGTAATGAAATCCACCACAGACACTTAACATCGGGTCAGGCTTCAGCTCAGCTCATGTGAAGCTGTAATATGATAAACAAATGCTTCCAGGAGGAGGATTTTATCCGCTCCAAAACAGAACGAGGACTCCTTTGGTACCCAGACATGAACTAGGAGGGAGTCATTTGAAAATCCATATGATAATTAGCTTTATAGCCAGAATGTGCTCAACATGAGAAACCTGAGTTACAGCACAGATCAACTTCTTTATAAAAAACCCCTCAGTATCACACTTTGCATATTCCACCCTTTTTGTGTGTTTTGTTCATTTTGGTTTGTTTTTAACAGCACTGTTAATAAAACTCCACTGGCTCAGCACACCAAAATGTGGGAGATTTGGTGGCTACTTTAAGGGCCCCGAGTTGACCTGCAACAATAGCTAAATGTAAATGCCCTGATGTCAAATCCTCCTCAGCTCTTCTGGAAATTTTGCAGGACCTGATGGCTCTGAACATGGTCTGTCTGTGTCTACTGCCACAACAAGTCATGTGATGGCACCAGAGCATCATATCTGCGTCCCTCTCAGTCCAGGTCAGCACTGCTGCCAATGCGATTAGGCTCTAAAAATGTGAATTACACAAGATACCAACAGTCATGTCCCAGGCACCTCTAAGGGGACTTGTGCCTGGAGTTCAGAGACGAAAAAAACACAGAAGGAAAATAAAGTGTTACTTTCAGAAGGAGAAGGAAAAAAAAATCAAACCTTAGAACAGTTTGTATCTGGGCACAGTAAGTCTTGCACTACCTGGAAGGCTATAAATCAATAACGAAGACATTCTATCACAGAGGCTTTATTTCCAACATGAGTTAATGGACATAAATCTCCTCCAGGCAATGGATGTAAAACATCAGACTGTGTGATCAAAGGCGTGGGGTTTTAGCCTGGGTTGGTTTTGTGTCTAAAATAATCTTCTCCCAGGAGAAATGGAATTTTGCTGCTCTTCCAGGGAGACAGAGAAGTTTGGTTCTGCACCAGCAACTGCCCTGATGCCCTGCTGGCTGTCCAGCTCAGGCATCACAGAGGAGTAGAATTTTGCCTGAGTAGAGCCTATCTTCAAATCTGTTTGCAAAGTTTTCTTTATATACACACTGAAATGTGGATGCCTTCCCTGCTTGCCTTGAATGAAGGCAAATAAAACCTGGCTCAAACCAGGTTTGAACCAAACCTTGTGCATCCTCCACCTCATCCTTCTGCTATCCAACAGTCCAGGTTACCTGCAAACACACTGCCTTAATTTTGCAGAGTACATCAGGTACTTTGCCATTTGGTAAAGAGTTCTGGATTTGCCTCTCCGAGCACACCCCAATACTTTCCAAATGAATGCAATCTAGTCCTTGGATCTGTCGTTTTCCTTGGATCCTTCATTACAACACGTCCATTCTTTCTTAAAAATAAGTAAATGCTTCTGCTGTGGCATTATGGCACATTACTGCACAACTGTGGCCAGCAGTAAAACCAACAGGCTGCCCTACCAGGAAACACGAAAAATCCAACGTGAGCAGCAGGGGCCAAGGCAGTGGCGCTGTGAAACTGCCCCCAACCCTCCCCCTTCTGTATCAATAACTTAGCTGTAAATATACATTAACTACTGCCATTAAAAAAAAATAAAAAAAAAAAGATAGGATTCAAATTTCCAGTGTCACAGATATAAAAGGAAGCTTGCATGGCACTTTACAGAAATCACAGAGGATACGTTTTATCGCAGTTGCTTTACATTTTTTGAAACATTTAATCTCTTTCCAAAAGCTATTACAACATCTTGAATCCTTCACTTTCATGTTCATTATCTACCCTAATTTGAATATGGCAAATAGACCATATTGATTTAGCCCAGAACAATCCAGTGTACGACTAACCTGTGCCCTTCAGTACCAAGCAACACACCTTCAAGTATTTTAATAAAAGAAGTAACCACGTAACAAATATAACTCTACATAATTCTTACCTTCTGTTTTACAAGCACGTCTGAGTGCGTGTCATTTTGTATTTTTTAATTTTATTTTACTTTTTAATAGGAGATCCAATTACCCGCTCCCTCTGAGTGATCTCCACCCCTGGCGCACACTCCAGCTGGACAGTGCACCGCCCCAAGCTCCTTTGGGCAGGAACTGGGCCAGATCTGGCAGGCTGGGGGAGTGATGCCTTCAGGAATCAGGACAGTTCACATGCTCACATCCTTCATTTCAGCCATTTCTTCCCTGCACCAAGACCACTGTGCTGACCTGAAACGCTCCAAACACATCAGCTTCCAAGGGCATCTGCAAACCACCTTGTCTGACAGAGAGGTGATGGTGACATGTGCCAGTGGTTTTGGATCCTTCCCCCAGTGCCAGGCAGGACTGCCCAAGGTCACTGCTGCAGACCTACAGGTAAACCCAGGGCTCTCCCAGCGGGCCAGGCTGCAAAACAGGCTCTGATCACTCTGGGTGGTGAGAAAGGCAACCAAAGGCTCTGCCAGGCACACCAACTCTTCAACAGTCACAGGGAACTGCAGCACCTGGATTATCCCGGGGATACGAACTCTCTCCAGACCTCTGACATAACAGGTTTTGCACCTTATCACAAACTCTGGTCTCACGGCCCTTGCAGGGTATCAGAGAGCAGATGTCCATCCCTGGGCTGTGCTCAGTGTGAAAAGCCCACAATATGTTTGGTTGACTTTCCTATAAGTCGCTCGTGTCAACAAAATTAATGTGACATTTACAACTATTTTGAGGATAAAATGAAGTTGCTTAAATTATTCTGCAGAAGCAGCGTGAGACAGAATTACTCAGTTGACAAAATCTAATTAGGTGTAAATTATTTCAGGTTATATGAATTATAAAACCTTTAGCAGAGAACTCAAACTCAAGGCTCAATGTGATACAGTGAATTAACATGCCGGGCATCTGTTTGCCAGAGTTGGGTTTCAATTGGGGACAAAGTCACACAGGTAATTAATTTCTTCTTTCCACCAGCCACTGTGCTCAGGCCCCACACAACAGACATTTTACTACAGCTGGAAGGCTTTCGTCCTCACAGAAGATTGGAAGATTTTGAGACCTGGTCAGTAGATGCAAAAAGCAGCTCTTAGTCTTAACCCCAAGACAGAGGTAAATTTCCTGATGCCTGGGGATAGCAAGAAGGGAATATACTGGCAGCAAGCTCTCCTTGGAGCCTGGCGTCCAGCTCCATCCTTCACGCAGAAAATTCCTGTGTAGTGACACTGAGAAACATTTCAGCACGTGGTTGTTTAATAACCACACTCACTTTTGCAAGTGTCCTTTGATGCTCTGCAGGATCAGCGCGTCCAGAAACCTGCCTAATTACCACGGTGTTTATTTCTCCTGCTAAGTTTAATTTTTAGGTGCAGAAATGCCACCATTAACTTCTGCAAAGCCAAGCAGGGCATCTTTTGTGGTGCTTTAATGGAGGAAAAGCAGGATGCTGAGAAGCTCCGAGGATGACAGGGTGTCCTGTGCTGTGGCTATGCAGGAGAAGGAGTGATGAGCAGCTGTGTAATTAGATGTTTTGGGTGGGAGAAGATAAGTGCTTTATGAGCTGAGCGTCAGCTTTGCTCACTTGCTGTCAGCCTGGTGCAGAGGGGGGGTCTGGGCACTGTGGCAGAGAAGCAGATCCAGTTCCCACAGGAGGTTTAGAAATACACACTGGGATTTGACATGATCCTGGTTTTCCATTTAAACGCACCACGATTCAGCATGGATTGCTACATCTCACGTGAGAGCCAAACTACCTTCTCACACTGCTTTCCAACTCTGAACAGCCCATTGCAGAGAGACACAAGTTATTTACTGTCGCTCACACTCCCTCTGCAAGGATCAGAGAAAATTACTGGAAGCAAAGCAGAAACATTTGGTCACAAAGCCTTGAGAGGAGGCATGCAAAAACCCCACAGCCCTGACTTTCTCCTTCTCTTTGAAAAGTTCAGCTGTGCTGCTAAGCTCCAGCTGGGGCCTTTCTCAATGGATAGACACTGCAGCTTAGTTAAAAACGATATGCAATGCTATCAGCTGCCCTCTTGTTCCATTTCTACACAGAATGCATTTCTTACACACTATTGACCACAATCCCTTGAAAAGACTGGTGAGGATTACATATTTTAGATGCCACCTTTTCTGCTACCTCACACAACAGACAGTAGCAAGTGAATTGGGAAAAAACAGTTAAAAACAAGCAAAAAAGTAGACACAGAGAGAACACATGTACATCGAACATTTGACAGTTATTTGCTCAAACTGACTCTTCATTTGCTTAAGAGATTTAATAAACAAAACTTGATTCCTTGCTGCCTCACACTACCTGGAGCCAGAGGAGCACACGCTGCCATTCCAGGCAGCCAGGCAGACACGAGCTGGATTTAAGGTGTGGGATGGACCTCTCCTCAGGAAATCCAGCTGGCTTTCCTGCATTCTCTGAGGTCCCCACACTGCCAATTTTCTAACTGAAGGCTTAACTACAAAGAGGTTGGAAATACCAAGAATGGCCTCAGATGCATCTGAACACTTAGGCAGTGTCAGTACCCTTCTGTGTGCAGATAAACTGCACACTCAAGAACAGACAAGAATAGAGAGAATCTTGCATTTAGAAGGGGCATACGAAGTCATCCAGTCCAAGGGCATCTCCTCTTCCTTCCCCAAGGACATACATATATGTCTGTGTATATATATATATTTAATAGTCAGTCCTAATTCTACACCAATATGCCAGGGAAGACAAAGCCAAAGCAAGATAAATCCACCACTCTTTGTTTCTATCTTTGTAACAAGAGCTGGTGGCAGCGACAGAGATGTGAGGGTAAACACAAATCTGCTACGGTTCACTAACCTTCACTGCACGGTGATGGATAACTGTATTTTTAAGTGCTGCAGGTGTCAGGCTCGGCTCTGGGCTCTGGATCTCTCTCTCCATCCTGTTTGTAAGAACATGTTGCAATATACTCTAGGACTGAGGGACCAGACAGCTTCTCCAACACATCCCGTGTTCATGCCAGGACTGGAGATGGAAGAGGCGAATATCAACCCGACTTCCCTGCCTCAGCAAGAGCAGCGCGGCTGATGAGGACAGCGGGGCGAGAAGCACAGGAAATTAAACCCGAAACAAAGCACAGAGCAGGAAAGGGCGTTTGTAACTACAAAGTGATTCCCTCCCTTCTGTCAACGCTCACTCCCAATTCTGGAGGAGTTAAGGCTGCCACGTAATAGGCACTGCCGAGCTGTCCCCGGGGTGGCAGCCAAGGCCACTCACCCCACGATTAGAGGCCTGACAAGCTTTGTCAATGCAATCTACTGAACGCCGTGAGTGACAAGCGATCAATATTCCCCACTCTCATGGGTCATCACAGGTGACAGAGGTCTAAGTAATAAAACAGCCCTGGCTGCCTCCTCTAACTTAAATGCTTCCCCAGCCACAATATTTCTTTTTTGTCTAAGCGCCTCTAGCTAAATTCCTCACAGATCGAACCATCGGATGGGCTGCAGGTTCTGAGCAATTGCAGTGTGCCAGGATTGATGCCGGCCCGGGAAGGCTCAGCAGGCTGCAGACACAGGTTCCAATAAATCACAAACGACGAGCTCAGTGCTGTAATCTGCCAGCACCGGGCCCCGTGGCAGCCCGGGGACACGGGGAGGGCACGGGGACCGAGCGTGGCACGGAGCCACCTGCCAGCCCGAAGCAGCTCCCCGAAAGCACTCACCACAACGCCCCTCCTCTCCCTAATCCGTGAGCTGTTCCAAAAATTACTGGGAGGAACTACCTAAACCGGCATTATGGCGTTAGAGAAGACAAAGGTGCTCTGCTGTAAATCTGAGGAAGTGCTGATGGGACTAAAGCTCATGGGGCTGTTGAAGCAGTGGGAAACACTGACCAGGTGGGCCTTTACAGCATGAAAAACCCTCCTCTCTTCTAAACACTGGAAACAAGGGTGCAGGTTTTAAGGGAATCCCCTGCTCCATTCCGGTCACCCACCCTCACCCCTGCCATGCCACGAGGCCCCTGGTGGGGCAAGCAGAGATGGCCTGGAATTGTTCTGTACAACTGTGCCACAGCCAACAACCACTGAGAATCTCCTGTTTTTCTAAACCCACAGACTACCTCACCCTTAAATAGCTTGTTTTACAGCTGTGTGCCAAGGAAGAGCTCAGGCTTCAAAAAAATGCAGTGATTTATGGCTCAGAACCCAAATTTAAGGCAGATGAGGAAAACCCCCATGTTTTAGCCCTCACGAAAATCCTGCCTCAATTCCTGCTGTCAATAACCATTATGGACACAAGCCATTGATGTCCATCTGGGACATGAATGTTGTCCAGTTTTTTCAGATGTTTAGAACCAGCTTTTATTTGGAATAATCTCTTTAACCAAACAGCTTTGCAAACACCACGTTTCACTGCATTCCTGGGAGACAGGCAAGTGGTACACACCAATTTATAGGGAATAAATGGAGACAGAAAGCAGAGCCAGAGGCACAACTGGACACAAAACCCCATGGGAACGTAATTTCACACTTTAAACTTTGGACAACAAGTATGTCCTGGAAGAGAGTCTCTTCTAGGGGATGACTGTCAGTTGTGAAATTCTGTTTAAACAGGTGGCAGGGAGATGCTGTGTTGTTTGGGAATAATTGGGGCACTGTTTACACATCACTCTCATGATCTAAGCCAGGATAAAAATAGACTATAATGCTCAAAATCTGTATTTTTACACAAGTTCATCCTCTTTCACTACAGAAGGCAAACCAAACAGCTAATTCTGCTTAAAACATGCATTTATTCTGCCAGTTATTTATAACAACTACAGAACCTTCCTAAATTCAAAAAAGCAACCCAGTTCACCTATGCCAGTGTGGTTTCCCCAGGTAAATGTCTGAGAGCTGAAATAATGTATCAGCAGGATTTTTTATCTGTGCCTGGGATACTTGACCTGGAATGGCTTGAAACAGAAAAAAATTACCCAGTATTTGGGATTATGTCAGAAACCTTTAAAGACTATCAATGAAATCATCCTCTGTCCAAGGGAAGCTGGGTTCTTTTTACAGCAAAGGAGAATAAACAGAGATGGGAACTCTGTAGCAACATCTTTTGGAATACACAAAAACAGATGAGGAAGCACATTTCCTAAAGAAAAACGGCCCTAACTCTCAGGATAAAATTAGATGTCTAATAAAGAAAAGGTCAATGTTCTAATGTAGGATTTGGTTCTCTAACACACTTGACTACTGGCCAAGTCAACCAGCTGGACAAGCACTGCAGAAGGATCTATTTCAGAGCAAAGTAATCTTTTTAGTCACTAAATTCAGCTGATTTTCTAAATGATGAGACGAAGGCCTGGCTGTTCCCACATCACTGCTGAGGAAAGGCTGCAGGACAGGAGTTGCATTAGGATGTGAAGCAGCAGATAAACACAGCCAGCCTGGGGACAACCTGGGGTGCTCCCAGGACAGAGCGGTGGCAGTGGTGGCCGTGAAGGGGAGGTCAGACTCAGAACAGAACAAACCCAGCCCAGCTCTGCCTGGGGCACAGGGCAGCTGTGAGGGGATCCTGCCAGCAGGTTATGGAAGGGAAGCCACGGTTCAGTGCACCCCTGCCCTCCTGCTCCTGCTGTTCCTAAAATGCCCATTTTACACTGCACTGTATGAGTTCAGCTAACTCCACGCTGCACGTGGAACACATTCCTCCTCACACTGGAGTTTAGATGCAGATACAATACACAAAAATCAGGTGAGAGAGAAATAAAAACTGTGAAGCTTTATTTCTTCTCTCCAGAAGTTTACTGCTATTCTCTCCCAGTCAGTCATCCAGCTTTTTTTCCCCCTTTGGCCTCAGAGGCTTTTGACTTTCTCTCGATACAACTCCAGAGTCATTTAAAAATAGAGAATGAAAGCAGTATGGCTACAATGATCTGATAGCATCACATACAGCTCTTAACCTAATTTATTACTGATGATGTAGTCATTAATGTACTCTGAACATGCACTATACACTCCTCTTTAATGAAAAAGTAGCTAGGGAAGCTCATCCAACTTGCTTCAGAAAGTTGAGTCCCTAGAGACTCACATGTCATCTACCCTTAGATTTATCCAAGGCTGAAGGAGATATTTTAAAACATATCTTCTTGTTATTCTTTTAAAAGATAGTTCCCTTGATGCCGAGCCTTGAAAGTTTAGCAGATCTTATTACCAGGAGTGAACTAAACTAAAGCAATTGGTGTAATGGTTGTTACACTGTGGGTACAACTCGCTTGCCATGTTCTCTTCTCATCCACTTTCATCTCAAAGTGTTTATACGAGCAGGAAAAGTTACTGCGATTTTTCTTCTCATCAGCAAGGAGAGGAAAAAATCTGGCAAAACTAGACTGGGGAAAGCACAGGAAAAGGCACTATGGAAATAAAAGTCATTGGGACAAATTCATACGGTACTCTGGGAAGATAAGAGGAACCACAGAGACAGAAAGGCAACACAGCCCCTATCAGACTCTCAGCAAGGATGGTCTGTAATTGGCTAACACCAACTAACAATGGAAAGGAACTTTTCAAAAGCCATCACGCTTCTCTCCTCATGACACCACTGATCTGCTGAAGCCTCTGGCTCCAGAAGCTCCCAGCACACGCCAGGTCTGCAGCCACGGTGCTGAGATGATCCCATCCTTTAGAAATCCCACAGCACGCTCAGGGCTCAGGAAATCATGAGCTCCGGGCCACAACAGTGCAACAGAAACAACTGCTAGGGAAGCACAATGCTTCCTGGGGTACAAGGTAGGAAAAAAGTTTAAAAACTCAACAAACTCAAAAATGCGAGACAAATATAAACCCTCTATCCCAGAACTGATGGTCGATCATGTTCATGCAGTGAGAAGGCAAACCATTCTTTTGGAGAAAGACCAACCACAAGGAAAAACAAATGAACAACAGGGGAAATTAGCAGGTATGCGAGCCTGGAAAGTGCTCAGTGGGAAGTGCTGTTTTCACGGACCAGGCCTATAAATCATCCCTCTCCTGTCCTACAGGCACACTAACACCTGTGGAGGAACCACAGCTTTTCCTGCGAAGGAAAGAGCAGTAGGGATTATCTGGAGATGATGTTCCCTTCTGCATGCCAATTAAGGTGCTAAAAGGCCAGCAGAAATATTTAAGATGAAGGAAGTCAACACCTCTTCATTCCTGTCTGGTGAGCAGCTCTTCATACTCACCACGCTTTATCAAATGTTGATCATGTCTGCCCAGGAAGGTTAAGTGCAGTGCTAAGGTTTCCAGGTTAACTGCAGCGTAACCTTGTCAGCATTTCCACTCCCGTCTCTTTCTAAAGGATTTAAACACTCAAATCTAAACATGCAACTCAAAGCCAGTTTCAACCTGCAGGATCCTAGGCTGGAGGCAACATTTTTCCTTCTGTGGACACACAGCAAATTCTTACTATTAATTTATTCTAGCAGTTCTTTTCTTTCTTCCAAGGTGTAAGGAGCAAAAAGACAAAGATCAAGTTATTTTGAGTGTAGGAACTCGGACACGATACAGTCCAGCCTGACTCCACCCCTGTCTTGAGGCTTTGTCCTTTGTGAAACCCTTCGCTGTGACTGCTGCCGCGGGAGCTCCAGGCTGGAGGAGGCATCACTGCTGCTGGAATCCTCGCTGCTGACACCAGAAGGACCATTAAATGTGCTGTGTTAGTCTGAATGCCTTTCAGGTCCGTGTTTACCTAAGATAGCATTATTTGAATGTGCGTATTTGTGATCCAATTCACCTGGAGCGCCGCTCGATCCTACAGGAATAAGACAAGGACGTCCCATATGGTGGCAAGGTAGAAAATCTCCTCCAATGCAAACCACCTCTGACCTCTGGGATAATAAATTCTTCTGCAAATGACTGGGCAAAGTCCTGGAGCCTGTGTGCAGGGAAGATAAACAGCCCTCTTTGTCCTCGGGGCCAGAAGTGGCCATTGTACAGAGCTGGCCCAAAGGATTAGCGCTGCCATGATTATTTGTGTTATATGAGCTATTTCAGGAGCTAATTGACCCCGGCACAAAAGCCGGGTGAGAAAGGCTTTTGTAGCTAATAGAATGAGCAATACAGAAAAGGGTAAGGTGCTTTGAGCAATTGGGCCACAGTATACAGACACTGACTCAGTTTTAGCTGACAGCATCAAGCAGGGCAATCTAATCTCCCCAGTTAGCACTAAATCAGCCTAGTATAAATGAGCCCATGACAGAACACGGAGAAATGGGACTTGCTAAAAGGATAACTGAGGATAGCTGCCTTGTGAAGCATAAATATTGAAGATGTTCGGAACTCTTCACTGCTCGAGCTAAGCATGCCTGGCAAGAGCTGTGCAGGCAGAGCTGTTGGATACTCAAATCTCTGCTTTTTGAGGGCATGGTGGTAAATGTCAGTATCTACATAAGGTATTCTGAAATTACAGAGATATGTTCCCTCCTTCCTCCCCTGTCTTGAGTGCTTAATGGCAGTGGAAGGTATTGACATTGAGAAACTGATGGAACTCTCAAACACTAAATCACAAAGCAACAACAAAAACAAAGCCATTTTCTCCAAGATGACAGGCCTGAGGAGGAGGACGGGCTATGGCTGTAGTGTACAATTACCCCAAAGTAAACTACTTGCCTCTAAATTCCCTTGTGAAGAGTCATGGAATCATTATGGTTGGAAAAGACCTCTAAGATACTTGTGAAGAATTATGTATTTAAGGGTGAAAAGTGAAGCTGAATTTAGAACTGAACATATTTTTTCTGGCATTTAGTCACAACTCAGCAAAGCTGGTTTTATTCAGAGCTAAACAGAATAAAGGATACAGTGAAAAAATTAAATCACCCTGACCTTTCTAAAGCCACTAGAAAAGCTGCTGCAACATAATGCATTACAAATTCTGCACTAAATATGGTGCATAAGAGAACACAGCCTTGTAAATATGTAACAGAAGAGAAATAATCATATTCATCATTTATTTATTGAACCTACATGGACCCCTCACTGCACTATCCGAGGCCACCACAAGCATAAAGGAATTAAACAGCACAAAATCCCAGCCAGGAAAAGCAGAATTTATAGGTGCTTCACAAATGGGGTAATGAGGCAGAGAAAAGAGAAGGTCTCTGTGGACAGACTGAGTCTAAACCAGAGACAAAGTCAAGTCCGTGTCCCCTGAGCTGACACACTTTAGTGTAGCGTTATTATTCCTTTCACGTGTTCCATCAGTGCCCAAGCCAAGGAGGAGCCCCCTGCCCAAACGGGTCCCAGCCTTTCCATGATGCAAAAGGCTTTCCAGACCTTTCTGCAATCTTACAGGAACATCCTGAGGATCAGCAGGAGGAGAGGACGCGGCAGCCCCAGCAGCTCCCGCGACACGGCTCATGTCACTGTGATGCCCAGGGTGTCCCAGTGCCCTCTGACAGACCTGGGGCCCCAGACACCCTCCCAGGGGTGTTCCAGCCTCAGGGAGGAATGTTCATCTCCAGGGTCCGCATCTACAGCTCAGAGCCAGCAAATGGATGCTCTGACTGCACCCAACACCCCCCACGCCTCAGGGGACGGGCACCTGGTGACTGCACAGGGCTGGGAGGGCTTTGAACACAATCTCACCCCGTGCACAGCAGCCGGCTCGGCACAGAGCCACAGCAGCCAGCACTGACACCCCAAGGGCTGTGGGCTTTGGAAGGCACCTTGCAATCGATTTTAATCGCCTCACACAGAACCACGGGCTCCGAGCGAAGGCCGTGTTCAAAAGCCCCCGTGGGGGCGGCGAGCACACCCGCCTTGGCACCCACAGCTCCACGGACCTCAGCGCCCTGTTCGGGGACAAAGGCAACCACACATGGCAAGGGTTAAAGTCAGTTATTGTCCCTGGGCCTCTGCAAACAATGCAAACCTACTTAGCGGAGGTAATGTTTTAAGCACACTTATTTCCATGAAGCAAATCCAGTGTGTAATTCCAGGATTAGTCCAGAAACTAAGAAGCTTTCTGTTTTCAGCAAAGTTAGTTTCCATTTCAAAGTTTAGTTAGGCCTTAGAAGTTAATCAAAATTCAGAATTTCACAGTTTCATATACAATTGTTATAAGCAGAGAGATCACCAAATTAAAATACATACAGTTGTACTGCTGAGAGAGGATTCTTTATGATTTCCTTTTATTCAAATGGATGAGGAAAAGAGAAGAGGAAAGGAGGAGTTAGTACTAACATGTGTTCACCACTGACACTGCAGTCCTTGTGGGAGAGGCTTTACAGGCCATGAGACTTGTAAAGATCTACAAAGATAAAAAAAGATCTATTTTTAATGTCTCTGTAGGCATTAATACCTCTACAGACATTAGACAATAATGATAAAACCTAAGAAGGCTCCTCCAGAGCACCAACATGCGTATGTACCTCAACTTTCAGGAAGGAGAAGGGACCAAAGCTGAATTTATCTCAAACTACATATGATCCAAGAAGTACCACAGTTGATTAAAATAAAAATGTCTCAGGTTCAGTGTTAAAGTTAGCACATTCATAAAAATTAAGAGCCTGCTTTTTTCGTGTATCCTTCTATAATCAAAACCTCCACTTTTACAAGAATAACACAGCCATGAGCACATGTCTTCTATTCCCTTAAACTTTTCACAGTACTACTAGAAAGAACTGGGATACTCTGCCTAGATTTAAAAAAAGTGTTGATATGTTTTTCTACACACTCAAAACAACTGAATCACTACTCACAATCCTATTTTAAACAAAGAAATAAATAATGCACAAGTCCAAACACCCTCATGGACCAGGGAGGCTGCTGGGAGCAAGGCAGGACCATCAGTATTTGGGACCACGGGCTCTGTGCTCAAGAGGTGGCAGTTTATAAAGGGTTATTCAAGCAGACATAACGGATAGTATAGCACCACAAATATCACAGATGGGATTTTCACAAGGGTGGATGTAGTTCTTGTAGTTCTCTTTCTAAAGTGCTCACACACTTTTAAACATCCTATCCTAAAAAGTGATAAAATAAACATTGAATTGAGTGAAGAGATTAAAAAAAAGTAATGGAAAAAAATAAGCATCTATTCTTGAGTCACTTACTGATGTCCTACAGGTCATTTCTTTGGTGAAATTCACATTTATTGGCCTAAAACTCCCCAAAGAGCAGATCTGGCAGTGGAAGGAGCCAACTGCTACTGCTCCCTCTGCACTCACAGGGGATCTCAGCCGTGCTCCACCACAGCAAATAATGTTCCTTTGCTCGAAAGGTTTCTCTGGAAGCTGCAAAGGACCTTGCTCGTTTCAGGCTGCAAACACTGTAAGAATTTTAGGAAAAGCCTTTTTTGTCACTGCTGAAGCCTGCAGGCTGCAGGCCACCCCACACTGCATTTTTCTCTGCACGAAGGTGCCTGCTTTCTGAGAAGCTCAGGACCCTAATGGCAGGTTACACGAGGTTACTTAACGATTTTGCATCCTCCTCCCAGCTGTCTCAGGTCCACGGGATAAAGCTTCCCTGGCCCACAGCAAGGCTCGCTCACGCTGACTTTAACTGTGCTCTGTCCAACGGCTCCGCTGCGCTACCAACCGCTCACCGCGTGCCTGGAAATCCAAGGCAGAAACGCACACTCCACGGAATGGCTTACATTAGTGCCATTAATTCCTACTTTCAGCATAATCCTTCATCTGGGAGTTATTCCAAAACATAGGAGTTAATGACACTAATATAAACCATCCCAATGTAGCATGTGTTTCTTTAGCTTTTATTCCCATGACTAAATGTCTTTTTAATGCACTTTTATTTACCGTGATGGAAATAGTTTTTCCTGCTTTACTCCATCAGAAGTCTGGGTCTGTCGCATTAACCCTTTCCCGGGCAAAGCTCTGCAGACATATTTCCCATTATGACTCCCAAATTAAAACCTTCTGCTGACATTCCAGCAGTGCACTTCAGCCCTCTCAAGAGCTGAGAGTCGTAATGGAAACCCTGCTCAGAGGGATGCTGATGGCCTCGGCGGGCTGTGCGATCTCCTGGCGACACGGTGCCCAGAGCCTGGCAATGGGAAGCCTGGAAGCCTGGGACTGAAGTGCTTTGGGACCAAGGAACAGAGCTGCAGAGAGGCTCGGTCCTCCTGGTGCACAACAGCCCTGGTCCTGTTCCCTGGTGACACTGACCCAGCAGACGGGAATGAAGTGCCTCTGGATTTTCTCAGAGGTGTGAAATACAGGCAGAGGGGGGAAGGGGATTAGAGGGATGGAGAAAAATACTGCTACTCCCCAAAGAAGGTATGGAGAAATTCCTGGTGAAGAAATGTTCTTTCACTGGAGGAAGTGGATGAGGAGGGGAAAAGCACATAAAAAGAGTAATGAAAAGAAAGCAAAGTACATTATTTCATCTCCATTTTGCTTTCCCTCCAATCCACTGTCCCCCCAAGCAGAGCCCATCCTGTCCCTGGCCTTCTAAGCTGGAGTAACTTAAATGTTCACATAATTTTCCTTTTCTTTTTTTCAAAATTATAACTTTTAGAATTAGGGTTAACTTTTCTTTTCTAATCCTTTTGTATTCTCTTATGTCCTCCTTCACTGCTGCTGAGCACAGGGCAGGTGAGGAAGAGCAGGTAGGAGAGGAAGGACTGAAAAAAGGCTGAGAAGTAAAACAAAAGCAATTTGCCTCTGAACACTACATTAAGAAACAAAGTTTGAACACTCTGAAATGTTCAGTTCTCCCTTCCAGCTTACCTAATGCAGCTCAGTACGTAATCTCCTTTTTAAAGCCTTTAAAAGGAAATATAGAGAGCCATCCTTAAACAATCCTTGGGGATTTTCTAGATTGTATCCACGAAGGAAATACCTTCCTGCAGTGACACTGCACTGCATTAACCCAGCAATTCAGCAGACAGCACTTCTCCAGAGCTACACAGTATATAAATACAGGGCATATGAGCAGCATAAACATGGGACACTTGCCAAAACATAATTCTGTTTCGTAAATCTGAGACTGTATCTGAGATGTTCAAAGAGTCATAAATAATACAGGGGGACCAGCTGCCCCCAGCAGTCAACAGGCTCAGGCCTAATAGATGGATTTCAATAAATTCAGGATAAATCCTTACCACAGAAGATGTCTATTGATACCTTCTGCTAAGACTTCAAAAGACACAAAAGTGTTTTGAGGCTCTCACTTTTTATTATCTAAGAGATCCATTTCAAAAAATTTCTCTATTAAATAAATTCCTCCATCTGATTAGTTTCTTACAGTAAAGATCATTTACCCTTGGGTTTAGATTTGAAGCATAAGAGGTTGAGCCTGAGATTTTTGTGGCGAACGGGGAGATTAAGGATAAGTAAGTTCTTAATTTAAATAGAAAATGTTTTGAGTATTAACTGGTTGATCTGAAGGTTCAACGATGAGCGCCGTAGGCAAAGAGCTTGTTCTTTGGCACGGACACCCCTGAGGGGAGGGGGAACTCAGAGGGAGGGCAGGAATGCAAACCTCTAAACATCACAGATCTGTCACCACAACCACCAGAAAATCAGTTAGCATCAGTATGATTTTAATTTTGGCAGCAAGATAATAAAGCCACAGTGAGGGTGAACATAGTGAATTCTGACAGAAAATGAGAGGAAGAAAGAAAAAGATGTGAAAGTAAATCTAGTTCATCTAGAAAAGCAATCTTGGCTACAGAAGTTAATGATAAAAACATGCATTTCTACTCAAGTGGTTTTCTCTAACCCATCAGAAGATAAAATGGAACCCAGTTAAAAGAAACAGACCTTGTTAAGAACATCCCATCATAAACATTCACATGCATTTAGCTTCAATAAAGCCCCCCTGATTTGGAGAGGGCTCTGGAGCTCCGAGGTCTGTTCCTCATTCAAGGTAAGCCTGGCACAAGGGAGAGGCAGCGATTCCTCATCCACAGGGCCCGGCCTCTGCTGGCAGCTCTTTGTGCAGGCAGAAGCACAAGTGAAAAGAGACACAATAAAAACCAGGTTTGAATTATTCCAGCACAAGATATTACCTCTCCTTCCAGCCCTTGCCCCACTGTTTCCTTGGACCACTGCAGCTCCAACAACACAACCACTGGAGCTGTGTGTGGGGCACTCGGCTGAGCTGCCTCTGCCTGCAGTGGGCAAAGACAAAACCAGCTGATAACCAGAGCAGGCTGCCAGCACAGAAGACAGTCTGCAAATATCCAGGCTATACATTTAATGATATTTTTTTCTGATGCCATGAAAGGAGGGTGAAGGATTTAAAACCACCATGAAGTGCAGTTTATTTAACCTTGGGCAGTGCAGCAATGCTTGCGATGCCGAAGCTCCAGGTGGGCAGGCAGAGACAGCTCCCTTTTTGTGAGTGCAAAATGACTTTCTGACTCCTTTTGACCACCAGTCAAATTGTTCTAGTTCTCCTGCTGTTGTAATTTGAGAGTCTGCAGTGCTTCCTTTCCAAGAACCATTTGGGAGCAATATAAATGGTGACCTTCTTTGGAAGGAAGATGCAACCTGTAACAAAGGTCTCATTAACCTCCAGTGGGGACACACACTCACGAGCCTCTGTGGGACACTGGAAATCTCCCCCTTAAAAATTAACAAAGAACCTTGCGACGCTGTGGAGCGAATTATGCTTCCTGGACTCTTGGGACCACAGTTCTGGACTTCTCAGAAAGAAAAACTTTCAAGAGAATAAATGAAAAGGTTCAATCCAAACTCACGCAAGCACTTGTGGGTTTTCTTTTCAGGGGCCAAACACATTAGAATCAAGACTATGTTTGCCTGCTAAGGACCAGGAGTCGCTTGAAAGAGGAAAGGAGCAGACTGGGAGTTTGGAATACCATGTGCATGGGTAAGAAATATTCTTTTGGTTTCGCCCACAGCTCAGTATTTTCTCTGGAGAGGGCAATCCCAGCAGCGCTGTACAGCTTTTACACTACCCAGGTGTTACACCAGGTAAGTATGGATCCCTAAAGCAACCACAAAATGGAGATTTAAGAGCCTGCTACTACTTCAAATAACACATCCAGCCCTTGATCAAGCAGTACAGACTTAGGCTTGAAGAAGCAGAAATCTTGGATGCATTCTCTTCCCAGGCACAACTCCACCCAGGGAACTGTTACCTCCATAGCTGTGTGTCTTTAAATCCCTCTCATTACCTGTCCCCTCTCCCCACATCTTCTTCAAAGTGCCCCCTGACCTGGCACTGGCGTGTGGTGCAGCTGTGTGACACAGTATGGACACCGACCCCTTCCTTGGGCGTGTTTTGTTGCAGCTGGCTCTCTGTGGCAGCACTCACAATACTGTGTTTCTCTGCAGACACTCAGGGAAGCACGGCACCTGCTCCCAAGGCCCTTGGAATCAAAAAAAAAAGACAGGCACCCAACCGAAAAAGGAAAAAAAAAGGTAGGAGAGAGAAACAAGGGTGGTAGAACAGAAAGTGGTTGTTGTCTTCTCCCTTTTTGTCACTGACCCCTCTTTAGAGACAAGATAAAAAGCAGCCACTGAAAAGCCTTACTATTCATTTTCCTTGGTACTGAGATCACAAGAAACCAGTTGTGTTATTTTCCTAAAAAGACATATCATAACCTTTACAAAAAAAAGAAAGATGGGATTGCTTTAGGCTTCTCGAGGATTTCCTGCAGGAAGAGCCCTGGAAAGTGACGGAGATGACAACATGTGCTTTTCAAAATACAATGTCTCCATGGACGTTGATATTTTACACACCACACTCATATTCTAAAAATAGATGACTAAAAACCTAAACTTAAAAAAAAAAAAAGAAATAGAATGAGAAATTCCCGCAGTGTTTTCTCCAGCAAGCAGTAAGTGCACAGTCTATCTTTCTTAAGTGCAATACACTCCACTATCAATTTGTGCACTGGACCATTTTTCCTGAAAGCAATATCCCCAAACATAATACAGTGTTTATTTAGCTCTACAATTGCATTACCAGTGTTTCAGAGTTTAAAACAAAATGAAGACAAATCAAAAGACCTTGGTAAAAGAGGAAAAAAAGTGTATTACATCAGGTTCAGGAAAGCTCCGAGAGAGGCTGGGAGCATAAGGGACCAGGATTTGTATCCAAAGAGGCAACACACAGAAGGACCAAGCAAAAGGCTGACCAGGATGTGCAGGCAGCAGAATGAGGCTTCTATTACTATGAGAACACATGGACTTCTTGTTCTCCATATGGCAGCTCTGCTTTCCTAAGAACTCTACCTGTTGGCAGAGGAGAGATCCTGCTGTCTGCATCTGAGGCAGGCGGGGAGAGGAGCTGCATCCTCTGGCTCAGGAGCACGGGAACGGTTTGATGCAGAGCAGGGGAACACTGCAGAACTCTTAAAGGTGTTGGCTTGATCAAAGCTTCCCTCACCAAAGAGAGATCTCCATTTTACACATGGGAAAAACTGAGACTCATAAAGCAAATTAGAATCAGGTTTAGAGTTTTGAGCTAAGCCTCCAGGACTTGTTTTATGGATAAAATCTGCAGCCATCCTGTGCTTTGGTTTGATTGTCTACAGGGCTACAAATATCATAGGCTGAACTTTCACCACTGGTTAGCAAAATTTACACTTCCTTTGAAAAGGGAGGTGAAATGCAGTGAGCAATTCTTTTAAACAAAATATGAACAGCAGGGCTGACTGCTTTCTTACACCACCAAAACTGAGTCCACTCAGGAATGCTCCAACAGAAACTACCAGTAATGATAATAATAATCCACAGATTCTGTGCACAAACTCTCTAGAGCCCAAAATAACCCAAAGGCATGCTGAAACTGTCAAGCTACAGCAAGTTTGTTGTTTTTGCATTGCATGTCTTACAAGACAATTTTACTTGTTAAATATGCTAAATTCCACTTTTAATTTATGTATGACCAAACATCTCTTATAAAGTTTTAAGAATGTCTCCTTCTAATTATGGTCCTATCTTCAGTTCATTTACAAAGTTTGCTTATAGGTCTGTACAGGTTTAAATCCATTATTATTGCAAGGATTATGTTCACCTGGAGGGCAGGTTTGCTTCTCCACAAAGCAAACCTCCGTGTAATTAAAGAACAGCTACTTCACTCCTGCCTAACGTGACTGCACCAGGCATCAGATACACAAGTGTCAGTACACACCAGGAATTGATAGAGCTGGTGAAAAATAGCATTTGGTGTAGGAAACTGCAGCCCTACAATGCAGTTAGACCCATTAATGACGTTACCCACAAGGATGCCAGCCACACCGATGCTCTCTGTCACCCGAGCACGCTGGTCCTCGTGTGACACACATCCTTCTACAAATCTGAATGACAGCTCCGTGACAACATGGGAAGCTTTGGGTTTCCTATTTTTTAATTTTTATTTATTTATTTATTTATTTTAACTCCTAGGCTTTGAGCCTGCATTTCTACTGATCGACAACAACAAACGTACTTGAAACAGAAGCCATTTGCTAACTGCCCTCACAGAATCATACAATGTCCTGAGTTGGAAGGGACTCTCAAGAATTCCAACCCTTAGCCCTGCACAGGACATCACCAAGAGTCACACCCTGTGCCTGAGAGCGTTGTCCGAACACTCCTGGAGCTCTGGCAGCCTTGGGGCTGTGCCCATTCCCTGGGGAGCCTGGGCAGTGTCCCCCCCCCCTCTGAGGAAGAACTTTTTCCTGATATCCAACCTAACCCTCCCTGGCACAGCTCCAGCCACTCCCTGGGTCCCATCCCTGGTCATGAGAGTGAGATCTGTACCCACCCTGCGCTGCCCCTCACGAGGATGTTGAGGACCACAATGAGGTCTGACCTCAGTCTCCTCTGCTCCAGCTGAACATTCCAAGTGCCCTCAGCTGCTCCTCACACAGCTTCTCCTCAAGGCTCTGCCCCATCCTCGTGGCTTCCTGCAGACGCTCCCTAATGGATTAATGTCCTTTTTGAACTGTGGTGCCCAAACTGCCCCAGCTCTCGAGGTGAGGCCGCCCCAGCCCAGAGCAGAGCAGGACAATCCCCTCCCCAACCTGGCCGGTGCTGCTGGGCCTGGTACCCCCAGGACAGAGATGTCCCTCCTGGCTCAGATCCAATTGGCCATCACCCAGGACCCCCAGATCCCCTTCTGCTGCACCACTGTTGGCTGAATCTTTTCAGATAAATCATGACACCCAGGAAACATCCTGCATCTCAGCTCAGAAAGTTGGCCAGCACTGTGGAAAACTACATAAAATCGTAAGATATTTTGGGTTGGAAGGGACCTTCAAGACTATCTACCTCCAACCCCCTGCGATAGGCAGGGACACCTTCCACTCAACCAGTTGATCAAAGTCCCATCCCAAGAGATGTCCTCCTGTTATCCCTCACCCTAATCTGCTGAGATTTTCAAAGATCATCAGATAAAGTCCATTTTAACTCTGAGTGGAGCCACCAGTACTGCTGCACCATCCTTGCTGCAGCAGACTCTACATCTCCCATATCCTCTTAGCAAAGTGTCAGCTGAAAATGTATCGAGTGACATAAAGGACTGAGCACGCTTGGCACCGGGTCCCAGCCCCCTGGAGCAGCACCAGTGGCCACACACGTCCGTGGGCAGCTGGCACACGCTGCTCCAAGTGAGCCTTCCCCAAAACACCCGGGTGCTGGGAGCAGAACAAAGGCAGCCGCTGGAAAGAGGCTCACAAATGAGCTCCACGGTGTGTGCACAGGCACTGCCTGCCAGGCAAGCTGCCCGCCGGGCACGGGAACCGGGCAGGGAGAGCTGGAGATGGGCAGGGAGAGCTGGAGATGGGCAGGGAGCAAGGGAGTGGGGCAGGGAGAGCAGGAGATGGGTAGGGAGAGCTGGAGCTGGGCAGGGAGCACCAGAACTGGGCAGGAGAGCAGGAGCCGGGCAGGGAGCACCAGAACCAGGCAGGGAGAACAGGAGCCGGGCAGGGAACACCAGAACCGGGCAGGGAGCACCAGAACCAGGCAGGGAGAACAGGAGCCGGGCAGGGAACACCAGAACCGGGCAGGGAGAACCAGAACCGGGCAGGGAGAGCAGGAGCCGGGCAGCCGTGGGCACAGCCCAGCACAGCAGCAGGAGTGGCTGTCTGGCCACAGCCACCGTGCCAGCGATTCGTGTCCATGCTGACAGCCTGCAAGAGAGCACCAGCAAGCCTTGCTTGGAGCATATCTAATCCAAGCGGCAGCGTGGAAGTCTGGAAGCCTATCTGGCAATTTTATATCCAGACATTAGGCATGATGAAAGCGTGGGGGAAGGACAACGTGAGAGAAAACATGCCAGATTTTGCAAGCGTGGACATGGCCTTAAATTTGTATTGGCCAGGAAAAAACAAACTGTCACCCTTCTAATAAGCCCTGCTCAAAGCACATCCTTTTGGAAAATGAGCTGGCCAGACATTTATCTCAGCCAGGGCAGAGATGACTTTATTTTTGATGGAAGTCGGCAGGAAGGAAGCCAAGGAGGCCGAGCTGCTACGTGTTTGCAATGAGAGAAGTGACTGTGAATGTCCATCTTACACCCTCTTCCACAGTCCATCAGAGGGGGAATGCTGCATCATTCATCTGCCCGTCAGGACACGGACACGCGTTCCCACACTACACCTCAAGGCCTATACATCATTTTTAGCTGAAAATTGTTTCCCAGAGCCTGGAAGATCTCAGAACTTTGGAGCAATTAAAATTCACTCCATTTCCTTCACCTGTTCTGTTGTGTTGTCCAAAAAAGTCTGTGCAGTTTATTCAGTGTGGCTTACTTGCCTTAAACACGGAAAGAAGCTGTACAAACAAATCCTTCTAAGGAAATCTATGGGCTTTAAAAGACTGGACTACACTAACCTCTGGAAGAGAACAGTGAGAGCTGCAAACTCTTACACTTAGAAAGTAATTAAGACTGAGTAAATGAAGAATGCTCCAAGAGCTCCGTACTCCCAGCAGCCAGGCCTTCTTTTTGGCATGAATTCTCCCTTTTTTCAGCGCACTGGAAGGAACTGAGGGACTGGAGGGGTTGCAGAGGAGGTGGGGGATGGTGTCAGCACATTGGTGCAGATCAGGAACCCTCCATGGGAGAAGTCCATGCTGGAGCTGCTGCCGTGCCCTGGCACGGGCGGCCAGGCTGCCTGACCCACCTCCCTCCCCACCACGTGCCCACCAATCTGCTCCCCCTCCGCCGTAGTTCTGGGGATTGACTGATTATATTTATCACACTTGTAGTTCACAGGGCAATGGTTTAAATTTCATTCAATACACTCCATCTGGGAGCGCTTTTAAAACACACCCACAAGCACATTTCTCCCTCTCACCCAGCACCCCCGCAGCGATCAGCCATCTGTACTCTGGAAACAAATCCTAAAAAATTATTCTAAATTAAAAACTCATTTTAAAAGAAAAGTAGTATTAAACTGTTTTATAAACATAATAAACCACAGTAAGCCTTGGTTGCAATAAATATCCAACTCTTGCCTACAGCTATTAGAATCCACAAGCGTATTTTTAAGTTTGCTAGCAAACAGTATATTTATTCTGACCATGATTTGTCTTCTGTGGTTTAATGCTCTCTCATGTTTCTTTCATATGTTTACAGAGGTGGGAGGAGAGAAGAGAGAGAGAAAGCAGGCTGTCCTGAAATCTGTTACAGACTCCTGTAAACCCTGATGGCTCTTGAAGGACTGCCACTTCTGCACCGGGGCTGGCTCAGCCTGGGGACAGCGGCATCACAAAGACATGCACTGTGTCCCTCCCCTGCCTCAGCTGCCTTTGGTTACATGTGGTCAAACTGGTCACAGAAAAAAAATAAAAAGAGAACAAGAGCAAGTTATAGCCCATAATGCAGAGAGGCACCACAGTGGGTATTTGCTGCCTCTAGCAGAGGTGCCTACGTACAAAACCAAGGGTATTCATGGGAGGATGGAGGACGGTAAGAAAGACAAGAGGCAGACTGGAGCAGTGCCTGAAGACAGAGGCAGACATGGTAAAGAAATTAACATTATATAATAGGGTCACACGTGGGGTAGAGGTGGTTTAGCCGTGTGGCCCTGAGATAACACCCATGTGCTAGTCTGTAACGCCAAAGTAATTGCTCATTATTTCTGTTGTATGGGAGAAAATATCATATTTAAACCTCTCAAAGGATGTACAATGCAGCAGACCTGTTGGTTCACCAGGACATGTTGCTCACTGGTGTTAAGCTGATGTTCCCCCCAGGCTGCTGTGAACTGGGCAGAACGTGGGGCACCGTGTGGGGCAGAGCCTCAGCCCCCGTGGGCAGGGGTCAGCACGGGAGCTCCCCCGGCTCAGAGCCCTCCCAGGAGCCCCTGCAGCAGCCCAGGGCTGAAAGGTGCGGGCCCATCCCAGGCAGTGCAGAGCGTGCCTCCATCCTCCCCCCAGCCCCCAGCGCAGCCATTTCCACTGCAGCCCTGTGGATTTATGTCAAAACACTCTGCATGTGGCCATGCAATGACTTCAGAAGAGAAGTACACTTGATTTTTATCAGATGTTTGAGGCTATGGTTTTATAAACTGATGGAACATGTGTCAGCAAAAGCCCCTAAGCAGTCCTGCTGCCTTGAGAAGTTACTGGCAGATGTACTGCTTTCAGAGACCTTGTGTGCAAAACCTGTGCTCCACCTTGTGCTTTGTGCCCCCTGAAATCACCAGATTCTTACTGGATTCCATTATTACTAGTCACCTTACTGAGATGTGATCTGACCAAAACAAAGCAGGTCCACTCAAAGGTCTCCAAAGAGGAGGACACCTTCCATGCAAGAACTGCACCAGGGTTTGGGAGATTAGGTACCTCCAAAGTTTCTTCACGTGCATTAAAAGAAAATCAACGCAATCAGGTTAACTACAAAGGTATTCCTTCCCATTTTCAAGACAATTGTAGCTCATGATGTGTGAGTAACTAATACAAGTTAGGTTTTAATGACTGGAATTTATAACGCTACCAAGTGTTACCCAAAAAAAGAGGAAAGGGAAAGTGATAGAGGGCAAAGAAGTCCCAAGCAAAGCTCCCACACTAAAGAATTCATGAGCAAGAAGAACAAACATTCTCTTTGGGAATTATTCAAGGCAACACAGCAAAGAATTATAGCACATAAACTAAGGTTACATAAACAGTCTAATAAAATCCTGGGACTGATTTATGAAGCAGAGACATCTTGTAGTGTACTTCCATGGACAGCAGTTTCTGCTCAGAACAGCAACCATGTTGTAATTAGTGAAAACCAACAGAGCATCCCATCTAAGAGTGGACAATACTAAAACCCAAAGATATAAATAAATAAATAAATAGCCCAAAACTAGAAAATCAGTCAAACTCTTTTTCCTATAGGCAGATAAATAAAGTAATGGCTGGAAAACTTTGATCTTCCCTGAAATAACATCTGTAAACATATGCAAACACAGATTTACCTGATTTTCAATGCAAAATTTTGGTTCCTGGAAGTGGCGACCTCTAAAATTAAACACAGGGCAGAAAGGGTGCCCAAGGAGCCACAGCTCAGTGTGTCACATGGGATGGAGCACATTTTCCCAGTCCCAGGGCTGGTACTTGCTTTCCATACAACATTTTTCTCATCACAGAATATTCTGAGTTGGAAGGAACCCAAAAGGATCATCAAGTCCAACTCTTCAGTGAATGAAGAGTTCCATACAGGAACTCTTCATTCAGGAGTCAAACCTCACCTTGGTGTTTTCACACCAGGCTCTAACCAACTATTTTATGGAGGTTTGTCACAAAGCTGGCTTTGGTGCCAGGGCCAGGGACAACAACATCTCAGTGTACAAAGCCAAGAGAACACCAGCAGTCCCTCCCTGTCCAGCAGCCCAGCCTTTCCAGCCCTCTGTGCCACCAGGTCACTTTGCTCTGCTCAGCAGCCACTCCAGCCAAGTTCCTGATTGACACATTTTACTGTCCCTCTGTCCTGCCCAGCCCAGCCACCAGCTCAGCGAGTCCTTCGGGCAATCTGCCCCACAGTTCTGGCCAGCAGCCTCTCAGGGACAGGGCCTGGGAGGATGGCAATGCACCGAGTGTCCCTGCGGTTTGCGTGACAGGACTCACATCATCCCATGCAGTCGAGGCTCTTAGGCGGTGACTCTGGTTTCAATATAAGCCTTATTCATGCAGATAAAGTACAACCAATGCCATAGCCTTAAGTGATGGCTCATTTAGGTCGTAGCCACTATTTTTCTCCCCTCCATGACACAGAAAGGTGATGAAACTGGTAGTGGTGGTGGTTATCATCACTTTCTAATTCTCTCAGGTAACTGGAACACTACAATGGGTCTGATGCACAAGGTGGGATGGGAGTGACAAAATAAAGGTGGGTCAAGAACACAGAGAGGTTCCCTTTGTCCACTGTGGATTAAAGAAGCTATAAAGGTACTGGAGGAACTGGGTCCCAAGAGGGCTTCCTGGAGGGGTCGGTGTTACTGATCCAGGAGCAGAAGGACAAAGCCAGTTGGATTCATGCAGAAGTGCAGCCAACACTGGGGCCTGGCAGGACCCGCCTGCCACTGCCGGCTCCCTCCAGAGCCAGCAGCCTTTACGAGCTTTCATGAAGCCCCATGGAGAACAGGGCTGGGAAAGTGCTGAGGCCCCTTTAAAACAGATTCTCCCAGAGAAACTTCCAGAAGGAGAGGGCTTGAAACAGAACTAAAGAGTGCCATCTGCTGCAGAGAGCTGGAGCAGCCTCGGGCCGGGCGAGCGAGCGGCCGGGCAGCGGCAGCGCCGGAGGTGGCACCGAGCTGGGGCAGGGGAAGGCTCCCAGGGCTGTCGGGGAGAGAGGGCTGAGGGTTAATGTGGGGTCACTGCCCCCTCTGTGCCGTCTCCGGTGTCTGCGCTCACACTCCCTGCAGGGCCCAGGCGGCTGGGATGCGCCGTGCCCTGCGTGAGGATGCCGTGGAGGCTGGGGCACCAGGCTGCGCCCTGATGCACCTGGAGCTGCCACCAGCCCCGCTGGAGCAAAGCAGGGATGGGGGAAAACTGCAGCTTCATCTCCTGACCGCAGTCTGCTCGTGTTGTCTTTTACTCCAGCTCACACCCTGATACCTCAGAGGCCGCTTGCTGAAGAAAGACTTGAAGAGCAAGGTTTGAACTTCAGAGGGTTTCTACAGCTCACAGGGAAAAAGTCTCAAGTACAGCAGAGCTCAGAGCAAAGGCAGCCATTTGGGACAGCAAAGGGATGTGCTGGCTCAGGGCAGAGGGACAGGCTCAGTGACAAGTCCCAGGCACTGCCTGGGCTCCGCTGCCAGGCACAGCCCTGGCACAGCGGCGCTGTCACCGCACTGCCACCTGTACCTGGCACCAGCCCCGCGGGTCTCCCTCCCCGCTGGGCACAGCACCGCTGCAGGGTGCGAGAGCACCCACTGAAAATGCTCAATAACGACGCCTGCCCTGGCACAGCCCTTCCCCGATCGTGCCTTCCTTCCAGGTGCCTGTTGTCCCCGACGTTGGCCGCGAGTGCGGGGCCGGAGCGCGGCGAGCGGCGCCCGCCCTGGTTCGCAGCCTGCAGATGGTGCTACCGACCAGCTTTTCCCCCGCTCCCACGCCGCCTCCCTTCGGCCCGAGGAGAAACACCCGTGTGCGGGCAGCCCAGCACCCGCCCAGGGCTCCCTGCCGTGCCGGGTGTCCTCAGCCCTCCCGACCCGGTCGCAGCTCCCTGCAGCAGCCCCGCGCCCGGGATGTGGCTGCAGGGGTCCGGCGCGATTTAAGCGAGTTTTTGGAAAGCCATTTCACAGTCGCAGCTGCCTTGGTGGAGCTGCAGCCTGGTGATCCTGGTGCTTGCAGGCATTGTCGTCACCCAGCAGGGACGCACCCCACACGAGGGCTCCGAGGGACACCGAGGGGTCCTGTCCTGCCCTGACCCTCTGGCCGCTGCCGCCCCTCTCCATCCCTCATCCCGGGAAGCTCGGACAGCACGAGTAAAAGTGCTCAAAGCTGAGCCAGAGCTCTCGATATCGTGCCCATCCCTATTAGGAGTAGGATTTAATCCTATGAAGCCCATGGGGCTTTTGTAACTTTAAGACAGAGTTGCATCTATTTCCTCCCCATCAGCACAACTTTTTATTTTTAATTAATTGAACTCACAACGCAAAATGTATTATAGGCAAAATTGGTGCCAAAAAAATCCTCAAACAACGAAATGCCCCTCTTGGGTTACAAATTTCAAAGTCATGACCAGATCACAACTCTGATGTTCACAAATAAAAAGAAAAAAGCAGGATTCTACTCTAAGGGAAGAAAATTCTTCAATTTCCCAGCACTTAAGACATTATATTTAGGTGGAAATCCTCCACCATTTTATTTAAAGTAACTTTTCCTGAAGTATATAACAAAATGTAGGTTCCCTGAGTGCAGACTGAATACCTTTACAGCAGCAGCCAACACAGTGGATTCCCCAGAAGCAAAGAAAATCACTGTGTTCCAAAATCCTCTTAAAACTAACGACAGCTGAAGAAGCTGAGCTGCCTTAATAAACTGGGCTGGTTTTATGGCTTTATCCTTCAAGATGCCAAGTATTCCTGCTCCAGTTCAGCAGAATCCTTCAGGACAAGCTTAACTTTAAATACAGGGAGAGTTTTGTTGAAGTTAATGGTGCTGCCCAGGGGCTTAAGATTAAGCACATGCTTAAGTGCTTTGCTAGGCCTGGACCCACACTTACAAAGATCAAGCTCTTAAATTTTAGAGCCTGAGTGTATATTTAACTGTTTATGTTGAGACTGTCAAACTTTTGGCTTCTGATTACTCCTGCAAGAGAAATACCACATCAGACATAAAATCCTGAATGATTACTGTCTTGGAAAATCTAAAGACAGGGTGACTGGAAGCAGAGAGCTGTTAAGAGTAAATAGAAATTTAATAAAAAGACTTTAAACAAAATTCCTATGGAAGTTTTATAAATAAACCCAAGTTCTGACTCTCAGTGTTCGCAAGGAGAAGAGAGGCACTGAGAGCTTTGGTAAACTCCTGCTCTAACAGGAGCTGGGCTCAGAACAACAGAGTAACCCAAGGGCAAAGGACAACGGAGGGAGAACACTTCAGGGAAAGCCACAGGCCCAGGACACCACAGGCCCAGGACACCACAGGCAGGGCTGATGGTGCCAGGAGGGCAGTTTCACACTACTAGAGAATCACGAATCACTAAAGTCTGGAAAGCCCTCCACTATCAGTGAGCCCAACCACTCCCCAGCGCTGCCAAGGCCACCCCTGCCACGTCCCCAAGTGTCACATCCACACGTCTGTTAAATCCTTCCAGGGATGGGGACTCCACCACTGCCCTGGGCAGCTGTGCCAGGGCTGGACAGCCCATTCCATTAAGAAGTTTTCCCTAATGTGCAACCTAAACCTCCCCTGGCTCAACTTGAGACCATTTCCTCCTACCCTGTCACTTGTTACCTGGGAACTTTCCTCCTCCTTCATCTCATCCTTCCATCCTCCTCCTCCCTCTGCGCCAAGATTGCTTTTTTGTTTTTCTCTTACAATCTGTTTTAAAAGCTCTGAGGAAGCAACAGTCTTGTAGAAGAAGTTTATGTAATACTTCATGTAATAGAACTAAAAATGTGAGAGGAACTCTTATGAAATGCTGAAGAAGAAAAACCACTAAATTGCTGTAAAGCAACCAGAACCAAGTGAGATACTACTGGTAATTAAACTGCCACTGGTTTCCTTGTCTCCTTGTAAAACAGGGGTTTTTTTCTTAGATTCTCTTAAGTTCTTTCTCTTATTTTTTTTTCCTCTAATGTACTGAAAAAGTAGGAAAACGCTGTTTATTAATGTTTTTATTTCAGTGACCTATATTAATGTTCATTGATAACCATTGAAAGGGACTATGAGATTTGATACAGCAAAAGCTGTAAAGTATATTCTGAACTGTAAACAGACAAGGCTTATCTCATCTGAATAAGCAAAGTATTCTGGAGCTGGGGTTGACATTCTTAGCATCTTTTCAGATTGAATAGACAGAAAAAGAAAAGGACCCAGAAAACAATTTAAATATATGGGGATATAGGTTTGTCAAAAATTATTCTTCATAAACTGGGCATCAGATGTGTGGGCAGGATAGAGGCTGGCACTCAGAGCCGTCTCAGCTATCGATGTACAGAAGATCACAATCGATTTTATATAAATTATTTACATCGAACAAAACCCACTACACTAAAGGCATAAATCCTTTCACCATTGGATGTGACAAATATAAACCAGGTCTGACACTTTCCAATCTCTTCTCCTCTCTTTAAAGCCAGGCCAGCAGCGAGGGAGGGCAGGTAACGAAACTTTTCTGTCTTCAGCTGAGCCAACCCAGGGCATTTCCATCAGCTTGGAAAACAAGCAAGACATCCATAATCTCTGCAAAAAGCTAAGCCAAGGACATCCCTGAAAGCCTGTACTTCCACTCCCATGCCTTTGTCTCACAGGAGAAGGTCTGTAATTATATAAGCATGTAGAAACACTTTAAATGCAACTGTCCTGAGGCTTCAGTCTCAATAAGCTGGATAAAATGAACTCGA
>VZTF01006315.1:564528-579290 GCA_013397755.1 Cnemophilus loriae | reverse complement strand
AGGAGGGAGGGAAGACGGGAGCAAGAAAGAGAATTAAAGGTATGTGAGAAAATGTTTCTCAGGCTCTTTATGGCTGATTGAGCTAATTTACTGTGGAATGGGCAGCAGCCTATCTTTAGATAAATGCTAATGAGGACGTTAATGCTTTCTTCAGTCTGGCTGCTACTATTATGCTGAAAGGGAAGGTCAACAGCTAATAAACCCAGTTAACAAGCCATTCTGAACTTCACTTTAGCTTAACACTCTTCAAAGTTGCAGTCATTAAATCCATAGGCTATTAAGAGCTGCCCTCCTGTTTTCACTACGAGCAAAGGCAAACTTTCAATGTAGTCATTAATTGAATTAACAGACTCTAATCCAATTTGATGTAGTGTAAATTGAAATGCACATAAGAGTGAAGATGTGTGTAAAGGAGTTCCCCCTTTTCAGGCAGCTTTGTGTCAAACTACTTCTGTTATCATTGCTACATGCCTCCCGTGAAGGGTGCTCTCATGTACATAACCCTTAACATTAGCTACTCTTTGATATGAATATGGTTTGCTACGAGAAGACAGAGGCTGGCAAGACAAAAACATGTCTTACAGCTTATTAAACTCCTCAGCTCAGTGAGGCAACTGGTTAGCAAGGATCTTAAAATATATTGCCACCATTACATTGTGTTACTCTGCTTTGAAGTAGAGAAATATCACACAGGCTTGGCAGACAGGGAACCTGGGGTAGGGAGATGTTAAGTGAAGGAGGTTGGGGTAGACAGGCAGGGAAGGAGGAGCCCAAGCATCTTGTTTGCCAGCAAGAGCCACAGCTCCGCTTTAGGCAGCGTGAAGAGGAACCTGTGCTGTGCACACCGGCCTCCAGCCACCAGAAAGAGCTGGTGGAAAGCCCCACAGGCACCAAAAAAAAATTAAAAAAAAATCTAATTTTAAAAGGTCAGAAAGTGCTTTGCTTTCTAAAGTCGAGCATTTGACTCTGTGGCAAGCGGTTGCTCAGCCTGAGCACGGCGTGTGCCACGAGCAGCACTGAGCACGGAGCTCCCGCCCCGGTGCGCCGCGCTGGGGACCCCAGGTCCCAGCACATCACAGGCTGTGCCTGGTGTGGGGGCAGCAGGAAATCAGGGAATTCTCCAGCTCAGACAAGGCAGAGGGAGCTGCTGGATGATTCCACACCTCGCCCTTCCTGCAGGAACTGCCAACATGAACCTCACACCCCCACAACCCAGGACACCGGGCTCCCTTCAACACTGAACCCTTCACTCGCCCACAAGGGCGCCGAAAGCACCACCACTGCAAATTTAACAGGGAATTCAGTCCTGGAGGACAAGAACTTCTCGGGTCTCTTACAGAAAGAACTGTATTACAGGCACTTGAAAATATCTAGGTTACCCATTAATCCAAATAAAACACAAAGGCAAGGAAGCTAAGACTGTTATCCACATACAAAGTACTGGCAAGAGTGAGATAAAGCTATTCTAAGCCTACAGAGACCATTTATAATATTCCTTTAATATTGACCTGCATAATTGGCACACTACTGGAGCAGAAATCCAAGCTTCCATTATTGGAGATATGAAGATATAAAACCACATTCAAGAGGCAATAGGACATCTGGAGAGGAAAATGCATGCATATCCAAATCATTGTGTTCTTTCAGACACAGAAAAATACAATGGAGCTTTAGAAATAACTAAATATAGTAATTTGAGTTCAACTGTAATTAAGGAAGAAAAAAGCATGACTTCCCCCCATCCTTTTACGAGTCATTGTTCAACGTCACAGCGATATTCAATTATTCCATATAAAGAGCATTTACTTTCTTTTCTGCATTATTATTATATTATCCACTATTTGTATGACTACAGAATGAGTAGTAATACAGGCCCCCAGCTGAGACTGACAGCCCCCCTCTGCTGAGCACTGTGAAGACATATGGCACAAAAGCATCCCCGAGCAGCTTTGTATTAGCACAGATAAGAAAACCTGGAAGAAAGGGAAGGTTGGTATTTTTATTTCATGGGTGGGGAAACGACGGCAAACTGAGAAAAAAAGACCCAGGAACGTTATAATAAATGATTTCACACAAGATTGGCTCCGTCTATCGTCAGCAAGCAGGGCTTTGTGGGTTTCATGGACACATTTTCAAGGCTTAAGCAGGAATTTAAAGCCATACATCAAACAGTGCTCACCAAAGTAGATTTTGGCCACAGGCTCCCAGCCAGCCTAGAGAAATATCCCCACCCATCCCAAGGCTGTGTGAGCACTTTAGTGTTCAGTACCAGCTTTTGAATCTGCTCCCATAACAAGGACTAGGAATCCAAAAGGTCCCTGGCTCTGGCTCAGGGCCTGGCAGCAGGTGCTGCAAATCCTCCTCTGTCAGTAAAACAAATGAAATATCAACAAGCAAAGAGTAAAACCCCAAGCCTACATATCAGCTGGACCACACGTCTGTATTTTCTGACTGCAGCAACGTTTCAACTGTCACTGCCAAGAGAAGTCCAACGTGCACCTTCAAAACGTGAATATTCTGTCACATCTGATAATTCCTCTTTTCGACAGACACTTTTATCAGGAAGATTGCAACAAGAAAAAGTACTTTAAAAGGCTAAAGTGACAATGGTGGCAGGAGCTGACACTGAGAAAGCATGTTCATTTAAAATACCAGTGCAAACACACAGGAAAAAAAAAATCTCTGCAGCCTTTTCCAAGTTCCAACAGACATGGACACAAAGTCAAACAGGAACTGAGGTGTCCATCTCACTGACCAGCCACACCTACTGACCAGCAGAAGCCCCTAAAGTTGGCATTGTCATCCGCTGCCCAGAAGCTCTGCAGCTCTCCAGAACCCTGCAGCTGCAGGTGCCTCTGCACAGGGGGAGGGAGCCAGAGCCCGGCCGGCCCCGCGCCGCCCCCACGGACACCGGCCTCGGGGACAGCAGCAAACCTCAGTAACAGCTGGATCTGGGCTGACACCAGGGGCTTAGTGTCTCCTTGGGGGTTTACTTACACACAGCCTTCACCACGGAACCCCAGGCTGGGCCAGGCTGGAGGGGACCACAGAGGGTCCCTGGTGCCACCTCCCTGCTCAGGCAGGGCCAGCCCAGAGCACAGGGCACAGGACTGTGTCCAGAGGGCTCTGGAATATCCCCGCTGAGGGAGACTCCAGCCCCTCCCTGGGCAGCCTGTTCAGGGCTGGGCACTGCCCAGGGCAGAAGTTCTGCCTCCTGTGCAGGGGGAATTGCTGGGCTCCGTCCCTGCCCGTTCCTCTGGTGCCACTGCTGGGCCCCGGAGCAGAGCCCGGGCCCTGCCCGGAGCCCTCCCTGCACACAGGGACACCCAGGGCTGAGGGCCCCTCTCAGCTGGGGCTCCTCTGGAGGCTGAGCAGCCCCAGCTCCCTCAGCCTTTCCTGGGCACGGAGATGCTCCAGGCCCCTCCTCATCCTCACAGCCTCCAGTTTATGGGAGGTCTATAGAGCTCCTAAGTAGGAAGAAAGCAAGGAGCAAATGCTTTCAAGTCCATCTGCCAATGTACTTCTGGATAATTTAAGGTCATGAAGAATAAGGAATCCACATACCACCCATATCTGCTAAAGCACAACACAGACCTTTGCTGAGGTCACCACTTTTTAAACACAGATCGAGTAAACTGTATGAAAATGTGGTTTTTTAAGCATTTGGGGTACAGAATCTGGTTCTGGCCGTTTCAGTGCAGGTTTGTTAGCACAGGAGTCTGTAATTGCCAGCCTCCAAATAACATCCCAGTGCGTGAGACCATGAAACGTGTAGTGACAAGCACGTCTTCCTCCCTCTCAAACAGCATTGCTGTTACTGTGCAGCACACAACTACCAAGCCTGTAAGGTTTCTAAGGAAGGAGGTACAACCACAGAGCGACAGTGGAGCTCATTTGGTTGGTGCCTGCAAACCTCGCTGTGGGGAAAGGCTGTGGCTCCCCAGCTGGCAATGGCACACACTCAACCCTCAGCTACCAGCGAGGGAACTTCCTTCTCCCCCAGGTGTCAGTCCTCGGAAAACAGCATCAATATTAATAGAAGACAAAAGGATGCAAGAAACCCTGCTGAGTGTACACCACTGGGAGGTACAGAAGCTCACACTGGGAAAACGGATAATTAATGGATCTTTGTGAAATTTGTGTATTGTAGCAATTTTCACTCAAGAATCTTAGAAGACATTTCAAATGTAGTCCAACCTCAGGCAAAAAAACCCCAAAATAAAAACATATTGCTGTAGAACTGTTGTATCTACATGGAATTGAAAAGAAATGTGGAAATGAAAGAAAATATGGAACAATACCCAAAGAATGGGCTCTCTTGGCGTGATAAAATCCAGTGGCTGCAAGCAGAAGTGAGAAAAAAAAGTTGGGTTATAAATAGGATGCTAATTTTTAACTGTGAGGGTAATTAACCACTAGAACAACTTCCTAAGAACTGCAGTGGTTTCTCAATTACTGGCAATTCAAAGTGAAGACCAGATTTATTTATTTTAAAGATATGCTTGAACAGGAATTAATTACATCAACTCCTGCTTCCCGAGTGCTACAGATGCTCACTCAGAATGATCCAAACGACCTCTTTTGGCATCCTGCTCTTGGATCAGATTGGACAGCAATCCAGAACAACTGGGGGCACTCACAAGGAAATGCAATTACAACTGCACTGGTGCTGGCCTGGAGACACCATCCCTGCTCTCAGAAGGGTCAACATCCAAACTGAGCATCAACACAGTGAAAACAGTCCTTGGATAATAATTTATCCACTTGGGATGCAGTGTTTGAAGTCCCCTTTATAGTAACAGAGAACAGAAATTAGATGGCGCAGCACCAACTTAAAATTGAATTCTTTTGTAAAAGGCATAGCCATAAAATACCTTTTAGCATACAAGACACGTATGAGGCTCTTCATTCACTTGGGGGATGTTGTTTTGGGGTTTTGCTTGGTTTCCTAGTCCCACACAGAGCTGGTACTCTCTTCCCACATCTCAGAATGTTGTTAACTCACAGACTCAAGTTCACCTTGATACAGTGGAACACAGGGAATTATCAAAGAACTTACATTTTTTGGGGGAAAGGAATAACTGGGTAAAAGATGGAGTTCAGCAAATGCCCAAACTATGGTGTGAGCTCATGCTGGAAATGCTTCCCCTTTCCTCTCCCATCCCTCCGAGGCAGCAGCAGACCCCAGGCTGTCCCACTGATGGAGGTGGTTTGTGTTTGTAGCTGTGTTTGGTTGTTTTTGTTAAATGATACAACACTCATTTATGAACGGTGTTCTAACAGCAGCAGGACAGCCGGGAGCATCTCTGGCTGGACGTGGCTGACACACCCTAGATGCACTGCAGACTACAGAAACCCTAAACTGAAACCTTCAATTCCAAACACTTCTCTCCAGCTCACGTGGTGCTTTTAGAGGCTCCATCATGGCCCAGTGACTGCTGCCTGCGCAGCACCTCCCCGCCAAGGCGGGCAGCAGCTGAAGGGCTCCACGACGACATGCCAAGGCATTCTGTTTGCATTTCCATTGTCACTTGATGTAATAAGTGTTGATCTCAATTCACTAAACATTTGTGTCAATTTGCCACTTGGTTTGCTTTAGTTTTCAAGGCATTTCTGTTGCATTAAAAAAATGGCATTAAACTATAAATTAATTACTTGGTTTACAAACTTAAGATACATTATTATCCTTCCAGCTCTCTTCTGAACTGCATCTTCACATTTTTTTGGTGATGTGCAAGGAACAATTTATACCATTAAAATGTAACTTTCAGGAGCTCTCCGAGGAAAGCCCATCAGAGCCAGCAGGTGCTGGAGCATTCCAAAGTGCATTATGGACTGTATTTATAGGAGCTGTCTAGCCATTTAATGGGTTCTTGAATGATTTGCTTAGGTGTTTACTTTTCCTAAAAGCAGTTTATAACCTCTGCTCTTGTCTCTGAAATCCCTCTTAAATCATTCTGAAAATATACCACAGGGCAGTGAGAGGGAAGGACTCCAGTTGCCCACCTTGGGCTCTGTGCTGTGTTTGCCCTCCAGGATATGCAGATCTGTTGTCACAGAAATAGGCCGTGGCTGACCTCGATATGGGGCCGTGTAATTCCCAGACGGATTCAGCTCAGTAATCCCCAGTGGAGACACTTTCACTCCATTCCGGGGATGTGCAGCCCCGCACCTCCGTGTTTCCCAAGTCTGGACTGTACAGAAAGGCATTCAGCAAAATCAAATAGTGGCTCTTTGCACCCAGCCTTCGACAGATGGTTTTCTAACCATGCTTTCTGGATGTGGCACGGTCCCTTCTGGTGTCAGCAAGAAGAGTTCGGGGCTGCTCCTCTTCCCACCTCCCTCTCCCCCATCCATTAAGAGTGAGAATCTGGCAATGGCACTGCTGCCTTTGTAATCTATCACCTCGAGGCCCTTTCATATATCAATGTTTGACTGCTTTCTATGTAAAACAGGTCATTAAGTTAATCAGAAATTGACTACTACTACAAACACCTTTTGAATAAGGTCAGATTAAGATAAAAGTCCTTGCTCTTTTTGTCTCTCAGCAACAAAGACTATAACCAGGCTGCTAAACCCACCATTAATGTCAGTGTGCAGATTAAATGTCATTAAAGGCAATTTGTCACTTACATACACACTTATCTCAATCTAATAATTAGCAAAAGGTCAGGCAGATAAACCTGTGTATTTCAATCCACAATAAATTTCAGCTGCAGGAAATGACAAAATAAAAGTTTAACCATATATACATGTATTTATGTTTGAAATATATGTGCATAATTAAATCCAGGAGGAAAGAATAATCTCTGTTAAAGACCTCACCGGTTTCAAGCCCTACTCTGGCACTTTGCTTAAGCTGTGAGGAAGCCAATTGCACGATCATGGATCAAAGTAATTCCCCAAAGGAGCGAGCAGAGCAGCCCTTGCTGGGGGTGTGACAGCCAGAGAAACGGGTCACAGGCACTCGCCAGACCCCGTAACCAGCACCACGGCTGGCACCCGGGTTAATCCAGCCACGAGGTGAGCTCAGGTGAATAAACCACGGAGACTGAATTACCTCCTGACCTGCAAGGCGACTCCTTCCCTTGACGTGTCCAGCACCCTCACTCCGTGTCAGGAGGCAGCTGGAAAGGACACCCAAGTGAGGAAGCAGCTGGGGATCAAGCAAACCCTCTAACTCCTCAGCCTGCCATCTCCACAGCTCCCCCAAGGCTCAGGTGTGCCTGAGGAGTGCCAGCTGCAGCTCTGCATAGGGCAAGGAGGAGACCAGCATGCCCCATGCTTGTGCCTCCTTTCCCCCTTGGTTTGCAAGCCACAATTCCCTGATAAAATTCTACACAACCTGTAGAAAATGGAATTGCCACACCTTGATTTTGGCAGTCATGGCATATCTCCTTTAAATGATGGCATGGCAGTGTGGTTGGCAGGTTTGGCTCAGTGAGGAGGAGAAGGGCAGGGCTGGGAGCGGCCAGGGAATTCTGCCCCGTCGCTCCCACCGCTCCCCACGGGCACAGCCCTGCTGCAGAGCCTGGCACCTGCCAGGGCTGAAGGTGACCAGTTCCAGTGTGTGCCAGGCTGGATACGAAACCATGGGATGTTCCTTTGTGGAAAAGGATAAACTTCAAATCTCTCAACACTCAACAGACAAAAACTGAACAGCTTCAAGAATAACACACTCCAAAGCTGGTAACGTTACCAGTACCTGAGTCCACACTGCCACTGGATCCTTTTCAGCTTTTCCCACCCAGGGGTACAAATTCCTAAGCCCAATCCCTGTTCACAGACCATGCTCCTGTTGAATATTTCAGACTTTCCTGACTCCAGTGACCATTAACAGTACATTTTCAGTTCCTTCCTGTGAGGATAGAGCTGCGATATGGATATTTATAACTAAATAACATACAGAGCCAGAGCAGTATTTTTCAAAGACATTTTAAATTACTCTGGTCGTGTTTTGGTTTTTTTATTTCACATTGGCAGCACTTAACCCATCTTCAGTGTTTAAATAGGTACTTCCCATGGCAGTGCAATGGCAAATTGCCAGCATTCAGCCTCTCCCTCTGCTTCTTACAGAGCAGGGACAGTTAGTTAACTCAGGGTGATGATGTGTTGTTTTAATCATTCATAGCAAAGAAAGATGGTTTCAAGGAATCAGACAATTTACCCAGCTTCTTGTCACAAAGGTACTTCATGATTAATGGAAAGTAGATGTGTGAAACAATATTTTACAGCAAAACAGAATTTTTATATCTCTTAGCTGGAGAAATAAAATAAATTTTTGGATACCTTATTTAAAAAAGAAACATAAATCACAGCAAGCATGAGTTTTAAAGGCAATGACAAATTCTTCTCAGCACAGGTTTTTAAAGCTTCGTTGGGGATTTTTTTTTTTTGTAAAAGGTTTACGTAGGGATGGGACATAGCCTTAAAGAATAACTCAACCTACTGTTTACAGAGAGAGCTGCTGCTCTGACTGTCTGACCGTCATCAATCAAGCCCGAAGTCTTGCTGGGTGGAAAACTCTGCTCATCAATTATTCATGTGCTGCACCATACATCCCCAAAAGGTAAACAATTAAAAGAGAAAATACAAAGGATGGTAGGGGACAGAAACAAAGTCATCTTCAGATTACAAGGTAGAATCTGAGGGAGAAAACTGAGGGGGTGAGTGGAAGAGCTGAGGATAGATCCAAGTCTGACTGCTGGCTAGCGAGAGCAGGGAACAGATCCCAACAACAAAGCACTTCCACAGGTGGGCTCTCATTTCAAGTCCTCTTCATGTCCACGCAGAAGATGCTATTCCTATACAACGTCACAGCAAAATATCCCCAAATATTTCTAAAGTAGAAGAAAAATGCAATTTTAAAAGAATCAACTACAAACACAGCTGCTTGAGCACTGTCTGGTCCCTTTAACTTCAGGCTTTGTCCACACTGTGGAAAGCAGACCCATCTGTCCCACCTCGCACTGCGTGACAGACAGGCCTCTTCTGGCACCCCAGGAGCTGGCTGGAGCAGCTGAAAGCTGCAGGAAAGGACCTTGGGTTTCAAGAGAAGCCAGTGATTTTGGACTTCTCAGGGGTTTGGCACACTTTATTAGAGGATGGACCTCAGCATCAACCAACACTTGAAAGCAAACACCTGAAGGACACTGTACTCACAGTCCCCCCCAGCTCTTGAAAACGGAGGCTGGAAGCATGTTTATAACCTCCCTGCTTTTCTCCTTATGCAAGTGCATTAGCTTTCACCACCTGTGCTAACTCATCTGCAGGAGACTGATTTGAGGAAGCACAAGTAATTTTTATCTGGTGTTTGGTTTTCAAGATCATCTGTGGGCTGGAGATCCTACCCCTGGGATCTCAGTGTCCTACAATACTCGTCCTGGTGGGGACTGTGTGCACGCATCAGTGTCCCCTCTGTGCCCAAACCCGTCCCTGCCAGAGAATCTCACACTCTCTGCTAATGTAAGGAAGAAAAGGAAGCATGTGCAGCCTACAGGATTACAAGGACAAGATAAATCCTTCGGCATGTCCAAAACATGCACCCCAAAGCCAGTGAAGAGCTGTGAGTGGAGGTGGATCCAGCGTCATCTCACAACCCTCAATAATGAACTGTTCTGTCCCAGCACAGACAGAGGAGGCAGTGTCCTGACTGACACTGACATTGTAATTTGCTCACCAGGGGTTTATATCCACAAAGTATGATTTCCACCCCCCACCCTTTTCTAAGCAGTGGAAGAACGTGAAGGTCAGGCTGAAGCAGCCTGGACTCTGCTCCACTCGTAGTGCTCTGCCTGAGTCCCAGCACCTTGGGAAGGTCAGGAGTCTGTGAGAACAATGTGCTACCCCCCAGCTGTGGTCAGGACTGCTATGTTTAAAGGTTACAGTGATTAAGCACTGTGATTAATTTAGTCTCAGCAGAATCAATTCCACTCAACTACTAATCTAATTTACATCCTGGAGAGGACTCTGCTCTTCCCTGGTCGGCGTGGCTTTGAATTTAGATTCATTTTTCCCTAAGAAGAATGTTTTGAGGGATCACGCTGCAATTAGCAAATGTTTTGACAAAGCTAATGGGAGAGTTCTGTCTCTGTGACACTGCTTCCTGTCATCTGCCCTTTCATAAACCACAGTCAGTTCCCAAACCTCCTGAGCGTGGATCTGGGTTAAAGGATCACCTACGGAGGAAGGGCGTTGGGTGTTGCTACCCCACTGTAACTGCACTATGGCAGGGAACCCAAGGCCCATAAAGTCGTTCAAAATGCCTGGACAGCATCAAACGCAGCACAGGAGCAGGCCAGGGTGGGGATTCTCCCCTTCTCTGCCCCGTGTGGGAGACTCCGCCTGGAGTCCTGTGCCCAGCTCTGGTGTCCTCAGCACAAGAAGGACGTGGACCTGCTGGAGCGAGTCCGGAGGAGGCCACAAAGATGCTCCAAGGGCTGGAGCAGCTCTGCTATAAAGGAAAGGCTGAAAGAGGTGGGATTGAGCCTGAAGATTGAGAAGGCTTGAGGGAGACCTTAGAGCTGCTTCCAGTGCCTAAAGGGGAGAACAGGAGAGGAACTTGGGACAAGAGATGGAGTGACAGGACACAGGGAATGGCTTCCCACTGCGAGAGGGCAGGGACAGATGAGATATGGGGAAGGAATTGTTCCCTGGGAGGGTGGGGAGGCCCTGGCACAGGGTGCCCAGAGCAGCTGTGGCTGCCCCTGGATCCCTGGCAGTGCCCAAGGCCAGGCTGGACAGGGCTTGGAGCACCCTGGGACAGTGGAAGGTGTCCCTGCACGTGGCAGAGGGTGAAATGAGATGAGCTTTAAAGTCCCTTCCAAGCCAAACCATTCTGAGATTTTTCCCCAGTTGGACAGGATCCCTCAGGAAAGATTAATTCCTACAAAACAAGATAGGTTTGTCAGATTCAAAAAAGTGATAAAGATTACACAGGGGGTGTAAAAAGCAGCAAATGCAGGACAAGTGTAGGCAGATGGGTCTACCAAAGCAGGATTCTGGTAGCCACAGAGAGGAAGAAGGGATACATAGTGAATTCCCATTAAAAACAAACCATGGGACTCTACATGTCAGTATGTATTGAGTAACAGGCAAATTATACCATTATATTCTGAAAACTCAGTACGATTGTATTCTGAAAATCGCAGTGTGAGTTAGAGGTGAGTGTAAGACAAACCTTAATGCCACTCAGCCAAACAGTTAAGTTGAAAGATCTGTAGCTCTCTGCACTGGCAGGGACACGTGATCTTGAGAGAAGCCCCATTCAGGAGACAGTACAAGGAAATTACTTAAACAGCTACTTTTTGGTCAGTGTATGACTGGAAGTCACTGGAACATGTGTATCTGCTAATTTATAGATTTCTTTCTGAATAGTCGTTTCCAAAATTTATCAAGAACTTCACTTCTTTAGGGAGGGATGGGAATGGCTGAAAATCACGTGAGCGTCTCCTCTGAGCAGACCAAGGGGAGAAAACAATTGTTCCCTAAACCTACAATGGATTTGCTCCACCACAATTGATGTAACATTCGGATACCTGCAGCCTCTGCAACCTGAACCCTCACAGAACACCCCTGCTGAGCCATCTTTACTGTTACCTCCTTCACCTTCCTGCAGAAATACCTTAAATTATAGATACATCACAGGAATCTGATCTGCAACGCCCCCGGCACATCGTGATCCCCATCACGTCCGTCTCCCTTTCAGCCCAAGTGCTCCTGTGTTTTGTCAATACCAGCCTAGTACGGCTTCAAATATTTAGCTTAACTTGATCTTCCGAGCTGCAGGAGAGAAAAGCCAGAGTCTCCTAACACCATTTGTTGAACAAACAATTGATCCCAGCAGAGGATGGCGGCGGCTGCTCTGCCCCTGGGCCGCGCGCGTTCGGAGCCGTGACAGATGCCAGCGGTGACAGCTCCGTCACTTGGCAGGCGAGGCTGCGGCGGGGCTGACAGCTCCTCTGATTCCTTCATCAGCCAATGTGACTGAGTGACCTTTTCCAGTCTCAGCAGCTGCCTCCCTTCTTTACTCAATCATGGCAGAAAATCAGTCCCTTTGGGGAAATCCTGCCCTTTCCGTAATTTTAAATGACCGCGATTGTCATTAGGCCTTGTTTGCTACATACGCTCGGGAGGGGTGGCGGAGTCCTCGGCGAGAGCACGTGGCTGGTGTGCACGCAGGATGGGAGAGCTGCACGCTCCTGGGCAAGGCTTGGAAATGCTCAGGAATTCCTCGTCAATATTTTGCCTGCACTGGAGGGGGGGTGTTTCCATGACTGCTGCAGAGACCCTGGGTCGGGGACGTACCCGCTTACCTCTGGGTTTTCAGCAAGACGGAACAAAGGGTAGTAGCATGAAAAATGGAATGTGTTCGTGCAGCTCCACAGACACAGTTTGTTCTTCACGGTGGGAAAAAAGAAATGCCCTTAATTAATAACAGTGACAGAGTAAGGGGGTTTCAAGTAGCTTTGCCATGAGCCTGCTTTGCATCCCTGCTCATTTATCAGGCTGGCTGTGGCTGCAGGCACGGGGAGATTGCCATGGCCCTCACTGCACCCCAGCTATTAGAGAAGGCAAGTAAAATAAAAAAAAATAATAAACAAAAGCTCCACGCGATGAGCAGTCAGTTTGGAATTGCAGTAAGTCTGCTCTGGCTCAGCCTCCGCCTGCTTCACGCCTGCCTTCCGCACAAAATTGAGCAGTTGAGTCTTACCAGCACAAATGCTTCAGAAAAGTGAATTTCAAAGTTGCTCCCGGTATTAAAAGAATCATTATTTACATCTTCACAGAATTACTTTTGCTGAGAAATCACATTCACACAGCTAATCACAGCACAGATTTATTTTTGGCACAAGGACCGCCTGTCTTTAGGTATTGCCCTGCTCCCTCTGTGGCACTGCGTGAGCCCCTTCCACCCACAATAAATTGCAATAAGCTTCCTTGGAGCTGTCTCATATGCTGTGCTTGTATAATGCCTGTACAATCACAGAGCTGTCCTACATGACAACACATCCAACGTGACAAGTGAAACTTTAATATTAGTGATAAACTCACAGATTAAAATAAAATTATTTATAAGACAGAAAGTTCAAGCAACAAGAGGAAATCGAAATCCCTGTGTATACTCAGGCTAAGGGGAAAAATAGGCTAAAATTATTCAATGTATTCTTCCTGTAAATCACTTACTGCACTTGAGCAGAGAAAACTCTGTTTAGGTAGTGTGGGACAGGGAAGGTAATTGCAGGGCCACAGGAATAAGAGTTGCAGAGAGAGAAAGAGCCAGAGGAACATGCAGTGCCCGGGCTCTGCCCTGCCCAAAGCAGACTCAGCCATTACTCTGAATGCCAGAGTTCCAGGTGCCCAAGGAATTCAATCTGCACTCTGCTGAAAGCTTTCAGGTTTCCCAAAAGCATGATCTGTGTTTATCTCCTGCAGCCAGCACATGCATTTCCTTCTGTGCATTTGACAGGATAATGGCAAATGGTGCCCAGTGCCCACTGCCCACCCGGGCTGGGTCTGGCTTCAAGCTACTTCAGGGTCACTCCTGCCTCAACTACAGATTTTCGTGAACCATCAGGCTGCCTCACAGGATAAGGGATTGAAGCTGCAGTGGCCCAAATTAGAGGGAAAGATGAGAGAGGGCCGGTTGTCAGGCAGGAAAGCAGAGGAGAATTTCACAGCACAAAGCGCCGATGGTGCTGCCGGAACCTTTGCTGCACCTTGCCATTACTGAGGGATTACAGGACCTTCTGTACGGCTGCTGAGCCTGCCAAGTCCCACGAATGCTAACCAAAATCCCACACAAGCTGCTAAAATCTTCAGGGGGTTTTACAAGACAAATTTCAATAATCCTTTTAAGTGCTTCTTTAGAATCAAGCATGAATTTGCCAAATCCAGGGTAGCTTATTCTTCTTAAATTCATAACACAACTAACTAGTGCTACGTGCCTTACGAGAAACTCTGAGTGCTCCCTTGAATAAATGCTCCAGAATTTTAATATTCCCTAACTACTTGATATGAGAAACTGGGCTGGAAATCTTGGGATTGCAGACAGCATGAATGGTACTGTATTTCCTGCCTTTGATCAAACAGAAAAAACAAGGATATTGATGAACAAGGATTACACTCAAATTCAGTGTTCCCACCTCTTCAAGGAAACCATTAGCACTGATTAACTTTGCAGACCAAAGAAGTCTAGAAATACCAGAAAGCAGTTATCCATGAGGTGAATATTTTTTCTCTAATTCTGTTTCAAATTAATAAATGCAAGAAGAGGGGGAAAAGGAAAATATTGTTTCATCAGGCACTAGGGGGAATTCTGAACAGATGAAGAAGAGTGAAGGAGAGCAGGGACCTAAAAAAATAAGGTGGAACAAAAAGGGAGGCAAAGAAAAAAAAAAAAAGGAAAATTAGTTGGTGAAATTAAATTTTGTTACACTAAAGGAGGAAGTTAAAAGAAAGTCATCCAAACCTCTTGGTCAGTCCTGCAACTCTCCCACCCACATCCACTTGACAAAGTATTCAGAGTCATATTGCACCTCCTTGGACACTGGGCAATAAATGTTCCGCTGTACTGAAAACCTCAGAGCACATAACTCTGTGTGCCCTCCCTACTTAGAGTGCTCCTCCTTGTCCCTGCTGCCAGCACACACAAACAAACACAAACACCCACAAACACACCCACAAACACACCCACAAACACACCCACAAACACCCACAAACACCCACAAACACACACACAAACACACCCACAAACACACACA
>VZTF01006315.1:445898-564077 GCA_013397755.1 Cnemophilus loriae | reverse complement strand
ACACACACAAACATACACAAACACACACAAACACACACACAAACACACACAAACACACACACACACAAACACACCCACAAACACACACAAACATACACAAACACACACAAACACACACACAAACATACACAAACACACACACAAACACCCACAAACACCCACAAACACCCACAAACACCCACAAACACACCCCCAAACACACCCACAAACACACCCAAACACACACAAACACACACAAACACACACACAAACACACGTGCATTTGATACAGAATAAAGCAATCAGGCCAGCACAGATCCATATGTCTTTGAGACTGTAGTTTGATTTAGGGTAGTGGTACAGGCCCTAATCTAGACACTGGGTCCCTAACAGGGAGATCCTGCCCCCCCCACATGCAGGAATCCTATATTTGCCCAAAGTGAATTTTTTGTTTTCCATTTGATGTCTGGATACTATTTTCATCGTGCCTGTCCCTACAGAAGCAGCTGGGATTGGAATCTGCCTCTCCTATCACATTTCCAGCACAGGTGGAAAAAACAGACAAAGATAGATTGGATCACAAGAAAAAAAAATCCAAAAAACAAATGTAAGGAGGGAGCCCCGTGGGTCCCCTTAAGAAGCCAACCAGTCGTGGTCCAGAGGTGGGGAGCAAAGGGGATGTTTCAGAGTGCTCCAGCTCTGAGCTTTCCAATAACATCATGAACCTGACCCTGCGGGGTTCACAAAGCTCTGATTTTCCTGCTGACAGCTGGAGACTGCAGTGCTGGCAGCTGAGCTGAGAACATGTGCTCTAGAAGGTCTCCAAGACAGGGAGAAAGAGAAAATAAACGGTGAGCCCCATGGTGTCACTTTTATAGTCACTTCTGTGACAGCGGCCACGCTTTTACATGTGGCACTCAGTAAACAACTGAGAGCAAAGGGAAGAGGCTGTGGGAAGAGGGTGCTCTTTTCAGCACAAACACAATGCAAAGGCAAACAAAGAACAGAAAACAGGATGGCTCATTACTACCTGTCTTCTTCCAATTACACTTATTACTCTGGAGGTGACGGGACCAATAAATGTGCAGCACAGTGCCAAAAAAAACCCCCATATTCACTCTGCAACAGTATTTTCTGAGAGAAATATAGAAACATCCAAAGTACCATTGAATGAACATCATTCCTTAGAAAAATGGGCTCAATTCTACAAATCACAGATATCATCATCAAAAGCACATTGCCATCGTATCTTTAATAATAATTATGCATATTGATACCTGCAAAACTTGACTGTTAGGATTTAATTTCCAATTTAAAATGCATTTTAATGCATTATTCCCTCATCAAAAAAGTTTCTGTGGTGCTCTGCAACAAAGGAACAAACTTTTGATCCCTGATCTGATGAAAATCATTGAATGGTTTGGGTTCAAAGGGACCTTAAAACACATCTAGTCTCACTCCCTGCCACAGACAGGGACACCTTCCACTATCCCAGGGTGCTCTAAGCCCCATCCAACCTGGCCTTGGGCACTGCCAGGGATCCAGGGGCAGCCACAGCTTCTCTGGGCACCCTGTGCCAGGGCCTCCCCACCCTCCAAGGGAACAATTCCTTCCCCATATCCCATCTGTCCCTGCCCTCTGGCAGTGGAAGCCATTCCCCCTTGGCCTGGCACTCCAGGCCCTTGTCAATAGTCTTTCTCCGTCTTTCCTGTAAGTTCCTTCCAGGTCCTGCAAGGCCACAACCAGGTCCCCCCGAAGCTTCTCTTCTCCAGGCCAGACAATCCCAGCTCTCCCAGCCCTTCCCCATCACAGAGCTGCTCCACCCTTCTGCTACCTCGGTCCTCTGGACTCTCCCCAGCAGCTCCAGGTCCTTCCTGTGCTGGGCCAGGGCTGGAGCAGCTCTGCAGGTGGGGTCTCACCTGAGCACAGGGGCAGAATCCCCAACCTAAAATGTACTGGAACACACCTGCACCAGCTACTGGTGTAGACACCCCATCTCTCACCCCCCACTCACACCCGTTCCAGCAGCTTGGCTGCTCAGGATTCAGGAATTTTACCAATTCTTCCCACCTTTGACACAGCTTTATTTGCACCATGCTCACAGTTTCATTCTGTGAGGTGGGACCGAGGAGCAAAGTTTGCTGTACAAAAGAAACCGCACCAGAGGCTCATCATCAATTTGCCTCTCCCAGACTGATCCAGCCTGCTTTGCCATCCGTGGGGAAGGCAGGGGTGTGGGGGTGTCTGCTCGTCTGCAGCTTCGAGGCCTCCAGGTGTGTCCAGCCAGCCTCCCAAACTTTCAATCCTTAGCAATGCAGAACCATCAGAAGGGCCACATTCCAGCACTGCAAAGCAGGTGGAAAGCAAAGGGAATAAAGTAATTACAAGCATTAAGTACAGCCATTTTGGAGATACAAGAAGTCACTTCCATTCCTTTCCACATGTACCTGTGTTGGAATTATTTGCATTTGTATTATTGGTATTCTAGGAATACAAAGCAAAAATGGACTTCTGTGCTACAGTACCACATTGGAAGGGGACGAAAACCCCTTTAATTACTATAAAGCTGCATCTAATTCACACAAACAGAGGAATCGTACAAAATCACAGCCGATATTCTGCAGTCCCTCAGACAGGAATGCAGAAGGCTTCTGGAAACATTTGTAACTGCAGCTCCACAGTGTATTTTCAAAGCATGTCAGAACACAAGAGGAGGATTAAGTTCCTTACACTGCCACCTCCTCCTCCTTCTTGCAGGGATGACACTGCTAACAGGATAAAGTGAGTGACAGGGTTATATGATCATTACATAAAGGTAGTACACATGCAAAATCCTCAGAACACGGAAAAAAAATTATCAAAGAGGTTGCACCATCTGTCTGTGGAGAAAAAAACAACAGCTGGTGCAAGGAGCCGCAAGATGCCAGCCTTGCGAGTGACAAGATGGGAAATGACAGGAAACAGCTTTTCACTCTTCTAACAGCAAAAGAAACGTACAGCCCGTGTTCTCGTGTTTGAAAACCTCCAGATGCTGCCCTCTTCTCACATTTCCATATCTTTGTTCATGCAACATCTGAAAGCTTTTCTATTTTTACAGAGGGAGGGGAAGAAAGCACAAAGCCATCAAATGTATATATATTTTTTTCCTTGCGAGAGGATGTTGAATGAATTTTAATCATGATCATGAGAAAAAAGAAAAAGAAAAATCAGCAGTATTTGATGTGAGAAACCTTTGAAATTTTCTCCTCCTCAGAAGAAATTGCAATGTTTGGCCTTTATAAAGGCTGTGTATGATAAATATTAGCTTATTCTGAGACTGATTAGGCCTTTAGATTGATTCAGGACAATGGTAAGGGTCACCATAAATCAGAAAATCATGGAATCCCACGATGGTTTGGGTTGGAAGGGCCCTTAAAGCTCATCTAGTTCCAACCCCCTGCCATGGGCAGGGACAGCTTCCACCAGATAAATGTTTTGTGACAGCAGCAGGCTCCCCTTGGACAGGTAACACATCCCTTGTGCCAGGGGTTCCAAACATCCCCGGCCCTCGACGTGGCCCCGGGCTGAATGTCCCAACCTGCTCTGTCTGTGCAGTGTTTTGCCAACACCAAGCTGCGTGTTCAAGGCAGAGACAGCACCAAAAACCATTCCACAGAACCCACGAGGACCCGGCTGTTCCGAGGGCTGGGACCGAGCCACGGATCCTGGGGCGAGTCTGTCAAATCTGACCTCGTGCGACCCCACAAACCCAGTGTTATTTACACCTGAGACACACTTTGCAACAGAAAACCCATTGGAAAGTCAGTGCCCCATGAAGAAACGCTTGCCATGGGGTGTAAGCCGAGGGCAGAGGCAGTGAGGGCTCCTTGCCCCCGAGGCAGGACGGGGCAGGGTGTTCCCAGCACAAGGCTCAGGGAAAGCTCAGTTTGAGGACCACGCTGATCTGCGGATCAGGGATGGATCTGGACAGCCTGAGACCGACGATTTCTGCCTCCCCAGACAGATTAGTCCTTGGTTCATCCAAGTGTTTTGCAGCAGGGAGATAAACTAAGATTACTCACTCCAGAATGAAGTAAGCAGAAGGAAAGGTACCTACCCACAGCAAAGCAATATTCCAGTATGCCAATATGCCAGATCTCAGCAGGAATCACAGCTTCATCTGAACAGCCACCCTGGAGGACCACTCAGTGTCTCACTCGGGGTTCACCTTCCACCCTTCATCAACAAAACGCTGCTTTCCTGGGGTTTTCTTTTTCTATCCTGATAGAAATCTGAGATCACTGCTGAGGTTTTTGGTTATTGCATGCCAAAAAGGCTCCGTTAGAGTCCAGACTAAGACAGCAATGCACAGATAACTGAGATAACAGCCCAGTAGCTGGTAGGAAATCCAGGTGGAGCAGGTTCAAGGTACTGCTCCAGGTCAGGCAGGGTGTGGAGGATGCAGAGAACTAGTCCTATTTTTCCTATCTGACCCTTGAGCTTTTTCCAGCTAATCCTTCTCACAGCAGCAGTTGGTTTTTTGAGCCAGGAGCGAGGTTCCCAAAAGCCATCATGGCATGAGCACCAGCCCATGCAGAGCAAGTGGAATCATAAAAAACCACTTTAAGCATCATCAAGCTTAGAGGGAATTTACAAGGTGCTGTTTATTTCTACCTTTGATTCTCTACATGGTCTCTACAGATCAGAGTACTTAGAAAACATAATTATTTTAATTAGGAGTAATTCAATTAGAATATCTCATTGCCAATAACATTGCTAATAAGAAATGAACACACTTGACTTTTTTTTTTTTTAATCTTACCTTTGGGGACTCTCTGAACACTTTCCCAGATGTGGAAATACTGCTTTGATGTTGCATGTCTAATCTTTTCTCCTGTAGGGTCTGATTCAGTGTATACTTAAGTCCACTCAAGTCTTTCCTCTGCTTCCAGAGGGCAGAGGACTGTGCTTTTCCACAGTGCTTTATGCCAGGAGGGATATGTGCTGTAACTCCTGTGCAGGAGAACAGCAAAATGAGCACCCTGTCTATGAAAATGGTGGGTCTGGTGGAGAACCCCGTCAGTAAAAGGGTAAAAACCACCCCCTGGAGATCCCTTGCCGATGGGTCTTTGACAGTCCTTCAGGAACGTGCTTTAGGCCTCTTCAGTGAGTCCATCATAGTGAGTGACAAGAGTAATAACAGTATTTTGCTCTAACAGCACAAGCCAGGCCAGTTTGGGAACGTGCATTCTGTAGCATCAAACCCGGCGCACGATGATTGCTAAAACAGCGTCCCTGGAAGTGGCTGCAGCACTGCTGGAGCCACGGGACAGCACCCAGTGTCACCAGAGCTGCTTCACCCCAAGGAGACGGGCACCCTTGGGTCAGGGAGCTCGCCTGCCCCTCTCACTGGGGCACGCTGGCTCTTCTGGCACCCAGGAGCCACCACCCAGCACTCAGGTGACCTCCCAGTGACCCAGATCAAGCTGGGTGCACAGCCAGTTTGTGCTGTGGGGGACAGGGATGGCTGGGGCGTCCCTCCCAGTGCTCAGCCTGCAGCCACCCGGGGCCGCCAGCCTGGTGTGGATTACAGCCACCGGGAATCGGCTCAGGAAGCAGCGACCTAAGATCTGAGCTCGCATTTGTACACCCTTAACACCAACAGAAACCACACAGATGGAGAATGCTTTACTATTTCTAACCATTTTCTCTGTGATCCAGCCAGCAGGGCTCTGAGAAACTTGCCTTGGCAAGCAGAGCTCAGTTGAGCTGTGGACAATTAGCTGCTTTACCCAGTTCATGCTCATCCTCTTAACCAGCAGCCAAAGAATATTTTAATGCTGATCTGTCTCAGCCTTAGCTGTGACACTCTCTCAGCACAGTACAGCTTGTTTTAGATTGTACTGAACAATAAAGGGTCCTGTTATCCAAGGCTGGTACTTGAAAGCCTATCTGCAAGAACAGATCTCATTATTTTAATTAAAAGCTTCCACGTATTATTTTCTGAGCTAACAAATATGGCCATAGTTGTAATTATGGAATCACCAAATATAGTCTCAAGATCTTGTTAATAATGATATCCTTTTTAAAATCTCATAATCTTAAAAAAATGTTGTAATTAAGTCACCAAGCAACTATATTTGTCTCCATGAAATAAAGCCAAATCTACAGATAATTGCAAATAACTCATTTCCCAGTGGATTAATTTTTTGTATGCCAATTAGGCTCACAAATCTCAAGCTGTCACCTTCATCTCCAGACATGCAGCCGGCTGAGAGCACAGCTATAAACAAAACAGCCCAAGTGCCTCTTGTTCCCTCAGTAAGAACGAAAATGAAGTTAGTAATACACATTTGTAGATGTCAGCCCCCTGAGAGCGGAAAAGGAGGAAAAAATAATCTGTGGATGTAGACAATTACAACACTTTGTCTAGCTTTTGGGAAGTGTCCTGGGAAAGCTCCTGAGAGACTTCTGTGGTTGCAGTTTTGGGGTCAGAGCTGCCTGGAGACTCAAACCCACACACGACCCACCATCCCCAGCCGCGGATGGTTCTCTCTACAGTGTCCCAGGTCCTGATTTTGAACCTCAGCCAGACTCGGGCACCGATTGTGTCTGTCCCTGCTCACCCCATGGCACCGGAGGGCTCGTGGAAACGGGGTCTTGGCACAGGCAGGGCTGGCAGCAGCCACAGCTGAGGCTGCTGCTGCCTCCACCTCTGCCCAGCAGTCCTTTTGGGAGGCCCCAGGGGCAGAGCTGCTGTGTCCCATCCTCAGGCACCAGCACCAGCACCTCCTGCAGTCCCTCACTGTCACCTCTTCCACAGTGTCCACCAAACGTGGTGCTGGGAGCTGCTGACACCTGCTTGGGGAATACTCCGGAGCAGCAGCAAACAACCATTTCTTCAGAACACGTTGGCAAGACTAAACAATTGTCCCAATCAAATCAACAAACCAGCTTTGCAGCCTAAAAAAATCAGAAGTGCTTTGCAGCTCCTACTTAGGTGCAAGGGAGTCCCTTTGCCTGCCCCTGCTGAACCTCCTGCACTCAGACATGAAACCTGCCCCAACAGCTCAACAACAGCAAAAGTCACTGCTCACAGGCACAAACTCAGGGTATCTGAGAGGTTACACACTCACAGAAAAGGGGAACAACTCTGTGACAAGTCTCTGTTTCAAAAAATAATGACACGCAATTCGCAAAACTTGAAATTGAAGCATCAAGATGTGAGCTGGTGGCCCAAGCTGAACACTCCTTTAACATCTGCTCCTTGGTGCAGTGTCTTCTCCTGCACAGGCGGCCCAAAGCCTTGAAGCTGCTGAGGTGAGTGCTGGGAGGCCTGGGCTGATGGGCCCTGGGGGACACAGAGGTTCCTTTGACTCACTTTGTCCTTCTCTGGAGTGGAGATTGAGCACGTCCTCCCGAAATTCCCATGCCTGACAAGTAACCAAAGCATTTCCCATCAACACTACCCCTGCTCCCATCCTCAAGTCACCCTCATTCCCTTCAGCCCATGCAGCTTAATTCTTTCCCCATTCCTTTCAAAAAATCCCTGACTTCACTCCTGCAGGGGAGGGGCACACCAGGTGACCTGGACCTCTGCCACCTGCAGTGTTTCTGTATCTAAAACATCCAATTTTTCCATCCTTGTCACTGTTCAACCCCTCCTTTGCCTGCCCAGCTGGATGAGGACATCACCATGCACACATCTCTATAAATATTGCTGTGATTGTGGCCCTGCATCTGGTTAGGAAGGGGAAGAGGCCAATTCCTGGGGAGAGCTGCACCTAAAGGACTTAAAGATTGCACAGAAGGAAAAAATAAATCCTGTGGAAAGTAAAATTGCTAAGATGGGGTATCTATACCCATAACCAAGGTTTCAGAAATGCTGATTAATCCCTGCAGCCATAAAGCATCGGAGGTACATCTCTGTCACATTTCTGAAACCTTGGCCACAAAGTACCTTTGTAAAGATGCAAACAGCAGCCTGAAAAGCACATTCCCTCCTTTGTCAGCATCACTGTAGGAAAAAAAAAAACAACCACAAAGTGTTTGTAACAAAACACACGGATAGTCAGGTAGATACTTCATTTTTTCCCTTCCTGAATTTAACAAAAGCCTGGATCTACCACTCAAATTAAACATTGTGCAGTAAAGCATAAAGTCTGCATTCAACAAGTTTAATTACTGTGTAAATGAAAGAAATTATTATTCATTCATGACATTTATTTCAGTTCCAGTGCTAGCTGCCTTTATAAAACTGGATTGGGGGTACAGGGGGAGGAGGAGGCTGGGTGTATAATTACTACTATATTTCTTTGCCAAACATTAGTGAACTTAAACAAAAAGTGCTTGTTTTCGCTGGAGAGGAAAAAGCATGTGAGCTATCAATGATGGATCTTAAGGACGCCCACAGCCTTGACACGGTGCCAGGCTCTGCTAGGTACACCAGCACTGGGAGGCTGATAACACAGAGCTCATTGAAGGCAAAAGCCCGGATCAGGACTCTGGTGGGTCAGAAGCCACCCAAACGATGGGAACAATCCAAGGCAGCAGCCCCTGGGCAGTAACGGGAGCCACTGTGCGACATGAAAGATAAACTGGCAGCTGATGCTATCGGGGCCTGGCCAACAATGCATCTTTTCTAATGGATTTTCACAGGGCTTAAACTTCAAACAAAGGAAAGGGAAAATAAAACCCTCTAAGCTGATTCAGATCAGGCATTTTTGGAAGTCTGAAGAAGGCGAGGGAGAGGCTGCAGAAGGATTCCCTCCTTACACGATACCATAAACCTGACACACTTATTCTGCCTCATCCTGCACGTTGTGCTGCTCCCAGGGGAATGGCTGTTACCTGCTCTGATCCACCCAAAACACCTGAGCTTTCCAGAGAGCACTGCAAACAAATCCTAGTGACTAATCAAAACAGATCTTCCAAAAATATGCTTTTCCTGGGAGAAGCAATTCCTGTACTTTCAGGAACTTTTTTACTAGCCCTCCAACAACAAATATTTAATGACTGCACTACAGGAGAGATTATGCTCTGGCAGAAGTGGCCTCAGTTTACTTTAAGAAAGAAAAAGAAAAAAATTTTAAAAAGAAAAAAATCAACACTGGGCCACACAAGTTGTATGTAAGAAATTACAGCTGATGTATTTAGATAGGTGGAAGAAGCAGGGATGGTCCTGGAGGTCAGCCTAAGGTGGGGAATGACTGCAGTGATGTTCCACATCCACGTTTAGACATTCCACTTCTCCTGTTGTGCTAGCCAGAAAATAGATCCTTTTAAAGAGGAGCTGTACAGAACTGCCATGGCTGCCCACCACAGCCAAGGCTGTGGAGTGATCCTCTGAAGCCCAGGAAGTGTGTGCACTCAGCTGAGGGAATAAACAGGACTAATTTTTTGCATTTCAGAGTAATGCATGTCAGAGTCAGCTCTGATCTCATTCCCGATTCAGAATGAGTCGCTCTGAAGTTTGTTCCCAATTCCTTGCTGAACCTAATCAAGCCAAATGGAACAAGCCATAATCCACGCAGAATTCAATGAACTGCACCCATTAAGAAGGCTATTAAAGCTTGTTCTCAGGGTTTAAACCAGGAGAAGATTTAAGGAGGAGAAGAGATTATCCCACATCTGCCTCCCATGACCTCCCTCTGTTGGCACCAGCACTGCCACTGTCAGAGGGAGCAGCTGCCAGAAGGGTGGATTTGAGACACTGATCTATTCTCTCACGTCCTACACGCCACTGACATCACAGCTAATTTTTTTGCCCCCATACTGCATCAGCATCCCCTCAAATGCTTGATTCTCTGCAAATTTCAGGCTCAGAACTCTCAAAGTTGCGGTTTTGGTTCGAGCACACCGCCCCTGCCATCGGCCTGGAGCAGCCACAGCGCGGCCGCTGCCGCAGCCTGATCCTCCCTCCCGATTAGACCAGGGCTTTGCAGACACAAAGCACTGTCTCCTGCCAAAACCTGATTACTGCTGCACCCTAACAACCACAGTGATAACAGGGAAGGTAATTACACCCAGAAATAGGTTACACACCAAAGCCAAGTACTTTGGCCAAGCCTGCACAACATTATCTGCATTTACTTTTTCACCATGGCTCAAAATAATTACTGAATTTATGCCATTAGTAACAGGAGACCAACAGCCACGTCATTTTTGGACTTTCCAGCATCACTGAGAGCCGAGGAACAGGCAGAGACAGCACTGCTGCCGATGCCATCAGCACATTTCCCCATGGTCAGCCACCTCCAGCTGGGGGATGGCTGCTCCCTGTGCTGGGCAGAAACATCGGCAAGGGGGCTGGGGTTGGTGTTCTGCAGGAGGTGAGGAGGCAAATCCACTGCCCCAAGAGCTGAGGAGCGACTGCAACACGGAGCAGCAGCCGAGGGAAGAGAGGCAGCCCACGACAGACACGTCAGCAGAGCCATTCCCAAGCAGCCCCTGCTGCTCACCCCCACCCTGGGTACCTGTGCAGGAGCTGCAGGACTCCAAGCAGCTCCCCAGGGAAAACACCTCCTTGCACACACCTGCACGGAATGGCTTTGCCAGTGCCACTGACGGCCTCATCTCAGCCACTCAGGAGTTTTCAGCTGCCTGCAGAACGGAACAGAAATGGGGCAAGGGAACCGTTCTGCCCTCCGCCACGTGAAGCACCAACTTCGACAGCATTTAATAGTAAAATGGGCAAGAAAAATTTGTTGTGTTGATAGCAACAGTGATAATTTCTTCTATTACTATTTCTTGCCTAGTAGCCTTGAGTTCCTGTGCTGAGGGATGCAGGATCCCCCCCGACCACAGAGACTGTACCAGAGAGGGCTCCACATTCCCCTGCAGAAGGGGGCGAGTGCTCAGTGCCCATTCCATGGGAAGAGGAAGCTCCTCCACTGACACAGGCACTCACAGGCAGTGGCCAAGCGGCCTGGAAAGGACACTCAGGCTGTCACTAGGCATTTCCACAGCCAGCTGAGATGCATGAACAATTCATATAAGGCAACACCAAAAATAAAGCTAATTACTTTAGGCTTATGATAAGAGAGATCTTTTTCTACAGGCAACTTTGCAAGGTCACCTTCCTTGCTTTAGTATCTCTCTTCTTTTTTTCTTTTTTCTTTTTTTTTTTTTTTTGAACAAATGACATTGAGCTGCTTTCAAAGCTTATCTAATTCCACCTCAGGGCAGGAAGGGGTTAAGACCTTAAAAAATACATAGAGATGAATAGAAAGCCATGCTGGCAGGGCAATGTTTTAAAAAAGGAAAGGGGAAAAAAAGAGTATTTTCTTACAGTCAAAACAGAACCACAACCCCAGAGTTTAAGGTCACTTCCTCTCCTCCAGTGCTGGGAGCAATCCTGTCAATCAGCACGGCGTGCTGGTACTGTCCCTCACTCCGAGGACACAGAGTGGCACAGCACAAGAGTAACATTTACCCGCTGGGAAAGGGGGGTGGAGGACGCAGCTTTCAATTGATTCCAAAGGTCCTTTGGGAAAGATGGAGCCTCTGGTTTATTAGCACTGACATTCAGCTCTCAGAGCAGCAGGCTGATACCTATTTAATTTAATGCCATTTTCCAGCAGGGAAATCTGTTTGTCAGGCTCTTGCCAGGGAAGCCCAGCCAGCACCAACCCAGAGCAGAGCTCCTGCCCTGCCTGCTGGGACAGGACACCTCCAGCACACGGCCTCAGCTGCAGGAATGTTTTCATCTCCAACAGGAAAAGAGGGCATTGTGCTCCACACTGTCTGCTCCTGAGTTTGCTCAAGTGTTGATCTAGTGAGGAGAAAAAGAACAACACAACCACCTTTGGTTTCTTTAGTGAGGAGAGCCTGCCGTGGACAGACACGACCCTGTGTGCCCAGGTGCAAGTCCCTCAGGCTTTCAAACTGGTGCTCTTACATGCAACAGGAGGTACTGACTTCATTTTAGAAACAGATTAGCTGCACGACAGACTAGGGTCCTCCAGGGTAAGATACCTTTATTGTTCCATTAAAAGTTCCTCCTCAGACGATGGCATTGACCTGGTGCTGCCTGGCTGCCACTGTCTGTGTTACCCTGTGAGCGTACACTGGGCTGGGATGTGTCCCAGCTGGGTGTGACCACACCAGTAAAGGATAAAATGAGGACAAGGTCTGGGGCAGAGTCAGGAAAGCCCCGGGAGGTGAACATGGCTTCGGCTCATTAACCAGACTTGAGGTAGCACTGCTGCAGTGAAGCCAGAGGAGCTGTACAGAAACACCCCACACCGGATCTCCAGTCAGGCTCCAAAAGATGCAAATACAATTTGTGTAATATTCAATATCACGTGAAGAATCTGGGCATCTGCTTCTCACTGATCCTTTAAAGCTTAACTCGTTCATCTGTCTTGTGAACTGCAAGGATCTGCCTATAAGCAAACATCCTGATGAAGCTGCTCCACAATTTTGATTTTAGCTAAATCCTAATCCAGACTAAGAAGATCTATAGAATTATGCAAAAATTTCCCCATCGCAAAACAGAAGCATATCTCAGAAAAGGTTTCCATGGAATTCCCAGGCTGCTGTCTTGTCTCCCAGCCTTTGCAATGCTCCTGAGGCAGTGACACAAGCACCTAGCAGTGCACCTCCAGCCAGACATGTTGGCTTTCACTGCATTGATTGTGGGAGTCAGGATTATTGAAGGAAATTAAAGGCTATTGCTGTTTTCTTGTATATACCTCAGTGAATTATTCCAAAAAGGAAAAATATGAGACTATCTGTCAAAATCATACAGATCCAATCAGTGCTGTACCTATGTCTGTCTGTGTTTAAACCCACAGGTATCATATGTCTACTGTAATTATACATTAAACACTACATGCAACGTTCAGACCTACAAGTATTACATTACATATATAAACGTGCCCACACACAGACACTTCTACACAAATCTTTTGAGTTTTGACTATGGTCATGATAAAAATCAGTTTGCAGCTGTGCAGGGAACTCTCCCCAGGTCAGTACTGAGCACTGCCTCTGTTCCACACAGACTCCATTCTTGGACAGAAATGGTTATGAAACACAGGCTCTATTTTGACTTTTGAAGAGGATGAATGAAATAACGTGACAGCAATGGATATGCTGGACTCCAGAGGTCACACACTTCCTTGTGTATTTACACCTCTGGTCTCAGAGATGCGAAGCTGTTGCACGCCAGCGTGCCCTGGTGTGCTGAGGCCAGGACTGCTGGTGCTGAGCGCAGAGAGGGAGGGCAGGATGTGCCCAGCACCGTGCTGCTGCGCCGGGGTGACCTGCTGGCACAGCCAGCTTTCCCTCTGCCACCGACTGTGCCGTTCGGACAGCAAACCCCCTTCCAGCAGCCACTTCCGTGCCTGAGAGACTTGCTGGTTTGTGTTTGCTCGGTGTTGTGAACAGCCTTGCCCTGTAAGGCCCTTTCAGCTGCCAAGCTCTCAGGGCAGGCCAAGTGTGGCTGCAGTCGAGCTCCGACTGTCCCGGGGTCCTCCAAGTGCTACTTTGGGTAAAAACAACATCTGCAAGTGTAAAGCTGCCAGACTCGTGGTCAAGGAACATCTGTAGGTGCTTGTTCATTCTCACAAGCAAGGATCACTCCGAATATTTGAATAGACACTTCCTCCCTGTGTGGAGGCAGACGAGGAGCCCATCTGTGCCCACCCCAGCACCTCTAACACTCCAAACCTGATCACCCTTCAGAGATGGAGAAATTAAAAAATACTCCTTTTACACAGAGATGCAAAATTTCACCTACCTATAAACAAGTGTGTTTAAATTAAAAAACTACCCTAGAGGCCTCATTGCCTGGGCCCCTTCACTATCAAGGAAAACCAAGAACCTTCAAAAAGCCATTCAGGCCCTGGAGCGGGCTCGTTTCTGTCCTCCTGGACCCAGGGACTCTAAGGAGATGAGATCCTCAATTCAGACATATTTACATGCTTGAAATTAGAGGAGAAAGGATCCAAGGCTGAGTTGCCCAGAATGAGAAGGGGAAGTTCACCCTGATTCGAACCCACAGGTTTTTAAAAGGGCTCTCACTATCCCTCCCCTTTCCAGTGCAGGACTCCACACAGGTCACTCAGTACCTGGCACCCTACAGCAATCAGCTGTTGGTACCTCCCAGGGCAGGCAGTCCCATCACACATCCAAAACTAATGGTTTTAAATATTCCTCATGATCGTGTAAGATATCCATGTAATCAGTCCACTGCCCAAGGCCAGGAGGGATGTGGTTTTAACAAAGAGGGGTCTTTGAAAGGACCGAGCTTTTATGTTAAACTGTGCTGACCCCACACAAACCTACAAGGCAAGAAGAATGCAATATAAAATCTCTGGGGCACTATGCCAGGGCACTTTTTGGAACACTTTTCAGTAGATCTAATATTTTTCTAGATTTATTAGGGATTTAGATTTGTAGCTTCTATTGGTCTCAGATGTGACCACTACTCGAGGTCACAAAAGCAGCACCTCTTTCAGTAATCTCCCTCCACAGACAGTGGAAGGACCCAGATCTCTCTCTGTCATCTTCTGTCTGTGCTGAGGAGAAAAGTGGGGTTTTGTGCTCCCAGTTTCTCTCATGAACGCACCACAGTGATATTCAAGCACTGAACAAGCACATTTTTTAAGAACAACAAAACTTCAGTCTGTACCTTGAGCTAAGGAGGGAGATGATTTTGGTTTGTCTTTGGCTTCCCCTTTTTTACATGGATGGAGGGGAAAACAAGTCCGGGAAGCTGGTGAGGACACAGGAGGAGCAGGAACCAGCGGCAGGGGCTCTCCCTGGCACAAAGTGCTGCCTTCCCGCATGGCCTGCCACGATCTCCAGCAGCACGAGGCTAACAGCACACCCAGAGCTCTGACACTCCATCGGGGCCATCCCCGGCAGGGAGGAGCAGCTCTGTCCTCCCACCAGGCAGAGCCCTGGGCGGGAGAACAGCAGCACCGTGCTGCCGGTCCCTGCGGAGGGAGGGGACGCTGCCCCGCAGTGTGAGGTGTCCCCGACACGTCCCACACCCCACATGGGTGCCCCTCTCTCCAACGCTGCCAGCCTGACCCCTTCCACCTCCTCATCCCACTGCCCCTCCCCGTGTCCTTACTGCTGCAAACACAGTTTATTTCAGAGGGGACCTGCCCGTGGAAGCAGAGACCACAGCAGGTGATGAACCTCAGTGACGTCGAGGTCAAGGAATCCAAACCAGGTCATGAGAGAGGCAGAATGGAAACCAGCACAGAACTGTCTCTGAGAGGCACTCGATTCTCTCGGTGCAGGCAGTGCTGGTAATGTATTCTAACACAGTTCCAGCTTTAACTCTCCTGGATTGACAAGAGAATTGAATTACCCTTCCAAATCTCTCTCTTTCAACTTGTCATAAGATTTTTTAATCCAACAAGAAGCACTTCCTTGGCAGAGTTGCCATTGTTATATTTTTTCCAGCGTTTCTGATTTAGGGATTTAATCTGTTTAGCCATGAATTGACTTCTCTGAACTAGCACTCACAGAAAAAAAAAAAAAATCAGCTCTTGCTTGCCATGCAAGCTGCCAAGTTCCTGGGACCAGATGGAATGGATCCTGGGCTTTTAAAGGAGATCATTGACAATCACAGAGAACACAACAAACACGGGCGAAGTTTCAAGAGGGCTGGACAAAGATTGATCACAACACAGACATGACAGAACACTAAACAAGGAAACAGAAGCACTATCTGTTCATCTCTAACATCTGTATTGTGTAGAACACTGGAAGCTACAAATCCTGCTTGAATAAAGCTACAGAGTAATGCAGCCCACGTGCACCCCTGAGATGGAGACCCAGTGCCCTGCCCAACCCGGGGCTCAGCCCCACCACCCCTGGCAGCTCTCACTGCTCAGAATTCATTTCCAAACATGCAGAGCAAAGCAGAAACATCAGCTACAGGGGAAGGCAAAAGGAGACATTTAAACCATTGCTGAGACCTACAGATGATGTTTGCCTTGAAGCATAACTTTAACAAGGTATGTTAGAGCTGCCATCAAAGCCACACAGCTGAAAAGGGTGGAAAAAAAGACCAGCTACAGAGCTTTCAGAGTATTTCTATGATTATCACTGAGCTATAGGCAGCATTTGTGCATAGGCACAGCTTAATTCCCCTCCTTTAAGCTCCTCTGCCTCCTTTCACAGTTTATATTTGGATGCTCAAGAAAGGAACTATTTAGTTACTGAACTCAAGTTTATGATACAGGCAGTGAAATTCAATCCCATCTTTTAAGCAGATTAGGACCTACACACAGACCTTTGAACCTGCTGTGTTACCGTGTTGGCTTTCACAGCTCATCCCCAAAGGAATAAAATTACTCCATTTAATTAGACTCCACCTCTGCTCATCTGCCCCAGAAGTTTCCTGTCACCTCATTCAATTGTGAATGTAATTTAGGCTTAAAGGTTTGTCCTGATTTTTCACTGGGGTGCTGAAGAGCTTTGCAATGCAATAATTCACCCATCTTCAAACTTTCCTGTGGACACTGCAATGGAAATGCTGCTTGCCTTCTCTTGGTTCTGTGCCTTGTCCAATGGCTTCAGAGAAGTGCATTGGAATTCTTTCCTAAATGGTGCATAGATAATACTCCTGCCTTCACACCCATTTTATGGGTGGAGGAAATGAAGCGCAGAGAAGAGGCGATGTGAGATTCTCCTTCCCAGAGCACTTTCAGTGAAAATCAGGAATCCAGCTATTAATACCACGCTGTAATCACTGCGTGACATGCCTCTGTCTGAAGGTAACAACCACAGCCAAATCCAAAGCTGCAGAGCTTGGGGGGTGTTGAAGAACATCCGTTTTATGCAGCAGTCATCGCATAAGACAAGATGTTTCAGGAAGAGCTGCCCCAGCGCCACCAGCACTGAGAACGGCCACGCTGGGCCAGATCAAAGGCTCAGCTTGCTCAGCATCCTCTTTCCAACACTGGCCATAAACGGTGTCCAAAGGAACAGAATAAAAATAGGAGAAGTACATATAATACTCCTGTCTCTCTATTTATATGCCTACATCTTTCCCCGTTGCTTCCACCGCCAGTGAGCTCAGCTCACTGAGCTCCTGACAGGGTCTCTGCCTGTTCAGTTGAATCAATGGCAATCCACTGGTTTCTTTTCCATTAATCGGTCCACTTTCCCACAAGTGATGTAAACTTTCAGCATTTACAATTTCCTTAACAACAACCAGCTGCACTGGCCAACACCTTCCCAAAGAGCCACCTATTTCTGATCTCCTTCAGCTGGGCTCTTACCAACTTCCTTTGGCACCTCCAAGTCCTTGTGTCACAGGGCAGTGAACAATTCCCGTCCTCCTGGTGTCCTGCCTGATTTCACAGACCTCTGTCACGTCTCCTTTCCTTATCCACCCAGCTGAGGGGTTCTAGTTCATTCAGTTCTTCCTCACACAGAGGCAGATCGACTCCTCTGAACAGCCTTGCAGTTCTTCTCTGAGCCCTGCGTGTCTGCCAGTCTTGGGAGAGGGAATGACAAGAGCAGCACATGAGCATGGCACAGGTAAATCAGGAACTTCTGTCCCATCACAGCAATGCTCCCTGTTCCATCCTTAGGACACTCCCTTATCTTTAGCTGGTTAGTTTTTTATACCACTCCTGAGCGATGTGCTGATGTTTTGATGGAAATATCCATTGTAACTCCAAAATCTTTGCCCAGAAATGGAGTTAGAACCTCCATAATTTCACTCTTGCATGGAAATCAGCTCAGAGTCCATTGTTTCATTCGGACTGCTTTAGGGAAGAGTCACTGGAGTCCCTAAAAGCAGCTTCAGCACAGGCTTGCTGCTAAGGTGAATTGGACACACTAATCCCACCCAGAATCCCCTCTCCACCCCATGCTCTGTCCCTGCACCTACCCCACACTGTAACAAAACAGGATTTTAACAGGCCTGGTGCTGTTTCATACAACCAGTGTCTTCGAATTTGCTAAAAGCACACATAAATGTTTCATAGAGCAGACAATGCTGCTCTCACATCTGATTGCAAACAAGATTATTTTTTCTCCCAAACAAATCCAATAACTTGATTATCTGCTCTGGTCTGTTCTTATTTTTTCTGCTACAGAATTTTCAAATATTTGCAGTTGTAAGTCTTTCAAAGCTTTAATTTGCTTAAAATGATTCACAAGCACCTTGTTAATCTTTTATCAGTTTTATTACAAACTGTAAACAAAACCCAGTCCTTAAATAATTAAAGGGCAGAACTAGCCCTCAGGCAAATGAAGTCCAGGGGGGGAGAATAAAAAATTTAAAAATCAGAGTAAGCCTGTAATTTTTTTTTTCCTTCCCATCTACAGAATTGGTGAATCTAGCTTCAAAACTGAGAGGAATTCTAAAGGAACAGATTGTGTGTGACATCCCCCCAGCCAGTTTCTCTCATCTACTGTGTCCTGAATATTAATCCATCAGGTACCTACATGTTACTGGTTACAGAGCTAAACACACCACAGGCTCACAAGGCAGAAGTTGGGCCCCTGACAGTGGCTCAAGAGAATTCCTGTGCATTTCTGTGTGCCCAGCAATGCCTGAGCCTGCCTCCTTACCACCCCAAAGGATCCCTCCCAGACAGCAGGGCTCGCCACGGCCCAAGGGAAGGCAGCTGGAGCACACTCCTGTCCCCTGGTGACACCACAGCCCCTCCTGCTGCCACCCCTGGGCAGAACTCAGCGGGCACAGCCACGGCAGAACTCGGACAGCTCCTGCCCACATCCCTGCAGCCCAAAGCTCCCGCGCCTGCCAGCTCCTGGCATAGGGGTGAAAGCAGCCCCTGCTTGGACAAACCCCACAGAAACCCCCAGAAAGGAGGCACCAGGATGATCAGAGGGGTGGAGCAGCTCTGCTGAGAGGGAAGCCTGAGAGAGCTGGGATTGTTCAGCCTGGAGAAGCTTCAGGGTGACCTCATCGTGGCCTTTGAGTGCCTGAAGGAGCTACAGGAAAGATGGAGAGAGACGACTGACAAGGGATGGCGTGACAGGACAAGGGGGAACGGCTTCCCACTGCCAGAGGGCAGGGATGGATGGGATACCGGGAAGGAATTCTTCCCTGTACCTGACACAGTTTGCCCCGAGAAGCTGCCCCATCCCTGCCCGTGTTCAGGGGCTTGGAAAGGGTTTGGAGCAACCTGGGATAGTGGCAGGTGTCCCTGCCCATGGCAGGGGTGGAATGGGATGTGTTCTAAGGTCCCTCTGAACCCAAAGCAGTCTATGACTTTATCAAGCCACGAAGAATAAGCCTTGTTCAGATGTCCTCACTACGGCGAGTGATGAATCACGAGCAGTTTCATCGCGCCACCAGCAGAAGTCAGCAAGGTCCAGCCCAGGGGGGCGTGGGCAGAGGCCAGAGGGGAGTTGCAATCCTGTACCACAGAAAGCTTGGGAAACTCCGAACAGGGATGCTGAAATTGAGGAAAAAGCCTGCTTGGAGCCCTGACGTGACAGTGGGTGACAGCGGCATGAGGGCAGGAGCTGGGCCTGAAATGAGGGTCCCCAGACAGGAGCCCTCGTACAGAAGACACACAAAGGGTGATGACAGTGCTGAGTCTGGTCACCCGTAAAAAGGGCACTGCTACATCCACATCGTGCTATAAAACTCACCTCCAATTACTCAGATTGAGAACTGTTATTTAATGTAATTATCACTGCTATTACAACCTCCTCTGTCATCTACCAACGCTTCAACCCAGCTGTGCTGCAGAACGGCGTTCACAGTGGCTGTACAAGCATTTCAGAAATTTTGATACAAAACTTCCAGCTTTCTAATGTATTGAGAATTTCCTAAGGTATTCAAACTGCATTTCCTTCTTGTTACTGAAAAGAGCACTTCTAATGAAGCTTTCCAAAGCACTGCAATTGGAAGAAAACCTAAGGAACTATGAAGGCAAGACTGAGCAAATTCTAATTATCTTTCGAAGGCTACACTACCATGCACACAAAAATGGATTTAAATGCATTACAGACCTAAAAACGTGTAATGGATGCATTGCCAGCCTATTACATGCAGTTCATTGTGCAAAGGTTTTTGGTTGTATGTTTTGTGCAGTGGGCTGTAAAAGTTGCTTAACAGAAGAAAATACATTTGATTAAAAATTTACATCAGAAGAATGTAACAGGGTTTTTTTTTTCTTTTGCTATTTTATCTGCCACTGACTATTCCCATTAGTATTCAGTTCTTCTCAGTCTCACAATTATATGCAAAAAACAAGGACTAAAGATGGAAAAGTTTGAGGTCTAGATCCCAATCCATATTAAAGACAAAGCTGTCCAGAAGCTGGCTCCAGGTGGAAAAAAAAAAATGCACATATTCCCACTCGTAAGTGGGAGGACCCTAAAGTGTCACTGAGATGCTTAAATAGTTCTGCTCCAGTGACTCCCTTTGTGAGAAATACCAAGGGGAGAGCGGGTGGTGCTTGGACTTCCTGATGCTGCGAGTCCCACGGAGCTCCCAGCACCTGCCCAGGCAGGAGCAGCCCCTGAGTCATCCTGACACACAGGATGCAACCACCGCCCCAGATCGAGCAAGAAAAAGCCCTTTACATCTCTACCATATTCCCAAGAAAGCCTAAAAAACTTAAGAGGCCCTTACTGATAACTGTTTAGAGCACAATGCAACCTGCAAACGTTCAATCTGCAGCACGGAAAGCAATCAGAAAGATTTAACAGCTTAGTTAAACACCCTTATATCCAAAACCACACAAGAACCTGTCCAGCTACCAAGAATTGGCAGAACTGGACAAAAATCCATTTAAGTCAAAATAAGTAAGCAAATACGTAAATAAAGCAAAATAAATAAATTAGCACTTCAGTCGGTTCTGCAGCCCAGGAGCGGATGAAAGCCGAGGGGCTGGCTCGCCCTGAGGAGCCAACCTCCCACTCCTCTGGGGCTGGAGACTGAACAGGGATGGAATTCCCTCCTCTGGCTTCCAGCCCTGCCTGCTTTTCACGGGGCTTGCCAGGCCATGGAGACACAAGCCCGTGTTCACTGCTGGTGCTCCAACCCAACCCTGTGAGGCTGGAAGAAGGGAAAACCTCCTCAGACCCACTGCCAGCGCTGGGCAAAGCACAGCAGCTGTGCAGGCTGCAGCCACCACTGGCAAGCTCCTCGTGTTCACAAAAAGGCCAGAGAAAATCAAAATGCAATAATGAAAGGCCAAAACACAAAGCAAGGCAGCTCTGTGTGACAGGGCTCAGTGGCAGTCACAGGGTCCTAGGCAGGGGAAGAGCCGAGTCCAAGCGACCACGGGCTCCTGAAGCACAAGGGCACATTTGGATTAGAGATTAGGAAAAAATTGTTCCCTGGGAGGGTGGGGAGGCCCTGGCACAGGGTGCCCAGAGCAGCTGTGGCTGCCCCTGGATCCCTGGCAGTGCCCAAGGCCAGGCTGGACGGGGCTTGGAGCAGCCTGGGATAGTGGAAGGTGTCCCTGGCCATGGCAGGGGGTGGCACTGGATGATTTTTAAGGACCCTTCCAAGCCAAACCATTCTATGATTTTATGATTTGTAGTAATCTGTATTTACAAGTAAATGAAATCCCTACATCTGTTTCCTCTGATGACGCCCAATCTCTGTTCATAAGAATGTAAAATGACAAATCTCACTCATTTCCCTAAAACGCTGTCAATCACAGTTGCAACACGATTTTAAAAATGCAAACTTGTACTATCCATAGGCAGAAAAGGAAAAATGGAAAAATTTTAGCAGATAGAAGTGATAAAAATAGTGAACCAGGTGTCTGTGCTGAGTAATTCAGGACAACACAACCTTTTGCTGATCATCCCCATCAGTTAAGGAGTAACATCTGATTTCACACCTGCAGAAATCCATCTACAAGGCAAGGAGGAAAAGAAGTAGCAAAGATAAATAAATACAATTAGCACAATTATCTCCAGCAAACACTTCTGGTGAAGAAACAGGTGGGTTCCCACCTCCCAGGCAAGGGTGGCTGGAGTGCCAGTGGAACAGGAGCTGCTCTCGGAGCAGCCTGGTTGACTCCCTGCACTCCTCGGGTGCCTCTGGCCGTAGCTGTGACCCAGCAAGTCACCCACTCACGCAGGTATCCCTGACTCCACCCAGCCAGGGGTGCAGATTTCCGGGACAGTTCATCGTTCCAGGGAAAATGAGTGTTTCAGTGAGCTCAGGTCATCAGGCTGATTTATCACCTCAGCTGTCAGGCTCTTTAGAGCACTTTATCATGCAAACACCGGGCACATTTCAGTATCTGGACTTACAAGAAGGTGTTCCCTACCCCAGCAAGGGGAGGAAATGGTTTGGGATGAAAAACCTTGTTGTGGGGAGTGGGAGGGAGAAGAGGTTGTGCCACACAGGAGATAAATAACCAAATCTTTGTCAAATTACTGTTAAAAGGGACGAGACAAATAACGAGCAGAGTCAGGGATGAAAAAACCCTGAATTCTCTAAAAATACAGCCAACTCATGAATTTCCAGCTGCAGAGCAGCCCTTTCAAGTTGCAACTCTCAGTGCTTGTCGAGAAAGATGCTTCCTGCCTCGATCCCCTGCAAGAGCAGCGTGGTCTAATGGAAGTCACATTTGATGTGCTCTGTGCTGCTCAGCACAGAGTGGCTGAATTACCGGGTGCAGACCTCATCATACTCTTAAAAAGTAATTTGGAACCGGGGCTTTGATTTAGATTGGCTTTATCCTTTACTTTCAAAGTACAACTGGTAATAATGTAGTCTGTGAGTTTAACATTTGAAACAGGGGTTCCATTTACCTCTTTGTACTTACTGGAGGAAAATGACTGTAATTGAAATCTTTCTGCTGGAAATGAAGCCCTTCTAACATTCAAAGTGGTTGCTTGTCCTTCAGGCTTTTTATTTTAGCTGTCAAAACTGTAAACTGCCTTTCAGAGTAGTGAGAGTCTTACAAGAGAGGATGAAATGAATGTACCCTGGATCTAGGTAGTGGGTGTTTTAATCTAATTTTCTAGCCAGAAATATAGCACTTCTCTCCCTTGGGCACTGCTGGGAACAGGAAAATCAAGCTTCGCTTCAGTTCAGCAATATCTATCAATGAACCTCAAACAAGGGACAGGGCTTTTCAAGGACAAGGCAAAACCTTTCAAGTCCTCCATTTTCATCCATAAGCTCCCTCAGATCCAGGCAGCAACACGTGAAGCCAGACTGCCCACTCACGCTGCCTCCCTCCACACGTCTCCCACACTTTCTAGAATTTCACGGATTTTTTCCAAGAGCTTGCCTTTTTTCTTTCCCCCTCAGATTAAACTGATTTCCTGGTGTCAGCAATATTATTCACATGAAGCCTTTGAATCTTAATTCCGGTGTAAATTCACTCAGACTGAATACGGGTATTGTGTCCAAGTGGCTCATGGCCAAATGACCTTATATTAAATCTTTGAAAGGGTAAACATAAAAACTTTGGGGTTTATCCTGTAGGCTTCCTTTCAGTCTGTATTATAGCATGTTAGCAATTAACTTGATAATAGACTCAAGATGAAGTTGTGTAGATTTCTGCTTTAGTTAGTTTTATTTTCTGGTTATTTTTATCACAACTAAAAATGTGTTGCTGGGAGAAGGTTTTATCGTGCTTGTCTACACAACTTGAAAAAACTGTTTGGATGACTTGTGCAAACTAACACACCAAAGTACATCAATTTAACCGATGTCTTTCTCTCCTGTTTCCAGTTCCAACACGTCTTCAGGATAAAAGGTGACCATTTTTCAGGCTTTGTGTTGCAGCCACAGATGCATGACCGCTTCCTGCCAGAACAAACCAGCCACCGAGCAAGCAGGCAGATGACATGAATGAACTGATCAAGAGATGTCAAGGTGCTAGGTGGATGTGATGAGTTTGGAAGCTCCCAAAAGACCTGTGAGGGTTCAGTCCTCGAGGTTCAGGCCAGTTCCACCAGCACACCTCGGTTCAGGTCTCTCTGCAGATAACCCGGCCGGGATGAGCAGTGTTCAAACACAACCAATGGAACAGTTTATGGCAGGAAAGCACAGTGATGCCAAGAGAATAAAGCAGGTTGACAATCTATATGGGAAGGAAGATTTTACAGTATATAAGCTTCCTGCAGAGTTACCTCTGACATGTATATAAATATATATATGCTTTATCAAAGTGAGGTCTTCAGACATCAACATCTTCTGAAGTAAATCAAAAGAAAAAAAAAAAAGAAAATATTTGTGATGGCCAGAGGCAAGGATGTCAACTTCAGCAAAGCCAGCCAGCCAGTAAAAATGTCAATGAACTTCTTTACAAGAGAATTAAGAGGGAGCGGTGCAATGTCAGCACACACAGGAAGAGCAGCTCCAGTTCTGATTAACTGAGATCCTGCACTGACAGGAGGGCACAGACCCAACCTCTTCCTAACCTAAAATGACCTCCCTTAAACAGAGATTATATAACACTTCCACATGAGGAGAGCAAACTTAAATTAATTTGGTTTTCACAGGCTGCTGCCAGAAGAGACATCACTGTCCTTTCTGCTCATCCAGGTACGCCCCATAGGGCCGTAGCCTCGCGCTGGACTGGGACACACTGACCTGCCTGGAAACAAAGCCAGCACAAAAAAGGAATAAAACCAGCTCAGGTGGAGGCTGGATCACCTCCCCACGCTGCTGCACAGGCACCGCTGCTGACAACGCCTAGCTGGGAGTGGAGCACTCGCTCCTGCAGCAGCCCACACTTGTGTCAGCTGAAGAGGAGAAACTGCATCTCGAGTGAGATTTTAAATCCATTTAGACAAACTGCTGTAAAAAGCTGGTTTGAGAATTTCAAAGGTTCTTCAGCTTAGCTCACATAAACCCAATCTCTAAGACCATGACAACGCAGAGGAGTTGCAAAAGAATTTGACCTAATTTTTTAAGCCAGTGTGGTTACACTATTGCAGAAACACTTGTTTCATGGAGTGTGTACCCAGAGTGTCCAGCCAGAAAACTGCAGCAGTTTAATAAATTCAGCGTCAATTCACACCTAAGCCACATTAGCACAACTTTCACAGGCAGACAAGACTGGAAGCTAAAGCAGAACAAGCCAAGCCCCAACTGCAACAAGAATGTTGACACAAAATCCTGTGTTCAGCAAGGGGGTACAGCCCTCCCGCGTAGCCAAACCCAAAATTGCTCAGGAGCCTTCCATTAGGAAACCCCACTTCAACACAAAGGGATAACAGTCTCTTATCACACATGAAGTCCAGTAAAAGACCAGGCATGCACTTCACTTTTTGCCTTCCTGCGTGTGTGCATTATGGTTTGGGGCTTTTTTCCCCCCAGCAGATGAACAGACTTGGCACCTTCCCTGGTGGATCGGAACAAAGTCTTGTAAGGCACAAGTGAGTGTAAGTGTACAGATTAAATGGGTTTCCTGGATTTCATCCATGTTCAAATTTCCCAGGTTGTAGATCTCAAAAATATCTGTCTCTGACAAAACTGGTATGACAGGTTATGTAACACTCCACAGAATCGCCCGGTGACAGCAGAGCAGGAACATTATCTGCTCTGCTCAGAGACCCCAGGGCTTTCTGGATCAACTGCAAGGGGTGTCAAAAAAAAAAAAAGAACTGAATCACAAAATGTAGAGGAAAAAGAAATCCCCATGCATTTTGAAGTTTTAAATAGCCAACCTCACCCACTGACAAATAACTGGTGATTTCCTTAGATTATTTCCAGGAAGTTCCATATGCTGAATATGCTGAGGTGATTTAATGTAGATGTTTATAGGTCCGAGATAACTTTAAAGAACACAGAATTATTGCAGAGAAACATCAAGGAGATCATAAGTGCCTAATACAGTGGCTTCTGCAGCCTTTTTAAGACTGCCCAAAACAAACAAAACTGAACAGTTACATCTGAGACTGTTAAATATGCTATTTGCAGCCTGGGATAAATGATAGGACAATCTTGTCAAATGAAATATATATGCTTTTTGTTAAATGAAATATATATATGCTTTCACAGAGTGCAGTATAACTTGAGGCACAAAGACAAGAAATAAATCAACGTGGGACTATTTGCCAGAATAGAAAATTTGAGACTAACAGCGCATGCATGGGTTTTCCCTCTGTTCTAAGAACAGCAAGTTGCTAACTGCTCAAGGATGTTGAGCGAGGCTGCTTAGTCTTTTATGAAAAAGTTGTCTTGCTCTTTTCCCTGTTTTGCTGGATTAAGGAAACAGCAAAGCTACATCCACATTCTGCCTGCATCTCAGCACCACTGGCAACTGGATCAGCTTTTAACCTGGGGCAGGAAACCCTCCAGATCTCCAGTGAAAACGCACCACTGTTAAGCAGGTCCCTGCTGCAATCTTGGCCCATCCTCTCTCCCCATCCCCGTTCCTCTGCTTCCCCCAGGCATCTGGGTACCAAGACACAGGCGAGATAAAGTGGAAGCTGAGTGTAAGAGGAAAATCCCACAGAAAACTCTCTGTTCTGTGCAATTGGAAATAAAGCAAACTCCACGGTAAACCCCACATCAAAGAGTCTTGGAATACATCTTGCTACTTTTTGATCAATAAAACTTCTTTCTTCCAGTAATAATTATGGACAATTAAATACTTGGCTACTAAAGGAGAAGAAACAACTGACCTCCCTGGAGAAGCAGGTCACAACTCACAATGGGCTCCACAGAACAAGAAATATTCCTCCCTTTCAAGCTCCACATGAGGAAAACAAACACATTTCTACCATCTCTATTTTCATTTTTTTCCCGACGCGGCACTCGAGGAATCAGATCTGAGCTTTCCTCTTCCACCAGCACCGTGCTGAAGTTGCTGCCACATCGGCAGCCCGTGCCCTGCGCTGCTCCTGCTGCCTTATCTATGGAGCCACGGCAAAACCAACTCCCGGGGACACTTCCAGGGGAAGGGGAGCAGCTGAGCCCCGGCAGTGCCCGGGGAAGGGCTGCAGCACAGGCTGGACTTACCTTCTCGGCATGCTTGAACTTGACGTAGAACCAACTCGACTTGATCATTGTCTCACCTCCTGCCCTCAGTCAGCGCCAAAAAAGCGACCCAGACCTATCCTGCTGACGAGCAGCGTGCCGGGGCTCTTCCGAGGGCGGCACAGCGCGCCGGTGAGGGGCACGAAAGCCGAGGGGACGGACGGGGAAGGCGCTGCGCCGCGGGAGCTCCGGGTGTCCCTCCTGGCCGTGTCCCTCTGTCCGTGTCCCCTCTGCCCGTGTCCCCTCTGTCCGTGTCCCCTCTGTCCGTGTCCCCCTGCCCCTGTCCCCCGCCCGTGTCGTCCCCCCGCTCGCTGCCGAGCGCTCGGCGCTGCTGCCAGCCCGGCTGCCCGACAGCTCCGCTCCTCACGGGGACTCCGCCGCCTTCATCACAAATGGCACATGTCAGTAAAGCCAGGAGGCTGGCTCCGGCGCTGGCAGCCGCCCAGGACCATGACCTCCCCCAGCGGGATGAATAATGAATTCCAGCGCTTCCCTCCAGACACAGATTAACACCTGGCTAAACATTATTCTGACAATGAGCTTGTCCATTGCGAGAGCCCCGCACCCCGCGTTAACCCCTCGCTCGCCCACCAGGCAGGGCGGGGATGCTTTGGAGGCTGTCCCGCGATGCCCTCCCCCATCGAAAGCAAGATTACAGGACTATATATAGTTTAGAAACTATAAAGCCTCTTAAGCATAAAGCAAATATCTCCTTTCCGATTCTGCAGCTGCAGTAACGCTGCCGTGCAACCAGAGCAAGTCCTCAGGAGCCAGACTCGCTCCTGGATCCCCCTTTCTCTGCCCCCCCTTACAAACACCCTTGGTAAGCTGTGGTGCTGTGTCAGGCTCATGTTTTAAAATGACATTTGTAAAGACATCTGTAAGGGAAAAAAACCAAAAAACAAACAAACAAAAAAACCCACAAAAAACCAAAATCAAACCCAACAGAACGACCAACACTACCAAATTAAGATAATGCATAAAAAATCCCGGGAAGTCACTGGTCAGAGTGTTTGTTCTTCTCTCTGTTCAGAAACACTGCCCAGCTCCCTGGTTCTGCTTCAAGGAGACACATTGATCTGGCTGCAAATCCCCCAGCTCTGTGCATGCCACGGAGCAGTGCCTATCAAGTTACAAACTAAAGGATGGATATAATCAGCCTCCTGTGTTTCCGCTGTACGCAGCCAGGGCTATCTGGCCCAGCATCCTGTGCCAAACACTTCACGATGCACAGGGAAACAATGTAAGGAACCTCCAGTCCAAAGATGTGGCCTCAGTAACACATGTAATAACACAGATGGACATGAATTTGTCACATGGGTACCTGAACCTCTTTATGTTTCCATACAACAATGAGCGAGGTTCAGAATTTCATTACAGAAGTAAAAAAAGTCACCTCATTTTGCTGCTTGAAACAGCTGTCTGGTTATTTCAGTGGGAGTCTCACAGTATCTATCCCAACAAAAGACGGTAAATTGCTTCTCATCATCTTCAGATCATAACTTTACAGATTTTTCTTGTCTCCCTTATATCACACCTCCCAGACTATTAAATTTCTCCTTGTAGGGAGGCTGTGCATGTCTCCACAGATCCTTTTCATCACTCCCTGTACCTTTTCTAGGTCTAGGTATCTTTTTCATGGGCAGAGTGAGATGGAATAAATACATTTACCACTGACTTACCATCTCCTACTATATGTGCACACAAGAGATATAAAGCAGGTGAAACAGACCTTGAAACCTAGTTTGTCAATATTACTCACCTAAAAAGTACTGTCAGTGCTGATAACAGTGTCAGTGCATTATCTGAAAGGGGTGGCTTTGACAGCCTGGCTACTCATTCACCTGCCAACAGAGGTTTTTAGAACTTTTCATAAACTAGGACTTACACAAGGGATCCAAACATCAATACTGACCAATATTGGTCACTGCATTTAGGTGGAGCTGAGGCTGCTTAGTCCTGCTCTGCCCTGAGACCCCTTCCCTGCTCAGCCACACTCAGTGTTTGGTCCCTGCTCTTCCCTGCTCAGACAGGGAATTGGGATGAAGCCCTTTCCAAGCCCCGTCACTGCAGTCAGCTGGGCTGGTTCAAATCATGGCCATCCATGGCTGTAGTTGTCAGAAATGACTTTCCATTGATGCCACAGAAAGATTCCCACTCTCCCTTTAATTCTGCATTCTTGTGGGAGAATTAACCTACGGTAAAAGGGTGGTAAAATACCCCAGCCATTTTTCGGGACTGGAGATGTTAAAAATGGATGAGAAGGTCTCCTATAGGGACCAACATAAAAAGAAAATTAAAACACTGGTTTTTATCAGCACCTTCTATTTTCTGCACCTAAAAAGCTGGTTTTTGAAGTATCAAATGAATAAACGGGACAGATCTGGCCGTGGATTTGACCGAGATCGGGTCAGTGCGAGAGCCTCGCTTCCTCCCCAGCTGCTGCTGTTCCTCCAGTGCCGCGGCAGCGCATTCCCCGCAGCCCCGCCAGCACTGCCGCAGACAGCGCAGGAGAGCTCAGTGGTGCCAGGGGCAGGACTCACCCGCGCCGCCCTGCGCGGACACGGCGCTGCTCTGCTGTTCCACCGCGGGGAGGTCGCTGCCCGCGCTGCCCGGTCCGCGGGGCCCCGCGGCCGGCGCGGAGGCGAGAGCCGGCACCGCGTACCAAGCACAAACAGCTGTGGCTCGCAGCAATTACCAGGCCCTGGATGTTTTCCACTGGTTCATTAGCATCTGGCAGGACCTAAAGTTCCAGGGTCACAAAACACAGAGCTATTATTTCATTTCAGGAAAATGCACAGCGACATCCCTCGAGAGCTGTCCTTTTGTAATCAAAGGACAAGTGCAGCGCAGGGAATGGAGAGCGGAATTTCCAGCCATCACATCCCCCAGCCGGGCAGGGACGGGCCCATCACGCCACACATTGCTCATTTTGTGTCGCACTGTTGAAAGCCCCCGCATCAGCATCCACGAACAGCCCCCGGCAGCACCAGCAGAGCCTGGTGATTCCTTACAGCACTGACAGCTGTGTGGCTTTGCACGCACACACAAAGTACACACCAGCTTAAGTTTTCAACACTTCATTCATCTTTGCACTAGGACAAAATACACCATTTATTTTCCAGCGTACAGCGTCAGCACTTTCTCTGAACTGTGCTCAGTTCTCCTGTTTTATAGAGCTATGGTCTATATGATGCATGACACAACAGCTTCGCTCCTGTTTGCCAATTCACCTCCCAGGGACATGCTGCCAGACACCACATCGGATGAGGATCCATCCCTGAAAGTGCTGCACTCACCTCCAAAACCCTGTTAGCCCACACCTTCTCTTTCAATCACCCATCAATAACATGAAATACACACTATTCCTATTCTGAGTTTGTACAGCCAAAATCCCAACTTGTTTTTATATGACCCCAAAAAGGGAACCATGCTTTGGTACAATATTCACTATTCTCCCAGAATAATCTTACTTTGATTATTCAGCATGTTTTGCCATACACTCTAAGAAACCATTTCAACTGTGAGACAGTGTAGAAAGGAATTTAAATAACCTCCTTTTTAACAGACCATTGGTTCTAAGCCTTTTCATACACCCTAATGTATATTTAGATATTGATCCACGTTCGTTTCAATTATTCCCCATGACAAAGCTGATCACATACTAATGCAATGTGCAGTGTAACAGTGAGTACTGAGTTGGTTTTTAAGTCTCCTAACAGCAGTGGGTACCTCCTTCTCTTCTCTCAGCTTCGGGTTTGTTGGTAAGCTGGACTAACATCTTGGTGCCACAAGGGAGGGGGGGAAGGAGCAAATCAGACATTATTTCACCTATTTTCACCATTTCCCAAGGCAGTAGAAATGCCTTGAAGAACCCACTTGCACAGCAGAGCCAGTCCTGGAGGAAGCTAAAGATCCCTGACCCTTATGCCAAGCAAAACCAACTGTGTGTGCGCAGGGGGACTAAAGCTAAAGCAAGAAGGTGCATTTGCAGCAGGGACTACATCCAGCATGAATTACAGCCATGCCTGTGTTCTTGGCACTACAAGAGCAGAAAATCATCTCCTTCCCTATTACCATAATAGCTTTCACACTTCCCAACCAGCAGAGTGAAGTGTGTGGATGCTGAAAGAAAAAGCATATAAACAACAAACAGAAAGTTTAGATAAATAGGAAGATCCCATCTCCAGAAAATGTTTACAGAAATTTTTATAATTAGCTGGGGGGGGGGGAGGCAATTTGGAATACGTATAAATAAAAAGGATTTAGAAATGTTTTTCACAGTGCAGAATGGCTCCTAATGTAGCAGCCAAAGCAGGGGTCCCCGGGAGACTAAATGAAGCTGAGAGCAAAGCTTGTGGGATCTGCAAGCCTAATAAGAGAGAAAGCTTTTCTCAAATTCAGAGAACTTTAGAGTAACTTAGATTCTACAAATGAAGTGCAAGTGCTGAAGCTTCCTGCTTGCCTTCCAATATGCCCAGCACTCCCCCAGCTCTAAACTAGCAAATACCCAGCTCACTTCCAAGCACACAGATTCCATAGCAGCCTTTCTGCTTTCACCCAGAAGCACACCAGCTTTGTATTCCAACACTTTACATCCTAGAAGGCTTCCCAGGGCACGGGCAGTGAGGAAAGGGTCAGGCTGCCCAAACTCACACAAATCAATGGCTGCATCTCAGAACCAAGAGAACAAATGATGTGTCTGCAGCCTCCCGAGGCCGGTGCTGCCAGACCTTTGTGGGTCACAGGAAGGTCCACAAGGAACTCTCATCTTCCAGGCTAATAGAAAGCACTGTGGGATTTGCTGTCTTGTTATTAACATGGTAACAATCCCATCTTGTACCTCAGGACCCCGCTCGCCCATCAACACCATCTGCTCTTTCATCTTGAGTGCTGCCGAGTAATCCCGTCATGAACATGTTGCTGTCAATTCAGGCTTCTGTGCACGTCTGCAAAGAAACTCTCCAGGTCACTGGTTTGGACCCAGTGCGGGCTGGCAGGATTTGGGAGCTCTCAGGCCTTCACCCCCACTGAGAGCAGGCACAGGATGGGCTGCATCCCGTGTCTGGTGTTCCTGGGATTGGCACCGTCTCAGCCCAGGAGACCAACACCACCACCGGAGTCACCCTTTACAGAAAGAATTTTTTTTTCTTTTTTTTTTTTTTTCCAGTGACTAAGAAGTCTAAGTGACATTTTCCCTGGCAGCTCTAAGCCCTGTCAGGTCTGTCAGTGCTGTACTGTCAGTGCTGTAAGGTCTTACAGCTGCCTTTCCCTTGGAACAGGATAAAGCCTAGTAAGTCAGGCTACCTGACTCAAAGAGAAAGAGTACAGATTAACTTGAGAAAACCAGTCTGAAGTGCTTTATCTCCCCTAGCAAAGTGCCAGTTTGTAATGAGTTACAGTCGGGGTAACCCAGCTGGGGCACATGCTCAGCTTTCCAGGTGAAATTATGGGTACAAGGCACAACCCCAGACCCCTAAATGATTCAAAGACACCTCAAGGCAGTCCACAGAGGACAAGAAACAGACATTTGCTAGTGGTTTACAACCTGCAAGAGACAGACTGAGACAGAAGCAGGACAGCCCATGAGCCTGGCACACAAGAGCTGGGCTCATGATGGCTCACAATCTGCTACTTCTGCCACACTGAGTTAGCTCAGGGTGCAGTAAGGAGAGCTGCTGATGGTATACGATATATACATGGAACTGTGCCAGGAAGTCACGTGTGACTGTCTGCAGCAGTGGGAGGCAAAGGTGGCTTAAAATGTCTTTCTGACCTCTCTGAAAAAGAAGGTGCAGTGCTGTAATCTGTAATTTAAAAAACAACAATAATTGCCAGCTGGACAAAATGGCTTATGATATTAAGAGATCAAATGATGCTTTTGTAATCCTACACAATGGTTCTGCATTTTGTTCCCTGGCTTTTTGGTTTCTAGAGCTCCAGCACTGTTTGGACAGGGGTTTATTACCTTGAGAAAAAAAAGTCACTTCTGAGACTACACCAGTACTCAAAAGTGTTTGAAATGACAGGATTCTCAAATGCAGAAAGCAGTGATTTCTGTGACACTCCATCATTTCCTCCTACTGAACACAGCTCTGCAATACACTACAGAGCTGTGAGTATGGATCTCCCTCATTTACACAGGGAACAGGGATGAGGGAGCAATACATCCAGTGGGGAAGGGGGGGGCAGAGAAATCCCTGAAAAAACAGAACCTTTGCATGCAATGTACACATTCACATAGAAGCACTAACACCAGTTCCCTCTGAACATAAAAAGGGATTAGATGGCAGGGCACTAATGCCCACAGCTAAATCAAGTCCTGTTCAGCAAACGTTTGACACTGAAAATCCCCAGCAGCACAGATTAGGCTGCAGTGCCAACAGCTCCTGCACCAGCCATGGACACAGGGCAATTTACACCGCAGCAGTGAGTCCTGTAACCTACTGAACACTCACCAAGGCACGAGGCTGGGCACAAGGACAGTGACCAAGGACCAAGGAAGGAGTTACACAGAGCTCTGGGGTCCGTGCAGCCATGCCCAGCACCCAAGCAGCTCTCACATCCCAACCCCAGCCGCCCTGGGCAGCCCACTCAGGTCCTCACCATGAGTACAACGACCTATAAACCCAAGGCCACCTTTGGCTTGATTCAAAATTCCTCTTGTGTCACACAAAACAGGAAATCCAGTACACTGCAGGAAGGCAGAGACGAAGAAACAACCGGTATCTCCCCAGACGTGGGGCTGCACATCCCAGCTCCCAGCACAAAACGCCCTGAAAGGTCCGTACTGAGGCTGGCCAGGTGCATGGCCCGTGTCTCTGGGAAGCTTCAAAGGGTCCCATACACCAGGCCTGGATCATCTCTGAGGATGCTCTGTACTCACCAAGCAGAAAAAGCACCCTGACAGAGGCAGCCTGGAGCCCACAGCCAGAGCACACGTGTTCATGCATGTGCATGGACACAGCCAAAACACAGCCAGGCCATTGGCACCCACGCTGTCCTTTCATTTCCAAAGTAATTCTAATTCTTGTGAAGTTTCCCTTTAAAAATGAGATTTTGTTCTTTAATATTCATTGACTTCTAGTTTCCTTCCCACACACAAGGCATTATTTACTCTACAGTGGCTCGGTGCATCAATTATGGTAATAGTTTGTGAATAACATTTGCATTATGGGAAAATGAGCCTGGTTATTTAGCACTAGCCAAACCATCCCTCTGGAAAATTGTCACAAACATACGTATCATATGCCTCCACTTAAACAGATCTGTAATTACTCTAGTTTATTAAAAAGAGCCAGCATTTTTTTCTCTCTCTTTTTTTTTTTTCTAAATCTTCCTCTGAGAGCAGACAAACATCTACAGAGCCCTTCCCCTTACTCAGACAGCCAAAGGTAAAGGCTAATGACTGCTGCTACCATGTCCTCTTATTTTACACTCATATGTTAAGGGTGAAAAGCATCTTCTACATTCGTTTACTTTAATGGAGAAAGTGTGGCTCAGTAATTGTGGCATTTGATTAATGCTCCGTTTCAGTCCCTTCAGCTAAATTCCAGGCTCAGTTCAACTACTGTAAATTCTGATTAACATCTGTATTACATCAGCACCCAGGGTTTATATTCCACAAGCAGGACTGCCTGGTGCAAGGCACTGAGCACGGAGACCACCACAGTCTGTGCTTCCTCCAGAGCAACTCCTCTGCTCCTTAAAGAGTTTAAAGTAGCAAATAAGGCATTACACCTTGTGTAATGTGTCTACGAGTACCTGCCTAAAGCCTTGTCAACTTTTTTAAGCAGTTGAGAAAAGCTAAAAAATATTGCAACAGGGGTTGTTCAAAAAAACCCACAGAAGCACCCCAGAAAAATGAACAGCTTTGTACATTGAGGACCTGTAGTACCCAAATTCACGGCGTTTCTAACACTCAGACTGCAAAATTCTTGCAAATAAGCAGTTATATTCGTGCATAGCAGCTGTTGGCTTGCTTTTACAATGCCCACTGTCAGCTCAGGTGTATTTGGAGAAGTTAATCAAGGCTTTCTTAGAGCACCAGGGCTTTCCAAAGAGCACCAACTGCTATCTTTGTACATAAGAAATGCACAGAACTGCCCCTTTGCATGGAAAGGGAGAGCGACACAGCCAGAATGATCCCAGCAAAGGTACTTGGCTTCCAAGGCCACAAATTGTAATGTGGACAAGAGAAGCTGTTGATGGCATCAGATCTCCTCAGGCAACCCCACAATCAGAACTGAACTTTCATAAGGAGAGTATGCTACAACGAGACTTAAAACAAGCCACGTGAGGGTGGGAAGAGAGTGGCAGAGACAGTGGCACAGACAGTGTAACACAGTGGTACCTGAGATGATGCAGCCTGGGCTGCACATAAATGAGCTGGTACTGCTCTGTGCCAGCAGCTCCTCCTCAGGCTGCTGGGCAGAGCCTGGTCCAGGCCAGTAATGAGACACGATAGTTGTTATTTATCACAGTTCTTTCCTAGCCCATGACTTGGTGATGTCAGGCCAATTCCAAAGTTTCCAGCCAAGAAATCATCCTAATGAGACATCTCAAAAAGCAAACATTACATAGGCTGTTGACACTGAACTGCACCCTTCTTATTCAGCCAGATGTGAAAACAAAATAACAAAGTTGGACAAGCTTAGTTTGCTCTGCCTCTGTAACACCTTCCCCCCAAGCTCCGTGGAAGGTACACAAGCAATACCAAACCCCCTTTTACACCCAGCACAGCACATCAAGTGATTTTTCCTCTCTTGTGACAAAATTGAAACTGGTCTTACTCTGTACCAGCAAATGATGTGTGCATTTGGAAATTGCTCTAATGCCCATACTTCCAGCTCTGCTATGAAAATCTCCACAGCAAAAGCTCCAGCAGTGGCACAGTGGCAGCAAGTGCTGTGTGCTGCACCTCACACATGGGCTTTTCCAAGATAAGTGAGGATGGAGATATAAACTAGAAATGGGTTATTCCTGTGATACACTTGAAATGTAAGTATTACCTTGCATTGAAGCTCTTGATCCAACAAAGTACTATTATAAAATGCACAATCAAGCCCAAAAGCTCACCCCCATCCTACCTAGGCAATGTTACACTCACCACAGCAATTCCAAATCCCACCAAACCTTTTCCCTCTACTCTGGCCAACTGAACAGCACAGCATGATGTTTGCCATAGGGCTCAAAAGCAGAGCTTTGTGTCCTGCCTCAGCAGGAAAGGTGTGCTTGTTTTAACAGCAAAGGGAACAGGTTGGCAGTGCTTGACAAGTCTGAATCAAAGTGTCTGCAAATAGAATGGCAAAGGTCAGGCTGATGCTGCGAGCTGGCACTGCAGCAACGTGCCACGAGCTCTGTCTCTGCTGGAAGAACGTTCAGCTCTTGTTTTCTACACTCTCCCCTGCTACACGTTTATCTTCCCCATCCTAAGAGAGGAAAGATTAAAACAGACATGTAAAAAGGATGAGGAAAAGAAAACTGCAGAATAGTCCCCTCCCTCATTTTAATTATTGATGCAGACAGCCTAAGCAATCTGTAAGCCATATACATAATGTATTTACTTGAAAATCCCAGCAAATCCACACGGCATTACAGAACAAACTACAAGCTGATCTGGGAGCACTGTCTTAAGAACTGGGTAAGCTGTCTCCATGTACTCAAAAATCTGTTTGACAAACGGAAAGATTAGATTAATGTTAATAATGCTAACGTGCTCAGCAGCACTCCCTGCCCCAGCAACGGCGTTTGGGTGCCCGGGGTCTTGTCTTTCATCCACACCAGATCCCTCTGCGCTGCAAACACTGCTTGTTTAGAATGACAAAGGCAGGACTGGCTCACATTCTTGAAGCCAGCCCTCTCCATTTGATTATACACCCCAGCAGTAGTGTTTAGGGATCAGCCAGAAAGCAGCAGATGTTTTACATAGCAAAAGACCATGTTTAAAAAAAAAAAAAAAAAAAAATCACTTCTTGAAACAGCTGCTTCTAGGTTTGGGGCTAAGGAGGGTGGATGGGGTAAAAGGGAAATGGGGGCAAAGAATCAGACTTCAGCCTGACTCTGGTGAGAGATGCTGTGTCCCTCTCTGCTCTGTCACTGACTGGAACCACCTGGCCAAGAAACACATTCATTAAAAATAACACTCCCTGCAGAGCTGAACAGACAGTGTAAGCAGCAGCAGGCAGCACAGTTTACTACAGCATGAAAATGCAGAATCTGTAGCTCAGTGAGCCATTCATTGTTTTAATTCCTGAGTTTCATCTCACTCCATAAGAGGCTCTGCACAGCAAAGCTTTCTGCATCTACACCGCACATCACTCCACGAGCTTGTGTGCCACAGCAGCGAGGAGGGCAGAGGATGGGCAGTGACGCTGTCACCCCACAGCCCCGGGAGGTGACACGGTGAGCCCACGGCCAGGCTGAGCCCTGCAGGTCCCAGTGAGCCCTGCCACCACCTCCTCATGGCCCCAGATGCTGCGAGACCCCTGCGGCAGAGCAGAGCCTGTTTGCAATTTTCTTCTCAACCACCAGAACGAAAACACAAACCTTCAGACAAACGGATCCTTCACTTCCTCCTTGCTGCTTTTAGTGGTTTCTTTAATCTTTTAAGCTTCTGGGTCTAATCCAGCAGCTGCCATCAAAAGTACTTATACAACTGCGGGGGAGGGAGGAGGGAAGGAATGGGATACACCAAATCATGAAACACATTTGCTGAGCAGCCTCTTTGTTCTTACCACAAGTCAGTGCCTTTGGAAGGTATCCGTTCACAGCCCAAACACATTTATGTACAGCTACCTGAGATGTCCTCTACTGCCTTATCTATCCAAACACGCTTTAGAGAAATGCTACCAAATGAATCAGATGACACATCTGAGCTGGCACGCTGCAGCACGGCGTGGGCAATGAAATGGGGGATCTCTACAGTAAGTAGCTCATGCATGAATATGCTATAGGCAGACAGCTCCCAAGATGACAAATGCTGCTCTTTTCTGAAACCTGAAAATGTTTAGTGGTGTTCTTCGAGGAAGGCTCCAGTGAGCACGCAGCGAGTCTCTCCCCATTTCAACAACAGCAGAAAGCACATTTCAGATCTCCTGGCAGAAAAGTTTAACACATGGTCTGAGAGCACAGAAAAAGTTCAAAATCCATTAACAAAGAGAATAAAAAACTGTTAAGATTTCATTATTAAAAAACAAACAAACAAACAAACAAACAAACAGCACCAGAGGACTCTTGTATTGAGCACCAGGATCTTGCAATTTCTGCAGGATGCCAACAGTTGTATATGTGCTAAACCCCACGTTTAAAGGGGCTGAAGGGTTGGAGAGGCACAAGGTGAACAAAGTCCAGTTAAGGCTGTGCTTTTGCTCCTCGTGTTCCCAGAACACAGCACACACAAATGCTCTATTCATGCTGTGAATTTGCTGGTCCATCCTTCTCTTCAAGCACAGTCTCATCCCCCAGCATACTGACATCTATGTTAAGTTTCTAAAAATAGCATGTCCTTCTTACATAAACATGACAGAAAGGAATTAGGTGACAGCTGACCAAAAGCATCCCTTTAAAAGGCAAACTTTGCTGAGCACCAAATGCAAGCAACACTTAGAAGCAGCCAAGCCTTTTTGTATTAATTGAAGACAGAAGAAAGCTTCTAGATAAAGTCCCAGTTTGCCTGGAAAGGAAAGGTATTTCCTCTACACACTGACTCAATTACTCCTATTCCCACTTATAAATAAGTCAACGAGTTTTCCAGTGGATTTCTGCTCCAGGAAAAGATCTGCCATAAGCACCCTTCCAGGTGCAGGTCCCACAGGAGCTCTGCTATTCCCATTGCGATGAAGAACTCTTGTCATTCAGGCAGAGGTACCGTTCAGGCTTTAAAAACTCACCTAGAGTTTTCTAGAAGGAAAAGCTTCCAGAATTTCCAGAGTCTTTTCAAACTACATGACAGCTATCCAAATACAAACCAGAGCAGTATTAACTTCTTGCATCTGCAGGCATTCTGAATAATTCTTCAGTGTCTCAAAGCTTATCCCTCCTAGCAACAAGATGAACTTCACCAGAACCAAATCAGTAATGCACAGGAAAGTTAATATGCAAATGAGTCTGTGGGGGAAAAAACCAGTTTTAGCATAACCTGGCTAATCCCTAAACCTGAGGGAACTGAATTATATATGAATTATTAGATCAGGATCTGTCTCTATGCCAGTGTAGAATACGTCAGGGAGGTACAGGGCACCAGGCTGCCAGGAGGTCCCTGTTGTAGGATGGAAAGAGAATTCAACAATCACTCCAGAGATGCACAGCTGAGAAAGCCAACACCAGCCATCCCTGACGCCAGCCCGGAGGGGCCTGGTGCCATTTGCTGTCGAGTCAGGCGGGGAGGCACAAACCTCAGCTGTTGGGGCTGGAGCCGGTGAGGCGCTGCCCGTGCCCCCGCACCGCTCTGAGATCCTGGCCTGGCTCTCCATGACAGCTCACAGGGCTCCGTTTCACCCCGGGGGTCCCCTGCAGATGTCCCCGGCGGCGCAGGGCCCCACGGGCACACGGGGCTGTCACCAGGGATGCCCGTGGCTCCCCGGGGAGCCTCCGGAGCGTTTTCCCTGGCAGCTGTCGCAGTGCTACTGAACTCCGCATTGGCAGCCAGCGCTATGCCGAGGACAGCCGAGTGTCTGTAGGTTCAAGCATTCTCTGTCGATGCCAGCATCGCACTCCCTGTTGCCAGGTAACAGGGCTGGGGCAGGATTTCCCCCCGCCGATGCACAGCCAGCTGTGATGGCTGGGCAGACCCCACACCTCCTGCCCTGCTGCACGTCGTGTTTAACTGTTCATTGAAATTTAAACAGCATCGACAAATAGACTGAGATCTCTCCTGACTAAAGGGTATCTACACCACATTACTTGGAAAAACTGGTTTGCAAGCCCTTGCAGAGAGAAATTAATTTACCTGGGTGTCCAACACGCAGGTCACCCTCCCCTGCCAGCACATCCTCGCAGACAGACTGGGACAGACGGCATCCTCCATCCTCCCTCCTGGCTTTGGTCTCCCAACCAGCACCCTCCTCCTCCTCACTGCTGACACAGGACACAGGTACAGCACACAAATAATAAGCTACTAAGCCAACAGCTACACCATCATCTGAGGGCATGACCTCAAATGCTCAGTGATAGGGTTAAATATCTCTCAGTGAAAGTAAGGCATGGAAACAGGATTTTTCCGCATCCTCAGTAAGTCATGCTGCCAGAGTTCCTGCTCATCTGCAGAATTTCCTACATTCTCCCCATTCCTGAAATTCAACAACATCTAGCTTGACTTGTGAGTGGAGTTGGGAGATACCAGAAACAGATTTTTGAATAAGCCAGGACTTATAATAACTACACCTTTTAAAGTATCTTTGGAGCTTTGTTTCTGACACGTGCTATTCCTTCAAGTGTCGAAGCCTTCAAAGCTTCCACAGAGGCTTCCACTTCCCTCAGACTGTATAGACTCCGTGCCAAGGAGCTAAACTTCTTTTTCATTGTAGCAGAGCAAATACCAACTCTCTGTTGTAGGTTTTGTGCACTACTTTCTGATAGCTATTAAAAAGCCCTCAGTAGTTCCTAGCTTTGGCCCAGGACAGTCAATGCAGCAGCAAGCTTTGCTATTATTTTTTCCATAACAGAACACATTTTAGATCCAGAAAAATAGAATTCTGAAAAAGGACTGATGTGTTTCAATATCGCTACTGGCACTGGGGTCTTCTTCAGCCACCCAGCCCTGAAAAGCAGGAGGGCAAAGAGCTCCTCACAAATGACTCTTGTTTACCCCCTGAATGTTTTTATTCATTGGCTTCAACACTGTTGCAAAGCACATGGGAGGGATGGCCCAAAGGAATGGGACAACATCCCCACACAAGCTGCTGCTAATAAAAGCAGCATTCAACAGCTTTGCCACTCACTGGTCACATTTTCCAAGGAGGAAGACAAGAAAAGAGGAGCAGCATTATGTGTGGCTTGGGGCTGTGTGACACGAAGCTTCACACCAATTCGGAAAGGAAGTCTGACAATCAGGCTCTTTGTTAAGCACAACATATTTTGGGTACATCTACACACTTGATCCACAGCACATATTGTATTGAACCAACAAATTCTACCAGTCATCTGTGAAGTCCAACGTGACAATTACTGAATTACAGCTGCCATTAAGAAAGAAGTAACGAGCCCTCTTACACGTTACCCGGCAGGACTGCAGAGCTCAAGTTGAATAAAAAAAGCAGCAAGGTAAATTACCGGAGACAAACTTTAAAGCTAAATTAAAGACAATTAAACTCTTTTCTGATATAATTTCCTCCTTTTATCTCTCATTTTTATACAATTATGCACTGATGGATTTTAGCCAGATTAGAAAGATGATCTAGGTCAATGCTTCTCCACCCTTTTTCCACTGAAGGACCAAGCTGTTTTGGAGAGGTAAAAATAAAATCTGAGTCCATGTCATAGTCCACATTCTCCCTCCAGCTGGGAAGAAAAGGCTGCTACTGGAGCACCTATTGTTTCTTTAAACAGAACCATATTGCTTTATTTATATAATAACAACCTTAGTGTTAGAAATTGGTATATTTTCATTAGGCACCACTAGCAAGCAAAGGCGCGTAGCAACATTTCTTCAGGAATGTGTCCAAGTGCACAGGGGTGAGGGTGTTTACACTTTTTCTTTTAATTCTTTTGTGGAGCCTCTCTGTTGGCTTAGAAACCCTAGTTTGAACTAGTTTGAACAAAGCTACTCTAGTAGAAAACAGACCAGGAACTAGAAACTCCTTTGTTATAGTCACGTCTAATTTCCCCAGCTCTAAGACTTTGCTTTACTCTACTTTTACTTAATTGTCTGCTTTGAGCATTAATGTTTGCTGTGCTCTGAAACGCCCAGACAGCAAAGCCTGATTTCGGGCAGCTGGAGATTGCCATCGGCCTGGCCCAGGTGACTCCCTCAGATGCCCCAGGATACAGCTGGAGAATGGAAAAACAGAACACACACACACAGGCTCTCAAAGAAATGGATCTTCAATCCCAGTTTTCACTGTCTAAATGGTCTCTACAAACGGCTGGTGAATCATGACTTTGGTTTCCATTTCGAGCAGAGAGGGAAGCAGCACCTTCAGGACCCTGTGCTGCTCAGAGCCCGAGTTCTGCTCCTCACATCCTCGGCCGTCACCGTGGGGAGTGATGCAGGCACAGGAGTGCTGGTCCCAGCACAAGCAGCTGGGGCTCCTAAAGAAGATTCGGGGGCTAGAAAAGCAGGAGGAGGCCAGATGAATCAGTTCCATTAGCTCAGTATGCCCCACAGGAAGAACAGGGGGGCGATCCCTCAAACTCCCGTTTGCATTAGCAAAGTAAGTGAACACACACGTCCCCTCCAGCAGCTTGAGCTGAGGCTCCCCACAGACCAGAGCAGGGCATGAGGATTTGCTTGTACAGCTCTGCCTTGTGCAAAATCTGTGCCATTCACACTGTCTCGTGAGGGCTTTTCCTCTGGGAAACATAGAACATACTCCCTAGAAGATTTGGATGGCTGCCTCGAAATGATTGTGGGTTTGGGCACGGACAATCAGGGGATGGAAGCACAGCCATGGGGCTGCAATGATACCTGCTGATGAGGAAGGCTGTGAGAGGGACCTGTGAAAGCAGCCAGGACCCAGAGTTCCCAAAGCAGATTACACCTCACTGAGTACTTCTGGAAACATGAGGCTATGGGTGGACAAGTACACCAGGGGATGAAGGAAATGCTGCAAGTTAAAAAAAGAGTCAAATCACTGTTTCTAGCTCCTGTGAGCACAACACAAGGGAGCAAAGCAAGGTACCTACAAACCCGAGCAGCTGCACACACTGTGTAATGGCTTGCAAAAAAACCTGCTCCAGTAAAGAGGGCAGCGCAAATATTTTGGCAATACTAGGAAAAGAAAATAAAAGCACATATTCTTTTCTTGGTATGATCTCACATAATATGAGTGTGAAATATTTTCTCCACTTCTTTCCACATCTGCTGGTCACCTCCTCTAACCATGCACACCAGGAACCAGGGAAAACAGGCACCATTCACCATCTGGACATGGGCAGACTGTCACTCGTATCCCCTGCAGACACACTGCCGGTGAACACAAGAGCTCCAATCCAGAGCCAAATTCAGATCAATACATCGCACTTCTAGCAAGACAGCCTGTATTTATTCCCAAAACACCACCATGCATGGGACACTTAAATCTCCTGTGCTTCCTAAGGATGGCTCCTGTCTTCTCCAAATGAAGAAGCCAGGATGTAGCTTACAGCTTTTCTGTTAAGCAACCAGGGCCTCTGTGAACAGAGAGGGGGACAACAGCTGCTGCTCTCAGCTTTAAAGGATGCCATCCATAATGACATTACACTGTCTCTTTTACTCAATAAACACCAAATTTAAAAATAAAACAGAACTCTCCTTTGATCTGTGGAAGCTCAGGAGGCTGAGATGGAGGGTGAGGGGAAGGAAGGGAGAAAATGAGCATTTCTGTCAGGCAGTGATCCAGAGCACTTGGCAGGACTGGAGGCAATGAATCCCCACAGAATGCATGGAAACCAATGTAACACAACAGCAAAATCATGAGAGATGGGGGGATAAATACACTTCACATAATTTATTTTCTATTAAAAAAGTAAAAGGTAATAATAAAATAAATCTGTACATCCCAAATACAAGGTATTTTCAGAAGACTCTTGGCCAGGCAATTTGCTCCACTCATGCACTCCAGCAAACAAACATGAAAAGCTTTTCACATATATGCCATGCTCTAGCCCAAACTGGTTTTCTCTCCCATTGGGCCACCTCCTGTTGCCCTCAGCAAGGATCAAATACTGGAGAAAAGAGAAAGTAAAGGGAACCACTCACACATGAACACAAACAACAGCAGATGCAGAAAGCAAACTCCCCTGCTCCCAGTGCTGAATGCGAACCTGCCTGCTGCAGGCTCTGCTGCTTTGCGTTTGCCTTGAAGCTATAAATGTTATAATAAGGTCAATGTGTTCACCACCACCTCTCTGACAATAATTCAGTGCACCCTGGGCCTTTAAGCCCCTGTTTGCCTACTCATGAGCCCCTCGTGAAGTGAGGAGCCAGTGGGAGGCAGGGCTGCCTGAGGGACAACCCTTCGCCTTCCCTTCAAGCATCTCCCACCTGCAAACAGGGGAAAATGCAAACAGACAACATGAATGGGAAAATAGGTCACACTTGAGTGATTTCAAACTTCAAAAATAGGAAGGGATTCAACACAGGAGAAAGGAAAGTGACAGGAGAGCGCATCACACACTTCTGATGAATCCATTTGATCCTGTGACTGATTAGACTTTTTCAGTGAGATTGCTTTCTAATTTATGCCTTTAAATAGAAATAAAGACCTTGATCTTAGCATTAAATCTATGCAGATAGATCTTTGAGGCAATACTTCTACAGAAAACACTTCTACAAAGTGCAAAGACATTAAATTAATAATGCAAACACTGTATGTGTGTCTAGAGTCACTCTGAGGATTCAGCAGCTGTCAAATCCTCCGGTAACTCCTGCTCTGTCATTTTGACTTTAGCAGTAATTGGAGATTTCTGTAAAACCTCCAGCCCAGGTGCCTTATCCTGCCTGAAGAGGCCGTGTTTGGGATGGCCACACTGGCAGGGGAAGGTGTTAGGTGTCCCCTGCCACTCCACCGTGCTGGCAGCAGACACCTGACGGGCTCAGCGCCGCATCAGCTCCCCCACACAGTGCCATAAAGTGTCAGTGCCAAGGGTTGCTGGAATTAGGATCACTGTTAGATTAGTTAACAGCTGTATAATTAGCCACGCTAAGCCTAGATGTTTCCCCTTGAAATCCAGTTTTTACAGTTATAAATAGCAGTGTTAATGATCTCCAGCATCACTGCTTACACTCGGAGCCCTCCCTCCTCCACCGGCTCTCGTGTCACTCACTGAATGTCACATTCTCCTGACTCTCTTGTAACAGCTATAGAAGGAGATAAAAAAAGAACTAAAAAAGGCAGAAACCAAAAATAAACCCCAAACTGAAGTGGACCAAGAAGGATGTTTTTCCTTACATGCATTAAAACCTTACGAAATAACAGCTGCAGCTTGTACTTAAACTGTACTTTCAAGCATTAATTTAATTACATTTCATGAGAGTGGGAGGAGATAGTACCAACACTTCATACCCAGGTAAACTGAGACAAAGGAGTGCAATAGTCTGGAGTCACATAGCAGGATGATGAATGGGACCCAGAATGAAACCTGAGTGCCCAGCACATCACCATGCTATTTACCAAATGGGATAAAACACCAGGGCACTCCAGCACTGAGATGTCTTTCATAAATCTGTCATGGCACACTACATGCTAATGAAGGGATATGAAGAGCATTTTTCTTTATTTTGAAGGTATTCAGTGCAGGAAAATTTCAAAAAATAGAGTTCACGCTCTTTAGATAAATTTGATTTGCCAATCTATGAATGCAGCAGAACCCAGATTTGTCATCTCTGAAATCTGAAGTTCAGACAATATAATCCTTAAATCCTTTCCATACTGTTAATTTATCGTCAGTAAAATTATCAACTAACCAAAAGAATCCACCATTTTCACCAATGATTAAAAATATTTCTTTTTACACATTTAATCTCAGCAGAGCTTTCTGAAACTCTGCAGTGCGGCAACACAATCTCTGGAAGTGTCCATAGCACAGATTACAGATGCAGTTACTGTAAAAAATTTATAATACACAGATATTTTCAGCTGTTCCAAATTTTTCACCATGATTAGCACCACATGTCTGAGAGAAAGAGCATCTTTGGAGGTATAACATAAACAAGTGAGAATTTTAAAAGGCTGTTTCTAGGAACACTGTTAGGGCTTTACTGGGGTTTAGAAATGAAAATGCGAGATAAATGTGAGATACATTGAACACTGCTGCTCAAAGTTCCCTGTGTGGTTCCAATCAGAGCAGGTGGTCTGCGCTTTTGCAGCCCAGGTTTCCAAAGGTAACGCCAGGTTTCCAAAGGGGGTACCTTCCCTCCCGCAGCACAGAGCCCCAGGCTGTCTGAGGAGGGATGGCAGACCTGAAGCAGAGCACTATGCTTCCAGGATATTCCCTCCACAGTGTACACACAACATCTACACTACTTCTTGAATCCACTCATCTTTAATGCAATGAGGAAACACATCCCCGCAGGCCGAGGCTGCAGGGAGCTCCTGAGAGCAGTGCAGGACTCTGCCGGCGTCCGGCCACGCCACAACACGTGCTGTCCATACCTGCTGCTCCTCCTCCTCGGGACACCTCCCCTGGGCAGGAAATCTCAGGATGCTTTTCTTTCAGAGGGGAGAAAGCAGCACTGGAGGTGAGGTGGCTTCCCCGGAGCAGCCTGAGACGCTGCTCACCCAGCTCCCTGCTTCACCCCGAGCGACAACGCGAGCGCTGCCATCCATCCCTGATTTATAAACCAAGAGCAAATCTTTGACTCGTGTTCCAGGGGCAGCGAGGAGCAGCAGTGGCACAGCACTGTGCTAAGAGCTCCTCTAACACAAGGCATAAACCCTGCAATTTGGAATGATTTATCAGCACCTCTGCGAGCCAGGCTTCCCCCAGCCAAATCTGCTTGGGTATTGATCAGCTGAACGAGGAGACAAGTAAAATCACCAGTAAAATCTGAGAACACATACTGTAAGCAAATCATAAACCCCAGAAAATATGTATTCTGTATTTTATCCATTTGATTGCGTAACGGAATTGTGAAAATCTGAACAAAACCCCCCAAAACCAAACTTAACCCTAAAGTTACTGGCTCATGTATTTTAACAGTGGCTACTGATTTTGCTTTGTTTTTTGGGCTCCCCACTTCACACATACCCCATCCCAACCTGGAAACATTTTCAGACAGAAAACTGCTCCTGCTTGAGCCTCTTTCAAAGGGTCTCATCACAAGTTCCCACTAGTCCCTTAGCAAAATTTTGCTTATTATTTTGTAGTGAGTGGAAATTTCTCAACAGGGTAACCATGCCCAGACAGTTGATGATATTCCCAAATGAAAACTGTGACTCTGGTGAACACATCTTCTGTGAAGGAAATAAAGACAGAAAGACAGACAGACAGACAGACAGACAGACAGACAGGAAGGAAGGAAGGAAGGAAGGAAGGAAGGAAGGAAGGAAGGAAAAGAAAATTAGGAAAGAAAATGACAAAAAAAACGAGAAAAAATAAATTGGGTGGGGGAAGGCAATAAATTAGCTTTCCTAATGATCTGAAAGTTCTGGCAGTCCCAAGCAGGATGCAATAACCTCTCCTGCAGTTTCTTCTCTCCTCCCCTCCCAGCTCTCATGGTGCCATCCCAGCGCCAAGCAGGGAAATCACAAAGGAAAAGCCATTAGAGAGGCAGCAGGCCATTACACTTAGCTGGTCAAGGGTAATTACCCTAATTAAAACACTGGTAGAGCTTGTAAATAGAAACAAGTGACTTGCCAAAGAAAAATCCCCGAACAACCCCTCTGCTCCCTCTGTCGTGTCAGTGGTCAGGGCAGGACCCGCTGCCCCAGGTCTGCAGCACCTCTGACTGTGCAGAGCCATCTGCCACGGGGACACTCCTGCAGCCACACCACATGGAAAAACACCTGGGTTCCCGGAATGGCTTCCCAAGGAAACACTGGAAGACAGAGTCTGAGAGTGCCCAAGAGCTGAGAGGAATCAATCGTGCTTCCATTCAGTGAAATTTGCTGTCTTCAGCAGCTTTCATCCTGTGCAGGGCCAGGCACTGGACCTTGATGATCCCCGTGGGTCCCTTCCAACTCAGGAGATTCTGTGATTCCATGATTTGGGTGCTGCCTCCTTCCACCCAGGCCCCACCCAAGTCATGCCTTTGGTTCTATTTAAAGTATCTGAGTTCCTGGGGTAACTACGGCAAAACCAGCACTTTGAACAAATTATTGTTGGAGTTTGTGCCCTGTGAAGCCACCGTGGATCACCCCCATGCTTTGACAGAGCTGGGGTTTCACGCCCAAAGCTGGCAGAGGGACTCATGACTATGGATTTCACTCTGCTCTCAATCCCCTCCGTGCTGTGTACTGTGGAAACACAAGGCATTGCTCTGGCTCTGCAAAGCTCACAAATCTCTGGGACAAACCCTGCAGAATTTGGCTGCGAGCGCACTGGATCCACTGTTCTTGCGAGAGTTGCTGCATGAATATCTCCCCCCTCACACGAAGGGAGGAGGAGCAGAGGGCTCTTTGCCTCGTGGCATCGCTCCAGGCTCTCTCAAAGCCTGCAGTGGTGTTGCTAAAGAGCCAGTGATCCAGGGCTGTAAGGGTTTTTGGCAGAAGCCTGCGCTGGATGGTGCTGAGCCAGGGAGAGAGGAAGGGACTGCTGCACTGTGCACATACGGAGCCAGAGCCCCGCCAGGACTGCTCTGACCTGTGGCTCCCGGGGCGCTGATAGTTCTAGGACAGAAACCTTCCATCAGGGGAAAAACACATCCCTTTTTCTTTACACAGAGGGACCTTTGGTACTGGGAAAACAAGCACAGAAGATGAGAACTCGCTTGACATTATCACCAGGCCAACAAAAAGACTGTGTCACCTGAGGCAGATCTGACACTTACAACACATGGAAGTGAGAGGCAAACGTCCACTCTTGGTGGCTTTAGTGAGGCTGTGCTACAGGAGAGGGTGGCCACAAAATATGAGGTGTGTAAAGCAGAGGGCAACAGGGAATCACGGGGTGTCCAGCACTGCAGGTGCCCAGAACCAACCCCCAGGGCTCCATCGGTGCAGCGGGGCACAGGGGCAGCGAGGGCTGGGTCGCTGCCGCAGGGAGCTGCTGGGACACATCCAGAAGAGTGTTAGGGCAGGGACACGGGGACAAGGAGCCGTGCAGGGATGTAATCCGATGCACCCGCATCTGGCTGGCACACAAACAAGGCATGCTTTCATCCCCGCGGGCAGGGCTGGAATCGCCGCTGCCTATTTTTAACATTTTCAATTGCTCGCACAGCTGATGGGGGCTGCAAGGCGGGAGCCAGCCCCTGCTCTGCACCGGAGCCTGCGCCCAGTCATTGTGCCCAAACAATGAACCTCCCCAGCTAAGCGGCCTCCCAGGCTCCAGCAGCGCCGCTGATCGCTGCAGAAACCCGGCATCCTCCGGCGAGTGACTCAGGGAACAGCTGGGATGAGGGGAGCCAGTGTGCTGGGATTTACTGAGGTAAGTACGAACAACGCGTTATCTTTAGCTAGGGACAATCCCCCTGGAGCTTCGGAATTTGTGCCTGGGAGACAGATTCAGGCCACTGAGTTGAGACCTTGCTTCGTGCCATTCTGTCTCCCAGTTTGTTTGATCTTTGCTGCCATACACTGACACTCTTGGGAGAGCAGCCAGGGGTGGTGGGTGAGAAAAACACACAAATAGGGCATTTCCTCATAAGAGGGAAAAAATTCAGTTGTCACTCCAAATGGACCAACATTTGCTGGCATCTGTTACCATAACAAGTGGACAGTTTGAGCAACGATCTCTCCAAACTACGGAACAGTTGGTAGGATGAAGAAAGGTCCCAGACCACTTGATGTAGGAGATGCATACCCTCCAAAGAAATCCATTTCTGCTCAATAAAAGCACTCCACCAAAGCAGGAAGTGGCAGGAGCTGTGCTAAACCACAGCAGCACAGTCTGGCTCACACCTATCGCTACAGAGGGACCACTACAGTGCTACACCAAACCAAGCTGCTGGGTACCAAGGCTGGACAGCAGCTACTCCACAGCCAATCTGTAGAACTGAAATTCTGGAAGCACCAGAATTCACTTTAAAAAGCTAAGCTGGATCAGAGCAGCTGTGTTACCCAGCATTTTCCTACACAAACCCATGCTCCACCCCCTGCCACATGAAATTGCAAGTGATTGCGTAAATACACAAGCATATGTGATCCCTTACTCAGATCACACAAGGCATCAGTTACTGATGAAGGAAATGGCTGATGCAAAAAACCCCAAACCCACAGTGCTCACCATGAGAAATGGTGTGATATGAGCTGGCCTCATCCCATTGATTTTAAGGCAAGTAATTCTCTCTTTTCAGCGAGGACTGACCTGTGATACTTCACAGGAATGCGCTTCCCAAAGTGGATGAGCATTTGCACAATCAATAAAATGCACACATTCAATATCTCCCCAAAAGAGGGTCAATAACTGGAACAGGTATTAAGTTAGAAGTCACTCCTGCAACAACATTGAAAGGATTAAAACGTTATTCCCCTTATCCCTGAATTCTTTTCCTTCTCACATCACAGCAAGCAACTAACCTTCAGAGACCAAAGCAGAAATAAATAAAGAAGCCAAGACCGAAGATCAACTGAGACTTTGACTTGCAAATTCATAGTATCGACAGCACTGCCCTTGAGCACTAGCCCAGGAGTTGGGAGGGATGGGTTTATATCCAGCCTCCACAAAAACCCTCTCTGAACCTTACACTCTAAGCTCTGCAGTGAGCAGGAATGAAGGGCCTTTATTAAAATGAGAAGCTAACACTTAGGACTGTTAGTAAATACAAAATTAGGACTCTTAGTAAATACAAATCCATAATAAAATGCCTGTGACAGCATCCATTTCTTTTGATCGTGATTTGTATTTTCACACAGTTCCTAAAACCAAGACGGATTTTTCCTCTAACACCTCGGTATTTCCACTGAAACTGTTGTGAAATGCCACGACACCTTTTTTTCCAGAAATAAACCCTAATGAATCAAAATGGGCATCTTTCTGCACACTGTAACACCAAGCAAGATTTCAGTGTTTGCCAGCAGGAACACACTATGGTGTCTTAGTTCAGATGCTAAACCTACAAATGGAACACTTCTGGATTGATACCAACATGTGCCACACCCACAGTGCTGTATTTTGTGTTATTAATAAGAGACTATTATTCATACATACAAATATGTCCCACACTATTTCACCTAAAACATCACTTGGGTGTTGCAAATTGCTTGTCTCTTTTTAGAGCACAACTTGCTTCCCTTTCACACTGATTTGCAGGATATGGAAACCACAGGGCACATTTGAGAGATAAGGCAGAACAAACTGTGAACCTGGGAGTATTTATCACAAACCCCACATTATCTACTGCTGTAGCCACTGCCTTTTTTGTTCATAGTTGTTACTATTTGCCCATATATAATGGAAAGCTAAATACCCCAATTTTCTGCAAGCTTGCATCCTGCCTTGGCATATTTAACCTGACGAAGAACAGCACGAGCTGGTCACAAGTGTGTGGAAGAAATAACTAATTATTTTAAAGTAGGTTTTCAATGGAGAGCCCTGGCCCATTCATAAATGCAGTTCTAATTATTCTGCTGGAAATTCTGCTTTACATTACCATCCATACCTACATGTGCCAGAGGGGCACACACTGCAGGTCATGCTCTGAAATGACTGGACAGGGTTGTCTCAGGTGTGTCTTGCAGCACAACATACAGAAAACCCATCTTTTCTCATGATTTTCTAAAGATAACATACATAAAACACACATACAAACATGCAACACTAGCTTTGTCAAGACAGCTCCTCAATAACTCTGTTAGAAATACACATTAAACACTCCTATCAAATGACCACCATATCAAACCCCCTCATCTTTAACTCATCTAACCCAGCGTGGCCATGGCAAATTACTCACATACACATTTTAAAGGCATGTCACAAACCCCCAGCATGAGGCAGCTCACATTGGATCTTCCAAACTTAATTCTGAGCCACAAGACAAACACTTTCAACATAATTATCACTACCATATGGGCAGCTCTGCTATTGTGCTGGTTCTAATTAGGATTGTATATGTTACACATGTTGAAAGAGTTTGCAAATATGTTTTGTGGTTGACAGTTAAGCTCAGTATTTAAAGTAATGTGAACTTTTGTATGTTTACATTGCATTTGCTGTAACGAATACATCATGTGCATAATAAACATACATATGTGCACATATACATGCATACACACTATTTTGTTTTAGCAAAATAAACATAAAGCAGGTGTCAGAAATGTTAAAACTCATAACTGGAATAAAGATATTCGCCAAAAATTTAAATCCAGTGCACTCCTACTCAGCTATTGGCTTCTACAGACACGATCCAGAAGTATTTCCACTTTCTTACTAACATGCTTTATTCATTGGATATTGGTATTTACATCTGTAATCTTGTACATGCTACTCAAAATTTGGATTTGACTTCTTCAAGAAGTTATCTGTGTATCTATCTATTGAGACATAATTTTTTGTCACCAGAAGAATGGTATAAGCAATTCAAAGATAGAAAATAAAATTTGAGTTAAAATCTTGGAATGGTACAGCACAAAAGCCACTGGAGTAGAGGCGTAGAAAGGCAAAGTATCAACAGCACACAGGTAAAGAACAAAAATCAATCCTTTACAAGTACAAAGCCTGGGGCAATTAATTTAATTCTAAAACCTTATACAAATATGCCAGGCATGCAGCTGCTGTCTGTGAATTGCAAGCAGGGCTTTGGAACTCTGCTTTCCCAATCATTATTTTATTAGACTTGTGTACCTCTCCCTTTTGATTTGCAAGAGCCTTACAAGATGTAAGAGCAATACACAGACACATTTAATTGCTAATGATACTGTGCTCTGTTTCAAGTTTCAGCATTAGCATCTCAAGGTAGAAGAGCATTACAACCCTTTCAAAGCTTTAAAACCCACTTTTCACGTAAACACATTACAGCTCGAGCTTCCCTTTCGAGTCTTTTGTCTTGCTCTCGCCCTTCAGTTCAAAGTCGTAAAATAACAAGATATCTCAATATTAGATAACTCCTGATACTGCTTTGAAGCAAGAGGACAGCAAAGCACCAGTCGCTATCAATAACACACAGACATCTCTGAGCACGACCTGCCTGCCTGCACAGGGCGTAAGACACCACAGTTTTGACTTATTCAAAGAGACTTTTAAAGGCTCAGGCCACTTAAAAATGGATGGAATCAGTTGTCTTAATGCTCCTTGTCCAGGGCAGGCTGCAGAGGGCAGGTGTAGGAGCATTACATCATCTCTGCCCAGACAGATTCCACTGTCCTGCTGGGGATGGGACAGAGCACAGGACAGGGCAGCCCCTGACACACCTGACCCATGGGCATTCTCCTTTCCCCAGAACAGAACTGAGTAACCACAGTGCTTCTACTAACAGGCACAGAGATGCCATTCCAATCCAGCAGGATGGAGGCAGCCTAGCTGGAGTCCAGCCAGCAGAGCATGGATGCACTGCAAGGAAACCATGACACTTCCAGAAGCAGAACTGTATCCTTGACATAGTAAAATTAAGTACCGATGCACACTTGAATGCACTAATTTAATCCTACCAGTCTACCTGGAGGACCTGCCTCCATTCCAATTAGGCTGAAATAAAAAGCTCAGCCTAACACATTAACTGTCAATCTCAGGTTTTCAGCTCACATATCCAATCAAATTTAATGCAAGTTATGTTGATTTGGCATTATAAAATTATTTGCAACCACATTTGACTGATGAGGAGTAATCAAGATAGAGGAGAGGAGCTTGAAGTGCTTCCATGGTAAGACAGACTGCAGTGTGAGCTTATTCCTTATTAGACAGCAGAGAGTCAACGAGGAGGGGAAAGTCTGTAGGAAGCCATGCTGTGCTGGATGTGTGTCAGGACTCTGCTCCTCACCACTAACGGGGAGATGGGGGAGAAAGATGAGAAACCGCTGTTCTTTAGCTCTAGGAGTTACAGGTTTACTAAAGAGAGACCTGCCCTTCACCAGAGTTAGGGCGATTCTCTAAATGCGTGTAAAACAAGAGAAAAACGTTCATTTCCATCTCTCACTACACTCCACAGAATTAGTTACTCCACTAGAAAAGACACATAATTTCTAACCTTCAGGTTAATCTATATTTATAATGAAGATGTTATAATTAGTGATCTCTACCACTCCCATCCAGCCATACTGAAACATTCTTACACATCTTAGTCCATTAAAACATAATCACGGCTGAATAATACATCAGTAAGGCTGATCACAGGCAAAATAGAGTTCGTCAGTTCTCCCGCTCCTGATCTGCTACAGCATTGTAACAGCAGCCAAACCTGTTGTATTTCACAGGACCCAATAAAATTGCAGTTCCCCATTTCAGCTGCTCTGATGGCTGGTGTTTGAGGTGGTGACAAGGAGGAGCCACTGCTGCTTTTGTAAGCTTCAGTCATGTACACTGACACCCAAGGATGATTGTGAAGGTGCTTAATGGGATCACATTCCCTCTGCAAATTCACTTGCACTTCTGCAAATAGGTTTTAATAAGCAAAGTTTTCACGAGCTTCAGAGGAGGAGCAGGGGGACCCCAACAACTTCCTGGACTCTATCTGCTCCTCAGGACTTGCCTGTCCCTTGATTTCTGTCATTTCCTGGCAGTGACCCCTCAGGGTACTGAGCCAGGCTGTCACTCACAACAGACCACGAAGATCTTCCAACACCAAACCCTTCCTTCATTCTTTTCCAGAACCACGAAAGCAATTAAAGTATTGCCATTCACACTCCAATTCTGAGCCCCCCGGCTGACTGCCCAAAGGAAGCAGGTGGCAAGTGACACCTTCAGAAGTGTAATTCCTGTTTCTCTAAGAAAGGTTTCTATCCCTATCTCAGAAGTTTTGACAAAAAGGTTTTACTGGATGTGGGAAAAGGATTCATCACTCACTGTGAGACAGTTACAACCAAACTAGAGCAGCCGACAGAAAAGGGGAGAGAGGCAGCTCCACAGGTCTCCTTTTCTCTCACAGATTTTCTATTTTCAGATAGAACCACAGATGGCTTAGGTTGGAAGTGACCTTACAGAGAATTTAGTTCCAACCCCTCTGCCATGGACAGCAGGGACAGCTTCCACCAGACCAAATTGCAACACAGAGTATGTTTGACTCTCTACAAGTCACACCATCAGCCTCTTGCCTCTCCGTAGAATACACTTTCACTTCCAGTCCTGCCATCAGACCTGTGTGAAGGCTCTGAATGTTTTCAGACTCTCACTGTGCAGAGTCGAACAGCTGCGCTGCACAAGCAAAGCCAATAAACGCCACTTTGGTGAGATAAAAGAAAGAATAAACCCTGGAACTCTGGCTGGAACCCTGATTCATTCCCTGTCAGCTGATCCCGTGGCTGCCTTTGTTATCTGTCTGCCTTTTCTTCTGCTTGTTCAAGTGGCAGGAGGAGACCAGCGGTGACCAGTTAATGTCTGATCAAACCTGGAATCTGCTACTTGTTAACTACAAAACCAGAACACACCCAAGTCTTTCCCCCTAAACAAGCATTCTTTACCAAAGGCAATAAATCACAGAATCACAGAATGGTTTCGGTTGGAAGAGACCTTAAAGCCCATCCAGTGCCACCCCTGCCACGGGCAGGGACACCTTCCACCGTCCCAGGCTGCTCCAAGCCCCAGGGTCCAGCCTGGCCTTGGGCACTGCCAGGGATCCAGGGGCAGCCACAGCTGCTCTGGGCACCCTGTGCCAGGGCCTCCCCACCCTCCCAGGGAACAATTTCTTCCCAATATCTAATGTAAATCTCTTCTCTTTTAGTTTAAAACAATTGTCCCTTATCCTGTCGTTATGTGCTCATGTAAAAAAATCCCTCTTTTTTATAAAATCCCTTTAGGCGCTGGACGGGGCTCAAAGGTCTCCCTGGAGCCTTCTCTTCTTCAAGTTGAACACCCCCAACCCTCTAATCCTGTCTCCAGAGCAGAGGAGGGAAAGAAAAAAGGAAAGAAATGGCAAAGAGAGGACAGAAGCAAGCGCGGCCTGCACAGCTCGCTGTCGCAGTTCCCCGGCGCGGCCCGCAGGGGGAGCCCCAGCGCCGCCCAGGAGCCGCCGGGCCCCGCGCCCGGCCCGGGCGGGCTCCGACCGCCCCCGGGCCCTGAGGGGGAAACGCCGGCGCTGGGAACGGCCCACGGACACACGGCAGGGAGCGGGGGACAGTGCGGAGAAATCCTTCCATGTGAGGCGGGGACGCCCTGGCACAGGGTGCTCAGAGAAGCTGTGGCTGTCCCTGGATCCCTCAAGTGTCCAAGGCCAGGTTGGACGAGGCTTGGAGCACCCTTTTATAGTCGAAGTTGTCCCTGCCCGTGGCACGGCGTGGCACTGGATGGGCTTTAAAATCCCTTGCAACCCAAACCCTTCTGGGATTCTACCATTCTATGCACAATATATTTTTGTTAAATAAGGAGAAGGGAGCGGGAAAGAGGAGCAGGTTACACAGGGGCCATCAAAAGGGTGAAAGGTCTGGAGGGGCCACACAAGGAGCAGCTGAGGGCACTTGGTCTGTTCAGCCTGGAGGAGCCTGAGGGAAGTGAGACCTCCCTGGGGTCTGCAGCTTCTCCCGAGGGACAGCTCCAATCTCTGCTCTGTGTGACAGGGACAGGACCCAGGGAACGGCTGGAGCTGGGCCAGGGAGGGTCAGGCTGGAGATCAGGGAAAGGTTCTTCCCCCAGAGGGTGCTGGGCACTGCCCAGGCTCCCCAGGGAATGGTCCCGGCCCCGAGGCTGCCAGAGCTCCAGGAGCTCTCAGGGATGCACTCAGGGTGGGATTTGGGGATGTCTGTGCAGGGCCAGGAGTGGGACTCGGTGATTCCTGCAGGTCCCTTCCAGCTGAGGATATTCTGTGACCAGGAAAGCCAAGGCATGGGGGAGAAGTGTTTTCCCTGCCTTACAGAGTGCTTTCAACTACAGAAGTCACTACAGAATGTTTCAGCGGAGATCACCTGGTGGCGGAGAAAACTGGCTGCAACTCCTTGTACTCAGTGAGTTAATGCCAAGAGTCCCAGTTACCCCAGCATGGTTACTGGTGGAAACATATCCTCCTCCCTGCTCTGCAAGCCCATGGACACTCTGGGAAAATTCTTTCATAAGCACGAACATGCTTTGTGTTGATGTAAAAGACCTAGCAGCAATTTCCACAAGAGTTACGAAGTCTTGCCTGAAAATAAAATCTAAATTCTTTCAATCATTGATAAAAGAGCTCTTTTATCTATTTTATACCTTTATAAGTATATATATATTATTTACATTCTATTTATTTGCTTTTTACCTCTTTCTGACCTAAACCCATCCCTTTTAGCACAAAACTTCAATCAGCACATTAAAAAATAAGAGGGAAGTCAAAGTAGTACTTAAAATTGAATATCGAAATCATTGAAGTAAACATTAAAAATATTGTAAGTAATCAGAACTGTGTAGTGTACTGGATGGACAGAAATGTCAAAGTGCTGACTGCCCCCACTCCCCACGTTTGCAAACACAACTCTTATCTGCTATCAGCAAAATCTTCCCAAGTACTTTAACAACCAACTCCTTCTTCCTAAAAAGTTTTTCTGGATAGAAAAGGAAAAAAAAGGTTCTTCATTTCACCTAACAGGCTGTAGAAGTCCCAGTTCAAGGGTGAAAGGAAGGACAGGGAGAAAATTGCCTTTCCCCTCCAATCCAAGTCAAACATCTGAAATGTATTCAGAACAGCTTTTCGCTGCAGCTCCTACGCTGGCACTGCCCTGTGCACTGCACGGCCACGAGAATGCCTGCAGGAGTTCCTGTCCCTCTCTGCTCCCTCCACAGCTCAACAGGACCTCCAGGGGCTGAGCCCTGCGCTGGCACAACCCCCCAGCTCCCCAGAGCTGTGTCACAGAGCTTCCTGTGCCCCTTCTCCCGCAGCACCCTCGCACCGTGCTCGGGATGCTCCAGCCACGGGACCGGGCAAGGAGCTGAAGGAGAGCTGTTAGAAAAGCCCGTGGATCTCCAGTTCTCTTTGTTTCAGGAGAACCTTTTGGTTTCGTTGTGCTTGGCTCTGAGTCGCCGGTTTTATCTTGCATTTCACACTTAAGGAAACCCAGCCGGGCCTGCCAAATACTACAAGGTTTTCTGTCAAAACTTGGACAAGCTGGAAAGGTTTTACATTCTTTTAACCGTAAACCTTAAAGCAACTCAGACTTTTATTCTACTCACAGCTCAGGTTTGAGTGTTCCATGACATTTGGCCAACCTGGCTTGAGTTTTCTGTTTGAGGTTTCATTACGAAATCCTAATTCCAGAAGAGAGTAATTAATGATTTTATTAATAGTATCTGTAGTAAAAGATTATAGGACTTGGAAGAATAACTCTGAGTGCAATTTGCTGCCCAGCAGACGACACGCAGTCCAAAAAGGAGATCAGTCCTCTAATTCAACTTCCAAAGCAGTGTGCTAACAAAAAAGCAAAGGCCTTTGGGGACCCACGTGCAGGACCATTCCCTCAGCTGGCCTCAGCAGTGCTTGTTCTCCATGTTACAGTAACAGCCCCGGAGCAGACCCCAAAGAACTGCAATGGGCAGCAGTTTCTGTTCCCAGAAATTACTCGCTCTGTGTGACACAACAGTTTGGGTTGGAGGGGCCCTTGAGGGTGATCTCATCCAAGCCCCACTCCAAGCAAGGCTTATTCAGGAGAGATCCGGCTGCTCAGGGGAGAGGTGGAAATGTCCAAGGATGCAGATCCCACAGCCTCTGGACCGAAGGGACCTGCCTCCTTGGCAGACCTGAGCAGAGCACTGCTGGGTTCTGACCTCCTCACCTTGGTGTTGCCCGTGCTCCTCAACGCTCCTCTGCTGGCACTGCACATGAGAGCCAGCACGGAATCACAGTGGGGGGACAGACCATGCCCAGCTGAGTACAGATGCCAAATCTGGAATTTCTGCTGTCCCTTTCCCTTATTTTCTTGTCTGCCCCAAAACATGACGATGCTTTAGAGCCTGAAGATTAAATACGAGCAGTAAGCGGGGCCACCCTGCAGGCTGGGCAGCACAGAGTGCAGCAACACTTCTGAAGGAGCTGCCAGTGCTCTGCCAGGTGGGCTTGGACTGTGGCAGCCACTCAGCTGGGCGTCGGTGGGACTGGTAGCGTGAGGAACTGTTACACAGGCTTGTTATGAAGCTCAAATGTTTTCATTAACATAAACGAGCAGAAGTTAGGTTAATAATCTGAACACACTGACAGATGTTCAACAAACACTTGGCATTGCTGCAGCCAGAACAAGAAAGAATTCAGTGTTATCTTGGAACAGCCTGCAGAACAACACAACGCAAAGCAGCAAAGCTCTGCTACCAGCTTAGACACATGGATACGCAGAAAAGCCAGGCTCTCTCCTAGCACAGGCCCAAGAGGCACCAGGACACAACTCAGCCCTGTGTGCAGACCTGAAAATTTTACAGCTCATAGAAAAAGAGATTTTACTTCCAATGCAAGTAAACAGCACTACAGTGGGGGCAAAGGGCAGGCTGCTCCTGCCAGAAAGGAAAGTCTCCATTGCTTTACATTAAATTAAGACATCTCCTGATTTTTGTCGTAAATTCAAGTTCTGTTCAAGTTCAGTCCAAGGCAAGTTCTAAACACAACAAAGGGCTCTTACTCTCCTCAAGATGTCATTACTCTATAGAGACACAGGATTATTAAAATGATGAATTTGGGGGGAACAGTGACATGAAGGCATTCTGCTCAAAAAAAGCTAAAAACCACTAAACTCTCATTCAACAGTTAACAGAAAAGCTCAGGGAACACCATGCGTGAGAAGTTCCATCAGGATCAGGGAACTGGGCATGGCTGGACAGCACTGACCTCATTACTGATGGTTCCTGGATGGTTTGGGGTACCTGTGTTAGAAAGCTTCAGATGAATACATTGGTTTGGGGTTTTTTAATGTGTTAACACTATTCATAAGTGTAAGGGAAATAGTAGGATCTAAAGCTTGTAAATGAGGAGCTTGGAGGAGCTAAAGATTAGATCGACCTGTGTTGCATCACTTTACAAGTTAAATATTTTTCTTAAAGTGCTAATCCAATCCAAACAAGGGCTTGATTCTAAATTAAACAAACTCCACTTTTATTGGTATTAACAAAAATATGCAATGCTAATTTCAGCAGGCAAGCACTAACAAGAGCAGCTATGCAGGCTGTGCTTTCTCTGGGGCAAAGAAGGAAGGACATTAACTTCAATTTCCTTTTTTCCAAGCAAAATGCATTATATTACAAAATCCACAGTGAGTTATTAAAAAAAACCTGAAACAAACAACGAAACAAACCCCCAAATTTCCTACACACCCATCTTTTTAAAGAGTCTTTAAAAAAACCCACTTTCATTGCATCTCCACTTCTGATTCAATTTGCTGTCAAAGGTCATGAGCTAAAATATACAGTTTACGCTAAAAGCAGGAAGCGGGGTAAGTAATTGAATAACATCAGGAAATGGAAGAATACTGCCATTTTCCTAATGGATATAGTACAAGGTTTACTCTCTCCAAATTTAATTCTAGGAGCTCCTGTAGTAACGGGTTTATTTTTCTTCAGCTTGAATTTTAGCCTACGAGGTTTATAGCAAAATCCTCGTGCAATCAAAAGAACAAAATACCACAGCAGCTTTATTTTCTAACAGACAAAGATGATCATTTCTGCAGGAAAGAGAAACCCCCCATCAACAGAGTCTGAAAACAGAACTGGCATAGCAGGTTGGCTGCTTAATATACATGGGCTGGAAATAATTCTACTAAATCAGAGTTCTGAATTATTCATGAAAAACAGATTTTCATGATTTAAATTAGAAAGACTTAAAATTACAAGCCTTGCATTGCTATTGATAGGTAAGATCTCTTTCCCCCTAAGCGATGTTACAGTCTCATACAGCTCCACTCCTGGAAATGCTTTGTGATCACTCTAAAATAGTACAAAAATCTCCTGACACTCACTCCTTCTGGAAACAACACACCCTCTGGTACTTGCTTTAGACCAGTAATAGCCCACCAGTAATGATTATATCAAAATATATCACTATGATAATGAATTAAGTTTGAAGGGATCATTTTCAGTATTTATTGCATATTAAAGCACAGGTTCATTTAAAACACTGGAAGCACAAGCCTTAGTACTGCAAATACACTCTCTCCATCATGGAAAACACTGCACTTCTTACAGGAAGCATCAGACCACAAATCTGACTTCAGATTTTTCCAAAGCATTTTGTAATGATACACAATCCAGCCTCCCTCCCTGTACTGTTACTAATGTATAAAGACAATGCCATTAATAAGCCGAAGGCTTGCATTGCTTCCCGGGAGCTTCTCTCCAGTCATTCCACACAAATCCAGTCAGCTGCGGTGGCTCCAGCGCTTTGCATTAGAAATTACTAATATTCATTCATCACACAGGTACAACCTTTCATCTGGAGATCTCCAAACTCTGCACAAATTCTCCAGTTAAACCTTTCTGCCTTGATTAGGAATTGGTAGACAAGTTCTTTCTGATTAAACACCATTTCCATGCAGGATGAACACGGGGCCGTGGGGCTGGGGCTTGCGGAGTGCACGGCGGGTCCCGGCGCAGCTCCAGCCCAGCACCGCGGCCGTGCCTCTCGCAGGGATCAGGCCTGGGCACTGACTGAGCACGTGGCAGCTCATGCAGAGGCTGCTCGAGGCTTTCCTACACTCTAAGAGTGTCTTTTGGAAATCCTCAGCCTGAGCTACAGCTCAAATGTTAATGCAACAGCACCTGAACTGAATTGGGTAAGCGCAGCTCGGGCTGGGCCAGGGTCCAGAGCAGGACCAGTGGAGCAGCTGGGATAACCCAGCATCCAGGGGCTCATTAGTAACATCTTCTGGGGCTAAGGCAGAATCCCTGCTTCTGGAATCTTTTACTTTGGCACAAGGGATATGGAAACTCACTCCTTTTCCAGTTAGCAGGATCAGTCCTCAGCACATCGTTCTGTATCACCAAGAGAAGTGAAGACAACCAATATCAAATCTTGCAAACCGAGAGCATCGTGCCACCCAAATACAGCTTTTATTTGACAACACAACACTAAGTCATCAGTATCCTGTCATTTCCTTCTTCAGAACCAAAGCACTTGTCTGGATATTAATTTATTTTCTTAAACATAGGAGCTATTTTCCTTCACCTAGCAAGTCCTATTGAGCAGGTTATATAATTAACATCAAAGCAATTTGAATGCTGCTTGACTTGCTAAAAGCTGGTAAACAAGCAGGAAGCAGTAAAGTGCTTTACAAGAAAAGAACATGTGTTGGGGGGAGGGGAGACCATAAAACATTAAACAGATTGATAAGTGATTTTAACAGAATTTCCATTTTTATTAACCCTCTGCGTGCTTTGGGCACTCAGTTTTTATAAAAGTAGGATTTTTTTTGTTCAACTAGATCAGAATAAAACCTGTTCAGAAGGAAATGATGAGCATAGTTGGCAAAAATAAAAATACCACAGAGAAAGTTCATATACCAAATATCTGCTGCTTCCAGTGGCTAGGATAAAATCCACCTGCTTTATTATTGAAATATTTTTATTAACATATTTAGAAAAAGCCAGCCTTAAATCTCAAGGAAAGGTATCAAACATCAGCTTCCAGTTCTACACCCATTCTTAGCTGTATTATTTTTATTGATTTAAGGACTTGAGCCTGGGGACAGGGTTAGCAGGGTGAGCTGGGCTTAGACCTGACAACATTTTATGAGCAGACTTGGGGTTTTCTCTCTTGTTTCTCTGTTCATGCAGAAGAATTGCATGAGAGGGAACTTGATTCTTCCTTCTTAAGCCCACAGGTCCTTTACAACCATTTGTAACTTCACCACCTGGGAATGGGCACACACGACACGGGACCTTTGAGGTCAGTGACTCAGTCTTTGCTGTCAGAGGCTGGAATGGCATGTGCCTTTTTATATGACCTAAATCAACTTCTGCCTGTAAACCAACTATGTTCCTGCTTCCTTCTCCCACAGTTTCTTACAGGATCTCAACAGGCTTTGGCTTGAAGGCTTAACTTCCTGCACTAGTTTACACCTCTGTCACGTTTTGTCAAACTTTACCTTACATAGATCTGAGATATCTCAGCATGTTCACACATGGACAGATCTAGAAAGACTAACGCTCTGTTCCTGTGCCTTTGTTTTGCTGGACTACAGAAAGCAGTCTTCTAGTGTCATCCATGCTGGGAGGAATTGTGATGAAACTGCAATAGCAATTCTTCTTTAATTGGAGAAAGTGGAGATTTGCATTTTCTTGAGAACAGGTCCCTACAGCTCACAGAGCCCAGCACGAAAGAAGGCAGACACCAGGGGAGCAGCTATGGCCTGGACCAGGCTCCTGCACCCTCCTGAGTAAGGGGGGGCTTGGCTACAAGTTTCGTTTTCTCAAGAAAGTCCACTCACAACAGAGTGACTAATTTCAATAGTCTTCAATAGCTGATCCAATACAGATGGGTAAACCTGAAACTGATCCTACACTGACTATGAAAAGATGGGAAATTAGACACATCAGGAGTAGGTATTTTGTCACAGGCTGTACGGTGTTGCTGATATTGGAGACAAACTTCCAACAGCACTGGAAACACAAATCCACAGTAACTTTGGCAGTCAATCTTCTATAAAAATATTTGTATTCTTGTAGCAAATTTAATAATAATTCTTAAGGGTAACTCTTTCATTTCTGCTCATAGAACCTCACTGTATTTTTAATACTGAGCAGCGAAAATTGTTGCAGGGAAAGGTCAGAAGGAAAGGAGAAGTTTGTTTTGTCTGTTTTAGGAGTCGTGGCCTTACTCAGTAATGGCCACACTGTGTTCTTCAACTGGCTCCACAACCGATCCAAATATCCCTTGGAATTATCCAAGAGTACAGCAAGCTCAGAGAAAACAATCACCTATGGCACATTTTGCTGATAACAGAGGAGGCCTTCCTAGTACACAGAGCTCATATACTGCTGATAAAGCATGAAACATAGGAAATGGGGGACTTAGATTTAAAAGTTTGTTCCATTTCAGTGGGTTTGGGCACAAATTAAGATGTCTTGATTTTACAAAATTGCAGCATTATGACTTGTGAAACCCCACAAAGCAGAGAACGACTTTCTCCAGGTTGAGGAAGATTATCAATGATTTTCCTAAGCTGTATACTCAGGTCATTTTTTGCCAAAATGAAATAAATAGCAGAAGGTTTAGAAGTGCACCCTGTTTCTTCCAGCAATGCTGTGCCACCTTTGGGGACACAGGCAGCCTCTGGGGCTGGCCAGAGCCAGCCAGGCTAAATCCAGGGAAAGCTCAAAACCTCCACCATGGCCCCCAAAGCACTGCAAACCATGAAAGCAATTGTGTGAGCTCAGTCCTGGAATTTCACAGGGATTTACTGCACACTGCCGTTCACCCACACTGCCATTCCCCTGCCCTCGGCTCCCCACTTGTGATAAATCCCAGCCCCAAACGCAGCTGCTCAGACCCAGGTCAGTCACAGCCTCCCTCCACATCCGAGGGGCTGGAATGAGCCAGCTGTAAAAGCAGGAGTGCTGCCTTAATCTACCAAGAGACAGAAAAACAGCCCACTTACCCCATTCAAGGCACTGCTGCTTCCCTTGGAAAGGCCCAACAGGGGAGCCTTCCACACCCCTTGGGAAGGGAACAGTTCCTCTCAGTGCTGTTCAGTGACACTTTGAAAGTGTCCTTACACAATTTTCAAAGCCATGGCCCAGGTCTGTGCCCCTGAATCCACAGAGGTACAGCACTCAGGAGCTGGACCCAAGGGTACAAAAGCCTAAGCAAGAGTTTAAGCATCCATGGGAGGCTGACACACTCCTGAGGCTGCTCTGCTGCTCCTGTGGCTCTTCCCAGCTCCCGGCGCTCGCAGCGGGGCACCACGGCCTCCCTGTGCCCCCTGCAGCAGCCCCTGCTCCTGCCACCAGCCCTGCCCCACAGCGATGCTGCAAACCCACCCCTGCTGCTGGGAGCCACAGCCACAGCCAAATCCATCGCTCCCACGCCTCCTGCCCTGGTGAAAACTGAGTTCGTAGAGAAGAAAACATGAATTAAGTAACATAACTTCAGCAATCTAATTTTTCGTAACAGATTTGAGGATGAACTTCTGTGCTTACAATTAATCTGTAGGCAAACCTATAGGTTAGAAGTCTTGGCCTAAATTTATTTCTAGAATACAAAAAATATTTTAAAAAGTTCTGGATGACTTCCTTCTTAAATTAAAAATGCTCACTTTATTATAATGTCTTATAATACTTAAGCTAGCATTTAATTTATCTCCAGGCAGACTCAGTCAAAATTAATTTTTTGTTTAATTCCTTACTGGTAACACGCATGGAAACTTTTAAGACAGCAATTGATTGCACTGAACATTTAAAATATGGTTCACTTCCTGGCACATTTAACAATCATTTAAGTTTTCAATTAAAGTAGGGTGCCAATATTAAAAGATGAAAGAGAATCCTGAGAGACAATAGCTGTTCTGTGCACAAGAAATTTTTTTTTTACTAAAAATCTCAAGATATCTAATTGATTAATACAATTAGGTTAGCCCAAAAGTGACTGTTTCTAGTCTCCTTTTTTTCAGTTGGAATTTGCTGGGAGTTTGTGCCACACTGGGTGGGTGGTGCACACGGGGGCACTCCCTCTGCCACAGCATTACCTGGTCAGGTAACAGCATGGTGACATCTCTGCAGCTCTATCTCAGAGCAGACTGGAGCCAAAAGACGAGGTGAGGTGCAGCAGGGCAGAGCAGAGAGAGTGGCAATATTTGCATTAGAAATAAAAACATGCCAACATTGCTCATTTTCTTGCAAGCCTGATCACACTCAACACAACAGCAACGGCAGGCGCAAGCACAGGAGGCAAAGAAACTCTGCCTCTGCCACAGCCCAGGGGTGATCAGCTCACACCATCAGCTTCAGAGAAATGGGGGAATATTAATATCCCACTGTTTATTCCTGTGTCCAGATGTGACCTGAGTTCCTCCACGCTCCTCCCTGGCTGTACAAGCTCCACCAGCCAGAAGGATCACAACAATCACTCTGGTCACCACGTCAAGTGTTAAGGGCCATTCTGAGTCCTGGTTAAGGGACAATCCACACTGCCCAACAGCTCAACAGCTGGTATTTCATCCGGAGTGGCCAAACACCGGCCTCTAACCAAGTTTTAAGCTTGTATTGTTCTGCATCTGCAGCTGGGGACTCTGTGCCTACACTGGTGCTGAAGCTGCTCACGCACAGCAGGCTCCGAGCTGGGCGGTGCACACAGCGGCACACAGACAGGATCAAACCACCATACCAAATACAATGATTCTGAGGCTGATACAGGCATTTCCTACTCCAGAATCAATAAACAATATCTGGGTAGACTTTCTCTTACCTTTGGGCACATAGGCTCATTCACAGGACAGGGGCATTGAAGAAACGAGGCCCTTTTCTTCTACCCTCATCAGCCCTGCAAGGGAAGCTCTCCACAGAGAAGCCATTTTGAGTACCTGGGACTTCCCAAAATGTATTTTTAAGCCTTCTAGCAGGGGTAACATCCTTAGTAATCAATTTGACTCGTGATTACTATTTCAAACACAGGCTCATACCCAGACGAAAAAAGCACACTTTACATGGCAATATATACAGAACAATAACATTGCCAGATGGTATAATACTGAGCAGAATTAATTTCACACATGATGTTTTCAAGGTGTTAAAATATGTCACAGCTTCTGCTAATAAAACATCTTCCTCTTCCCTCCTCCTTTAAAGACAACGCTCCGTTCCCACCAGCCTGTATTTTACATTATATGTGTTTCCATCCCGATAAGGGCAGCTGATTGCTTGCAAACCTAATTACAGTCAAATGAAAGTCTTTCAGAACCATCATTAGCAATTAAGACCTGCTGGATTTGCAGTGTATCATTTAGAGAGGTATAATTCAATAGCTTATTGAAAAATTGCAGGTGAAACTGGTGATTACAAGGGGGGAACGCCTGTGCCACGTCACCGCGGGCGAACGTGCGGTGGAGCGGCAGCTCCCCGAGCGCTGATCAGTGACTGCAGGTGTTTGTTCTGGCTGAGCACAGCCCTGCCCCGGCCCAGAGCGGTGTCCCACGACCAGCTCTGCACTCCCCGAGCCTGGCCTTGTGTGTGCTCTCCTGGAATCCAAAGTGCCCATTCAGGAACTCGGGGAAGCCACGGGGGATGTGCAGCGTGGAACAAAAGGCGCACGAAGCCACACACATCATTTTTCAGTCCTTTCTGCAGAGAACAACAATCTTTTCTGTGCCCATTGAGCTCAATTATATATTATCAGGGCCCAGAAGTTGTTTGGATGCTTTCGAGCAGCTGGGTGCCTTCACAGATGACGCACTGGATACGGAGACTGCGGGTTAAGTGCAGCTGGAGATTTCTGTGGCCTCTGATCAGAGGCAAACAGCAGTCGAGAATCACAAAATGCTTGTAATTCAAGCACTGTTTGTCACCCACGGCGGTTTCCAAACGAGAAACGAGAAGGGGACTGAATGGCAGCCCAGCTTTCAGCACATGCTCCCACACAGACAGGAATCCACACACTGTGCATGTGTGAAAATAAAGTGCGGGTCTCTGCCAAGGGTGAAATTACCAACTGGCCGGCACGAAGCACTCAGCGTTTCCACAGCACTCGGTGGACTGGATAAACTGAGCTGGGCATTAGCAGAGACAGAGGACATTCACTCCCAAAACCTGCCTGCTCTCTAGGCATCCCCCTCTGTATGCACAGCATGTGTAACATTTATCTCTCAAAAACCTCACACAGCCCAGCCTACACCTCTGCAAAGCCTCACCCCTTCCCTCCTTCCCCACAGATCTCTTTCCCCTTTTCTATCCTACAAAGGGTTCTCAGAGCCCAGATCTACCATCTCCCTTTATCACATGAGCATCTTCTCCCACTGTATTACTACACTCCCTCATGCTGTGATGTAACCTCAAAGCAGAGTTACCCAGACATGGCCCTTTCTATTCTTTCAGAGCTGTAATCCGATTTTTTTCATCATTTCATAGGTTATTTTTCAAATTAAATGTTGTTTGATATGCTAGATTAATAACCAGTGCTTTGAGTGACACGATACCAACACAGTTTTGTTAAACCAGTGGCCCCTGCAAGTCCTGTTGCTGGTGACATTTGCTGTAGGTGCCTTCAGACTTTTGGCAACACTGGCACAGAATCAAACCATGCTGTGTAGGGTGCAGCACGAACAGCAAATCCACTCATTTAAAATGGCTGCACTAGCATTTTGAATCGGAAAAAAAAACCCAAACCAAGCAACTTCTCCCTTTACAGACAGAATGGGAACATTATCTCCCTCTCCACCAATGCGTGGCCATACCCCTGCTGACCTGATCCTGGCTGGTACTACTGCCAAGGCATGTGACTTTATCCCACATTCTACCAGTCAGTAGTGATGTTTCCTGTCACTTCATACAAAGCCAGACCTCCAGCAGTGCAAAACCAGCCCAAAAATCCCACACACAGCTTCCAATCCCCTGTTGCCCTGCACGAGGCAGTTTCACGGCCCAGGTTCCTTCCTGATCTTCAGAACTTTTATAGCCACTGAAATCCACTGGCTGCCAGTAAAGGAATCCCAAATCCCAGCAGCTACGTTCGAGGAGGTTCAAGCCTTTATCACTCACTCCGGGTGATACATGCTGTAGGCAGGATTTCCAAGGTGTCTGACCTCACACTGCACAAACGTATCCCCATTTCTTCCCTTGCACAGAGCTACAGTAGGGAGTCCAAGAAATGAAGCAGTTCTCCGTGGCTGTGTATCATACTTGCAGCTGTTATGGCACTCCCAGAGCCCACCCACAATTTCATTTTCAATTAGCAGCTCTTAGGAAAGTAGTCATGAAAGCAGTTGCTAAAGAGCACTCAGATGTCATTGAGAGCCTGCAAACCCAAACTGTCAATAGCACATTGTAAATCGCTTGTCACCACAGTCAGCTCTCCCCGGCATCACAGTGCCGGTGACAGTCCACGCTGCCTGCTCCGCTCCCCGCCCAGTGTCACCGCAGCCCGGGGAGCTGGCACCACCTCCGGCCCCGCTGCCGGGGCCCGCCCCGTGCAGGCAGGGCTGGGGCTGCGCCAGGCATCCTGACCGCCGGACAGGCTCAGCCTCGCGGGGACTTCACCCCCTGCACCACAGCTTTGCTGCACTGAGGCGCACGGGCACCTCTGCACCGGGGACAAGTGCGCCGGCACTGAATCACAGCACGGGGAAAACCCGTGATGAACGTGATGCTCTCAAGTGACGATGGCAGAGGACAACAACAGCAGGGGACAACGATGGCTGTCCAGATCAGCCACCCAAAGGCTCAGCAGTCTCAAATTTCAGATGTATAGATTCAGGGTGAGACTGCCAAGGGGAACGTGGACTTAATTCTGAGAAGGAACAGCTTCAACACTCCCCTCCCTCCCCTTTAATTGATTCGTGTAATGGACTACGAGGTGAAAGCTAATGGTTTATAACGCTTGTAGCTGGGCACTGCCACAGTCAGCAGTGTATCTTCTTCTGCTGCTGTTCTTCCTATTTTTCCCTTATCTCATTACAATTTACCTCCTAATTCATCTCTCCATCATGAGTTTTCTTCCCTCTATTTATCATCCACCCCCTATTTATTACCATTTGTCTCCTTCCCTGCGCTCCTGCAGTATTTGGGATTGGGATTTGGTATTCTGGAAGTGTCTCTGGAATCAGGTGGCGAAGGCAGAGCCCAGCAGCCGCTGGCTCTCGTGCACACGTGAGCCAGCCAAGGCACCCCTTGTCCAACATACACACTGCTGGTTTAGAAGCATTTCCAGAGATGATCCTCTTCTGCAAGAAGATGCAAGAACCTCCCACCAGATGAAGAAAACAGTGAAGGAAATGATGGAGGTAGCAAAAGTCAATGTCTTCTGCTCTTTCCAAATCACACACCCACTGAACAAAGAGAAATGATCCTTCCCCCTCATTATCAAAATACTCTCAACCCTCCTTCTGCCCTGAAAGCTCATTGTTTCCTGGTATGCCCCACTGTGCTCAGACCTTGAGGAATAAAATCTCATTAAAACCCATTTAAAACTGTTTGCCACCCTTTTACTAGTTTAAAAATGTTCACTTTAAGATTTCCAAATGATTTTTACAGAAAGCACATAAAAACATGCCATCACCAATTAACGTAAAGGAAATTAAATTTAAAACGCTGGAGAAATATTCTGATGAGTCTTATGTTTGCTTAACGCCAACTAAAATTTCCTTGAGGCATTTAATAAGTACATTTATAAAAGCTCACAAAGCAGAGTTCAAAAGTCTTCTCGCTAGTAAAATACGAGCCTTAATTAACCTACAGTTTCACATTTTCTGGATTTCAATAAACCTGTAGGCATTTCAGCAGAGCTGGATAAATACCTGCATGAATACTGCAAGGATTTTCTCTGAAAACTAATTAGCAGTGCTTTCAATAGCTGACTTCAACTAAATCTGTTTGACAAGGGAGCTTCACACCCTAAATCCTGCAGTGAGAGTTACTTCCAGCAGATAACAGATTTCACAGGAAAGCATATCCAACAGGACTGTCAACCACTGGAAAAACTATGAGCGAGATCTCCAGGTATAAAACATTTCCCAGCAAGGACTGACTGCAGCCAAGGTCTTATGTGAGCACAGGAATGCAAGTGACAGCTCTGAGATTGCATCCTGCCATCCAGTTACAGTAATCACAGGTGACAATTCAGGATTCCCCCAGGGACGGGAGAGGCAGAATAAATTGTTTATGTATCAAATATAAAGCCCTAATATAGCAAGGACACTGAATACATGCAGAAGCCTCCTGAACTCTTAAGTGGCTCCGGACACTCCAGCTGTGTCACACATAAACCACAGTGGCCCCAGTTCTTGGCTCACTGCCACCTGAGAAGGTTGACAAGCAAATCTACTTCCCTTTCAGGAGCCCAGGAATTCAGTGGGATGGACCTGGGTGGGGAAAGCAACCCAAGGTGTGCAGGCAAGAGTGACTTGAGGAAGAGAGTAACATGATCAGAAAAAACCACCCTCAGAACTTCTCAATCTCCTCCTTCTTTTGTGCTCTTCACCATTTGTCTTGAAAGAGGTCAGAAAACGCTTACCCAAAACTCTTTCTATAGGTGGTGGACATGTCTTTTCAAAGAACTTTGTAGTCTTTTCCGTGACATCTTTTTTCCATGGTAAGTGCCAAAGCTGTATGGGTTTGTCAGCACCTACACAGTTCATGAGACTAAAATAAAATGTTCTTATCTGAGGAGCTCTACCCCTACCAAATGTATTATATTTACACTGAGCAAGATATTTTATTTCCTCTCAGTCTTATCCCTTAGGAATTAAGCAGAGTACTCAGATTTATCAGCTCAAAGGAAAAGCGTTTTCCATGACATTTGTCAACTCAATACCTTCCAAGCCAATGCATATTTATTCCCAAAAACACAACCTCACAAATAATCTCCACCAGCAGGGAGGCCAGTTTCTTTCACAGACGAAATTCTGGGCAGAAAGGTTCCCCCTGACATTAGGTCCCACTAGGAGAGTTCATGGTACACACAGTCAGTTCTGTTGCCCAAAGCAGACACATCTGACAGACCGAAACAGAACAGAGACCACGTGGGTAAACACAGGAAACAGTCAAGGAAACACAGCAGCCTTCAGTATCTACTGATAAGAGAATCATTGCCTCAGCTATCCCGAAGAGTTTTCCCCACCTTCCTTTGAAATACCAAGTAAATTAAATCAGAAGAAACACCTTTAACAGCTGGTAGTGTAGAACAGGCATTTTACAATTTCTTTGCTAAAGTTCTGTATAATCTCTTGCTATATTCCTATATACAGCTTAACATACAGGCTTCAAAATTATCATGAAAATCTGTTTCTTCCCAGCTTCTCTAACTCTGCATATCAAAATTGAATACAAGTCAGCATACGTGTCATCCTTAATGTTCCTTCCATCTCCCTGAACTCACAAAATGAGAAGCAGTGAATTCTCACTATTTTCGACGAGTTTCTCTGCAAAGCAATGTTTGGCTTGCACTAAACAAGGATGAAAACTGATTCCATGAATATCAACCATCCCCATTAAACGTTTAAATTTTGGTTCAGGAGTCATTAATATCACTCAAATACAGGCAAAAGCTGACCTTGTCCCTACTACTGTTTACTATTACCAGCATCACAGAAATCACATTTGTCACACTTTCTTCTTTAAAAAACATAACACAACACTGCACAGTCATGAAGACAAATCCAATGTTTTCAGCCTCAAGCTTTACAATCCTGGATGTTCCTGCTCACTTCCCATCACTGTTGAGAAGGCAGAAGTTCTTGCTTAGGGTGGGTGATCAGTAACCCAGGGGAGGAGACACCAGCACCACTGACACCCCACAAATGAGCTCCTCACACTCTAATCAGTCTTAGAGCTTTGCCTTGGTTAACAGCTGCCCTTCTTGCAATTGCCTCACCTCACCCTGGATGTTCAGAGGGCTCTTCTGCTTCTGTGTACAAAGCCTGAAGACAAGAAGGTCTTTATAGGACGAAATTGGCCTCGCAATCACAGAGAGACCACATTTGTTTGCCCTGACAGTCTCACAGCCAGCCTGTGGAAAGCTCTTCCCACCTTTACACACTTATTAATCAGATCAGCATCAGTACAGCACCTGCTCCCCCTCTCCGACCACCTCTTCCAGTGGTAGGACACTGCACCAAGTGGAACCCAAGAGCCCAAGAACAAAACAACTACAAAAGTATTAAAATAAGCGATCCCACAAAATGAGAAATCAGCTTCTACATACCATGAGCCAACGGGCAGAGCCCTCCCTCCCCGCAGCAGGAAACTTGTCTCCCACCTGTCTGAGGCTCTTCGGTAACTTCTTCCTTTTCCCAAGGTGCTGGCACAGGTTTCGGTCATTTTCCCGGTCGGAGCTGTACTGGTGGTGGTGGAGTCTGTTCTTTTTTGGAAGATACGACAGCCCATTGGTAAGTGCTTCCCGTTTCTTCTTGGCTAGAGGATTCTGTCGCTTCTCCACACGTTCCTGAGGTTTCAGAGCTACGTCCTTCTGCAGAGGGAGGAGAGGAGAAAAACAGCGTGGTCAAACTACAGCTCTGGTTTGGTTCCAGGTGACCAGCAAAGCACTCTCAGGGCAGTGCTGCAGTCACCAGAAAAGGGAAAAAACCCACTCTTCACTGACGTCCTCTTAATCAAAAGATAGGGAAATGCTAAATAAAACTGGCAGGATGAAGTGAGTGCGTGGAAGGAGACACATCCTCCTTGAGACTTCATACAGTCAACCTCAATCCTCAAAAGCATCTCATCTATCAAGTGAGCACAAATTCAGAAGACAGCATTTGTTCATAATGTTTACATTAACAATCTGCTTTCATTTAAACAATCCTTGACTTTTCAACATTTATTCTTATTATTTCTTGTATATGAGAAGCCAAGGCACGAGCTGACCTAAATCCAATTAGGGCCAATGAATCTCCATTGACTTCAGGGCACGTTTCCCTCAAGCCTGACTTAAGCAGTAGATTTCCAAATCTCACGGAGAGGGGTGAAAAGTGCACGAAAAAAGCAACTTCTATTTGAAAACTTTGTCACTGACCCTTTAACCCCCAGAATCAATGTCTGTCTATAAAAAAATACTCCACTCTTGTAACACATATGTGAGTTTTGTCAGCCCACAGCTGTTTTTTTACGAATAACCTGCAACACACAGAATTTTCATTTCAGATAAATGTTACTTGAAATGAATCTTTTTCAATAGCACAGAATTAAAGGCAGAGGAAGAGGAGGCTGGAGGATTCATTAGGAAAGAAGAATGAGAAGCTATTGAGATGTTAATTACAGTGCATATGTGCATCCAATAAATGCCATGTGCTGAGTCACATCTACTCTAAGAACTGCCCCCGTCAGGGTCCGGTGCTGCCCTGTGAGGGGAAGTCACTGAAGCAGGGTTGTGCTTTCAGCACTCTCTGCTAACGTGCCTGGCTGCTCGGACCAGAAGCTTCCATGCCCACCATAAAGTGCTGGGTAACCTTGTGAGCCTTTCAGCTGTTGTTTATTGTCACTTAGTATTATGGCTGACAGCAGGAAAGGCTATTGGTCCCTGTGTCACATAAAGACTGAGGCTCAGGAGAATATAATTCAAATTATGGCACCTTTTAATGCAAAAAAACATGCCTAAAGGCAAAAAGCAGTTTGGCTTTAATTAAAGACTGCTCCCTAAATGACTCTCTAAAACACAAGAGCTTCACAAAATTCATAACTGAAACCAATGAGATGATTAATTAAACTGAAGACAGTCATTGTTCAAATTTGATATTTAGCAAAGGGAATGACTGTACAGGCATTAAAGATGGGAGTACTGAACAGAAGCTATGAGACATTTTTTCTACCTTTTCTTCACCTAAGACACCACAAGAGAAACTCTGGGCTTTTCTTCACAATGTTATTCATATCCAAAAAGTTAGGAGCCTTATCCAGCCTCAGGGAAGAGAATTTGGACACCCTTAGCTACAACATAGGACTAGTAATTTAAGAACCTCCTGTGTCTCCTCACTGGCTCCTCACTGGCTCTACTGAAAAAGAGCTCAGGAGTAGCACTGATCTTCCTAAAATGCTTTGGGATCTCCTTGAGCACAAGCTGAGGGATCCTACAGAGCCGCCTAAGGAAATTGAAAGTAAGAACAACCCCTTTTCTCTGCCACACCTTCTGCCTCCCGTCCCAGGAAGGTTTTAGGTTTAGCTGCATGCCGTAAATGCAGGAAGGCAAATTCTCAGGTGCAGTAACCATTTCACCAGTGCTCACCATCAACAGCTTCGTAAAACTGCAGCATCCACAAACACACCTGGACATCCTGGATAGCAAGGGCAGGTTATAAAATAGCAGATATTTTATGTTAGAACTGATTTGTAACTTAGGATAGCTATCATGCTGCTAACAATTCTTTTTTTCAGGTCAGTATAAAAAAAATCCAATGTTTTATGAGTAGAACATTATACCAGCAAAGACTTCTGTTAGAACACAGAGCTCATGTTTGTAGATACAAATGCTGTTCAAGAGGATTCACTCTAAATGTGAAAGGCTGAAGGAGTGAACAAAGGGAAACTTTCTGGGAAAAAAAAATAAATTCTTCTAATGACTAAGTAGCTTTCGTGGGATTTTTTTCCCCCAGCTGTGAGTGATCTAAATGAAACAGTGGCAGGCTTCCAGAAGCTTATAAAATGTCTAATGGGGCCAGGCACTTCCATCAAGAAATAACTTGTTCCTATTAGCTCTAAGGGGGTGTGAGATGGGTCAGACTCAGCAGATCACTGTGGATGTACCTGGGATAACCCTTCCTCGGAGCCCGTGTTCCAGACAACTGCGTGAGGCTTCACAAGTCGTCAGATACGCCTGAAGAACGTGGAGCTCATGTCAGAACTGGGAGGAAGGAATCCCTCTGTACACCTGTGGCAAGGATGAGTGACACCAAATCCACAAAGCCTTCCCCAGCCTGGATGGAAAGGCACCTTCCAAGGCAGAAGGAGCAACTGGCAGGAATGTTCAAAAATAAGGTTCCTCTTCTGCTCACAAGCAAAGGAGCTCCACACGTGCCTAACTTGTGAAAGGGGCCTTAAACCCTGTTTGGTGGGTGGGCTTGCTGTGAAATTTAACCATAAAGACTGGTGTTTAGGCAGCCCTGTTCCTCCAGAAGAGCCATCTGCTTTTCACCAGCGGACACCGCTGCGGGGAGAATGACGGAGTGCTGGGGATCAAACCTTTGTGAGGGAACTGTGGGGTGGAGCCTCTCATGGCTTTCCACAGAGACACACCTTGGCCTGAAAATAAATGTGTATATAGAAATATGTGTTGAATTCTTCATCTGCAGACTAGACTGCAAGAGGACGTGATAAAAGAATAAAACTTAGACACAGGTGGACAGGCTGCATTAAAAGTAGTTTGAATAGAGCTCTCCGGGGTGTTGCTCCTCGTGTTTGAGGGTGCAAACTGCCCGGGATTGGCTCAGATGCTGCCCCGTGGAGGCAGCGCTTGGCCGGGAGCCACGGCCCTGCGTAAATCACTTCCCCACTTGCTGCCCTTTCTCCCTCGTCCCATTTTTATCTTTCCCTTGTTTAGATAGGACAATAGCTGTGCCACGCCGTGTGCTAGTACATTAGCCAGCACAATCTTAATTACAGACTTCAGGCATCATCATGATTAGAGTAATAAGCTGTAATTACTCTAAGGTGACAGGACTGCACAGACCTTATCTACATAGATAAGAAGATGTAGTAATATTTCATGTCGAGACATATTTTTCAGCAGCTACCCATGGAGTGGATTCAGCCTGAGCAGCAGACCCCATGAACACTTTCAGTCTCTAATGGAGGTTTTTCTCCTCTCCTGCCAGCATACAAGCCCACACATTATTAAGTAAATCCTACAAACATATTAGGCGCAGTTTAAAACCATCTTATTCAGAGATATCTTTCATCAGTAAAGTGCCTTAAGTGTATCAGGAAGGTGACTTAAATGTATAAATATGTAATTACATGCAATTCAATACAAAAGTGCATTAATATTTATGAGTGTACTGTATAATCTAAAAAAATTTCCATTTGTTTTATTTCTGTTGGGCACATTAATCAGCCTGATCCTGCTGTAGGTGCCCTGGCGGGGAAGGGACTGTGGTGCTGAGCAGGCTCCTGCCCGGTGGGGCCCTGCAGTCACCTGGCTCCAGCCAGCACCCACAGCACAGCCCAGCCCTGCCCCGGCTCAGGGGGGGAGAAGCAGCCCCGTGGCTCCATCAGATCATTTCTCAAGGCAGGAGGCTTGAAGGACACACTGCGTTCCCATCAGGTCTTTCAGGGAGCTGTGCCTGATTTATTTGAGCAAAGTCCATCTTCTTGCTAAGTAAGTGACAACTCATTGATTAAAAATCAAACCCTCAGTGGCAGCAGAGCGGGGGGGATACACTCATCACCCCCATGAACCCCACCCCAGAGCCAGTCCCTCACTGCCCTTCCCTCCTGCCCCTGCCCTCTGACAACAACTTAAAAACTACATGTGAATAATTCTGTTCCACTCCTTATTACAGGATTTTTCTGTGGGAATGCTGGATGAGAAACAACACTGTAAATGCAGTGTGTAGCAAATGCGCTGCAGAAATTTATCTGGATGAACGTTTCAGGTGCTGCTAAAGGATTTCAAGCTTTCCAAACCATCCTTGTGGATTATCATTACAATTCCAGTGTTGTAGAAACTTATTTTCTGAATTTGCACGAATGTGACCTCAGTAAAATACAGCTTTTAAAAACTGATTATTAAAAACAGGAGTAGTGCACACTGCAGTGCTAGTTAAACCAAATTACAGTTGCAACAGCCTATAACTATATTCCAATTATTTGCTCCTCAGGTTCTTGCTAAAGTCTTCTACAGCTGTGTATCAGAGCCCAACAGTTTATCCTTCACTCCAAGAATAAAGTATAAAGAAATTAGACATTTTTTTAAAATGTCAGATAGTCATGAAGTGTCAACGTAATGCTCCACTTAAAAGACAAATATTTAGAAAACCAAGCTTGAAGCTGCCAGTCTGCCCCGTTCACTATTCAGACGACCAAACGTCCGTGTCAAACAGAACCGCAAGAAAGGCACTTCTGGAGCCTTTCAAGGAACAAACAATCCTCATTTGATCAGGAACGCCAGTGCAGAAGGAAGAAGCCAATTAAGCGGAAAGAAAATACATTTTCAGTAGCTACAAAAGACGATTTGAAATTCTTTCCCAGTTCCATCCTGAGCCTAGGACAGCCTGGCCCCTCAGCCTGCTGTCAGCTGCAGCAGCTCCGAGGGCCGGGACGGGCGTGAGGGGAAGCGAGAAACAGCCAAAGGGAACAGCACAGAAACAGAAACCATGGCAAAAGCACTCCCCCACATTCACCCAGGACATGGGGTACAGAAGTTCAGCTTGCAAGAAATTAGGATGCCTGCAGGGTACAGCTGAGAGAAATCCTGCAGCTTGGCCAGCACAAAATCCCAGAACGGTTTGAGTTGGACGGGACCTTAAAGGCCACCCAGTGCCACCCCTGCCATGGGCAGGGACACCTCCCACTGTCCCAGGCTGCTCCCAGCCCCGTCCAGCCTGGCCTTGGGCACTGCCAGGGATCCAGGGGCAGCCACAGCTGCTCTGGGCACCCTGTGCCAGGGCCTGCCCACCCTCCCAGGGAAGCATCGCACAGGGGGAATCATTAGCTGGGAATCCAGGACAGCAACATGCACAAACTGAACCCAAACCTGCACAAGCAGCTACACAAACTGAACTCAAACCTGCACAAACTGAACCCAAACCTGCACAAACAGCTACACAAACTGAACCCAAACCTGCACAAACTGAACCCAAACCTGCACAAACAGCTACACAAACTGAAACAAAACCCCTCGGAAACGCTGCCAGTCTGAGGGTACCGTACCACATTTGCCATCACTTCTTGACAGTCCCCATCCACTCCTACTGTGTTTGTGTTACATTGGAGAATTTTTACAGCTGATGGATGAAAATGCCCCAAAACTTCAATACCTCTCTGACGTTTCATAATTTGCTATTTTAATTCCAGAAGAAACAACAAGATGTAAAGGTCTGAAAATAATGCACTGACCAGTCCCTCTAATCTTTCAAAATCAGAAAATAAAATGAGATGCTTATGATAACCGTTCATTTACCTCCAGATAAAATAGTTAAATATACTGTGTATTCTTCTGATGAACGACTAGCTCCTCAGAAGCATTTATCTAGGAGAAAAAAATCGCAAATGCTCTTAAAACAACACCAGGCAGAAAGGAAGGCAAGTGTAAAGCACAATGCAAAAGGGAAAAGGATTCTCAGTGTCACTACTATGGTATTTTAAGACACAAGGGACTGGTGAAGAGAGGCATGATATCAACTATATTGGGTGCAGTAGCCATCCACTAATCCCAGAAACTCCTTCAAGCAACAAGACCTCCACAGAAAGGTTTAATCTTGTTTTCTTTGCTTTGATTCCATAAAGTTGCAATCCATTGCCTCCTGCATCCCTCTGGAACCTGAAAACAAAGTGGTTCAGCGTTGTGCAAAAGCAGTTGTGCAACAGAGTGGGGATGAAAGGCGGTGGGGGGGGCTGGGGTGGGAGCAGAGCAAGGAGAACAATAGCAGAGCAAGTTGCTGTCTGCTCCAGATATGTTGTGTGAAAGCGCTTCTGTGGCAAAGAGATTGCTTTGATTTTTCATCCCAAAATCATTTGTTAACAATACCATTGATAAACAGAAGGCTCCTTTTCAGGTCCTGCCAATTTAAATTGCACACACAAAAATACATTACGGCAACATTATTGAGGTTACAAAGTCAAGGGCTTGGAAGTTATGAAAGGCCAGGATTAAGGCTGCAGCCACCACCTTAATTCAGGCCTCTTGTGCATACACACCAAGATACAATCTTTAATTACATGATCCCATGCTCCTATTTCCCTACACAGAATGGAAGGTGTTCAGCTAATGAGCAACCACTCAGGATTTTGTTTGCTCCTCTTTGTCCATAGTGTGGACCTAGGCCTTGTTTACTGACTCTCCATTCACACCCTCCTCTGAATGCACAATGATTAATTTCCTTAAGGGCTTTTCTGTACAGCTCCTCCTGATGGTATCAGATAGATGCTCAACAAATACCAATGGCCCATTCTACAGTTGTTTTGCCAAAGGTATTTCACTATTCCCATTTTATAGGTGGCAACAACAGTCCTGACAAGTTCAGGTCAGAAATATCTGCTAATTTTAAGCATTCATTGGGAAGCACCTGAGATTTGATTTTTCACAGAACTTGGCTCCACAGAGCACTTTCTCTAATGAAGCACAGCCTTCACTGATTTCAGCAGCTACTGGGAGTGCTGAGCACTCCTGAAACTCGGGCTGTAGTGAGTGAGCACCATGTGTTACAAGGATACAGGGAAGAGCTTTCTAAAATAATGTGGTGCCATGGCCTCCCTCAATGCCACATAGCAAATACAAGCTGGAGGTAGAGGAAGTCTAAGGCTTCGGTGCCAGCTGTTGAACTGGCAAAAGCTGGTGTCATACATGAAGATGAGCATCAGAGCAATTGATTACTATTAATTTATTTCATGTTTTTCACATGTGACATGGTATTCTCAGCCTTGTCCTTCCCCCCTCTCTTCTCAGTTTTGTCACTCAAATACTGTGCCATAACATGTTACAGTTGTGCAGAACAGTCAAGAAATTACTGGAGTCTGTGTAACTTCAGTTAAGAAAAAGCCTCATCCTGGAGCCAGTGCTGAGGAAGTGCTGAGCAATGCCAGCCTTGACTGCAGAGCCATGGAACTGTTTTCCTTGAAGCTGCCCGGCTTTGTGGAAGGCAAAGCACACACAGCTGATTCTGCTCAGACTGGTTCAGCCAGACGCCTGTGTGCTCCTGCCAAGAGATCCTGAAGCTCTGGCTCCAGCCAGCTTCTGCCAGCCTGAAAGTCGCATCGTGTTTTCTCTAGAGATTTTTCTAGGTCTAACACAAGTTGCCAGCAAAGTCCAGGGTTATGTCTTTGCTGCAGATTTGACTCAACGGCCTGCAGCACACCTGGGACTGCCTGTTCGAGGCTGAAACAGCAGCGAGACCTGGCCTGTCCCAGCAGTGCCTCCGTGTCCCCTGCTGACACCATCTCAGCCCCGTTCTCTCAACCCCTCATGCAAACTCTTCAGTCACCTTTGGTAAGTACCTGTTGTCCCTGCACCTCCAGCCTTTGATCCTGGCAGAGCAGCCAGGGCTGTGCTGCCCACGCTGCCCCTGCAGCCCATCCCTGCTCCCTGAGCTTGACTGAGCAGAGTCAGCCCCAGCTCCGAGTGCTGCCAACACCGCAGGTCCAAACCCCTCCGTGCCGCCGTGCTCCACCCAGCTCCCAGCCCCGAGGCTGCTCACACGTGCAGCCCTTGCAGCTGGGGAAGCGGATTCCCACTGGCCCTGGGTTTATCTCACAGCGCTGCGCCTTAAATAAATGTGCTTGACTTACCCTGGGAGCAGCAGGGCCACATGTTCATATTTATTTTCTTTGTTTGAGGAATGAAAAGAAATAGAAAAGAGATGTGGAGAGGAGTCCCTAGGGATGCTCCCTCTAAATCTCCGTGCCAGGGAAGAGGGCTCCAGTGCTCCTGCACTGCTCAGCTAGGATTAGAGATGAGGCAGAGAGAGGAGCACTGAGCCAGCTCCTGAAGCAGTGCTGAGTTTGGTTTGTCCCCTGTGCTGTGACACTCCAGAGGCACAGTTATGGTGAGACAGTTCCCAAGGACCCAGCACTGGTCCAGCCACTCAAGCCTTGCACAGCCCTGCCCTGATCTGCAGCAGGAGCACATCCAGCTGTGGGCACGGGCTGGGACTGGCATCTCCCACAGCTGCCCTTGCCTCAGTTCAAGGGGCAGCTTCAGGTCACGGCAGGGCCAGCAATATTTATCCTTGGAAAATGGGGTGGTCCTGGTAGAGAGAACCCAACTGAACAGTTATCAAGAACCACACAGAATAATATGAAACACAAATATTTCAGTTTGTCTAAATAATTGAGCGATTCCTCAGTTCTACACTGAAACTTCTGGATTTTTTTTCTTCACATAGTTTTCTTAATTTTCACTTCTTTTCTCATTTAGAATAGAAAAAATATTTTAAAATTTCACACTTTCTCCCAAAAATAAAAATTTTGTACGTTCATATCTGTAGTTATACAGGATTTGCATATACTGATCGAAACACACATCCCAGAAGCTTTCAGTGGAGGGAAATACAATTCCCAGTGCAGGAGCTGCTGGCACAAAGCTGACTGTGGGCTCCTGCACCCTCCACACACACACTGTGTTCTCTGAATAATTCAAACAGCACTTTGGTTGGCAGGCCACAGACCCAGGCAAGGAGTTAGTGGGCCAATAAATTTTACATTTCAAGGGTATCCCCCTTATCATAGGGTTAGAATAAATGCATATGGGCTTAGACAGCTCTCATCTCTGCTGTCCCTGCACTAGGAAACAGATGACTTCAGCCTCACACTGGCACCATTCATTAGCACAGCACTCAGCAGTCATAAAAAATGTATTATGGTTTGTAAATTGAATCAGAAGCACCTCTGCATTCCTTGCCTTGCGGGAAGATGGTGCAGCACCAGGAAAGTCCAGTGCATTCCCAAGGTCTCAGGATGCTCCCTAGAATCTCCTGGCCACAGAAAGGCACTGAGCTGGGACACACTTGGCTTTGCTGCCCTGTCAGCCTCGAGACTGGATGAGAAAACCTGGTCCCCAGGAGTTGAGACAGAGACACCACCTTGAGACAACACAGGTAAAAACACCAAGGAAACTGCTGCAGGGAGAGATGGAAACATCCACGCCGTGCATTTCTGTACCACACAGGCAGCCTTACACGCACACAGGGAACCCAGAGCATCCCTCTGCACACCCAAGCCAGCAGGACAGAGAATGAAGAAATGAGCACAGAAAAGGACAGAATTAGCAGAACCACTCACGGATTATGCCAGGTGGTACAATCCATGAGTAATCCGACCTGCAGATTCTTTCACCCAACCAAAAAATCTCCACATAATAATGGGTTGTAATTATTGAGCCTTAACAAAAAGTTAATCTATTTTAAAACAAATCTTTTTGCATCTTGTAGGTGAAGAATTCGAACTACTCAGCACAGGAGCTTTTCTGTCTTCTAAGCTCCTACTGTCTCATATTCCCTGGATGTTCTGTTTTCCTCCCTAGGAACCCCCTAACTCTACCACTGTTTTGGCATGTGGCATACAGCCAAAAAGACCCATGAGGAAAGATTTTAAAGAGAAAGAACAGTGATTAGAAAATAAGGAGAGAGAAAGAGAGCTCAGCAAGGAGCTGAGGACTGCAACACTTAAGGCAAGCTTGGCAATATTCCTCATTAGGAAAAGGATCAGAACCTTTTTGCAATTAAGAAGGAAAAAAGAAACAGTGGTTTAACTTCCCATCTGCAAATGAAACCACCTTCTAGCATTCAGGCTGAAAAAAAGGAGTAAAGAACAAAAGTTTAAGAAATAGAGCAATATGTAACCTTTCCATCTGCTGGCTTATTCTTCCCCAAGGAAACAGATACAGTGAAGATAAATTTGATGATCAAAAAACCAGAGGGATTACATTCTTGTACGGTGCTGATCACTGGCAAATCCCCCTCTCTGCAGTTCAGAAGCACAGCTTAGCATAACAGACAAGATTTATCATTGCCTTGTCCTTCGCACCACTTACAAAGCAGACATAAGTTGCTCCTATCTCAAGAGTCCTCACTCATGTACGAGGAAATAAATACCAGAACTGTTCTGCCATTCCTGTACAAAGGTATAAACCCTGTACCCAGCACAGAGCCCAGACCCCCTGCGGAAATGCCACACGTTTTCCACCTCTATTTCTGCACTGCTGCGAATGCGTCACATCCTGGCTTCAGCTCTGGGCTCAGTGGATACTCCAAAGTCTCCGTGGGATCACCCAAAAACCCACCAGGTACATTCAGCAGTTCCTAGGAGGTGAAACAGATCCTCCCTTCCATTTGTATGTAGAATACAGAGTCTCCAGTTAAACGGGCACAGAAGACAGCATGAATAAATAAACAGGGAAAAGCAGAGCTGGCTGCTTTCTCCAGTTTTATCTCAGGGCACAGACCCTGTGATGCTACCTCGTACACCAGAGAAAAAGAGAATTTCCTTCACAGTTATGCCGTGGCTGAAAACATAATGTCTTCTGCAAATATTCCAGATATTTTGTAGATAGATCTTTTAAAACTGAAGTGTCATCTAATATTCAGGGCTATTTAGTGGCTGGAAAAGCAATTACTGTAATATTTCTTGTTTATAGCTACCTAGAAGCTACAAATTTAACTTGGTAGAGCTGCACAGTCAGGGGATCTGGTTCCAAAGCAGAACATCTCAAGTCAAGAGCTTTGCTAATGCCTGCAGCAAACTTGCAAGGAGTTACAGAAGCTGAGAATCACATCACTTCAGCAGCACTTAGAGTCAAACCCCACTTCATCGCACGCGGCTGCCTCGACTGAACTCGGAACCGTTCCTTCCGCAGGAAGCATCCCAACTCCTGTCTCTGTAAAACTTGCCTCGAGCGGGAACAGATAAAGCTCTGCAATGCATCTCTCGAGAGCCACGGAATATGTTGAAGAGAATTAGAACCATAAGCAGGAAATCAGTCTGCACTGGGAAGGAAACCTTTCCTAGGAAAGATTTGTTTTCTAAGCTGCTTGTAGGGGCCGGTATCCAAATCTCTCCTGTCTGACCTTATCACCACTTGTGCCCTGCCAGGCACAGGATTAGAGCTGGCTGGACTGAGAAGGTGAGTTATTAATGTGGGGGCTTGGAGGTGGATGTGGGAATTCCTGATCTCCCCTGTGACCTGCAGCACGCAGCTAAGCCCCCAGCCACAAAGAGGGTATTCAGGGGCCTAAAACTGTTTAATTCCCATTGACTGGTTTTCCAAAGGAAATAAATGGCTCCGTGAATTTGGGCCTTCAGCCCTCCCATGCAGCAGAGCTGACCTGTAAAATGGAAGTAAAACCACATCCTATTCCATCTGTGCTTCGCAGTGCTGAATCCTTGAAGAGGGAAGTGGAGCAGGCCCCACAGGAACGCAGGGGCTGCACACCCAGGTCATGGAGAGCAAACAGGCCCTGCAGGGTGGGGGGGCCACGGCACACCTCCCTCCTCCCAGACCCAGACCAAGGCAGCCCCTTCCGGACAGGAAACACGGGTGTCCAACTGCTGCCCCCCACAAGGCACACGAGGGCTTGCACTGCCCATTTGTTTATTTTGGGAACAACAGCAAAGCCAGTCTCTCCTCTTGCAAGCCTCTGCAGCCCTCCAGCTCCATCAGGCCAAGCCACCACAGCCAGGGTGTTCCTGTGGGGCCCTTCCCTGCCTCCTGCCAAGCAGGTACTTCTTGCACCTCCCGTGTTCTCCCCCAGCTGATGTGAAGGGTGGGAAAGTCACAGTCACATCTTTTGTATCTCTTCCATCATCCTTAAGGGAAGAGATGAGCATCTGCAGCCTCAGTGCTGTCACTCAGCCACGTGTCTGTGTACGTGGCTCTGCTTTCTCCCGTTTTTCCCTCCCACACTGACAGGCTCTGTGCATGCCCTAACACAGCGGGGGCACAGCACTTCCCTCCCCTGTTCTTCATCCCAACGTTAAATCCCATGGAATGTGGACACTCCTTAGAAAAGGAGTTCAGGACAGAAAATCCAAACCAACACTTCAACAAGACACCCAAAGTCTGCAGCTTTATTACGAGGCAAAAATGACCTCAAAGCCCTGGACTAAACAAATGCCTGGGGTGAAAAAGATGGAATAAATTAAAGGATGTACTTATGGCTGGCAAAAGAGGGAAGGAGGTTGCTCAATAGGATGGAAGAGGGATTTGAGGAATAAGAAATGAAAGGAGATGTCAGCTTGAATCAGCCAGGTTGAAAACTGCTGCTGATTTTGACTGACATACTGAGACTTTCCGATTGCAAACTCTCTCTCTAATAAGCTGCAAATTCACCTCTACACTTTTACTTTGATCTTAATGCAAATATTTTATAATGGACACATTTAATGATTTTCAGGTGCTTATTGGTTCTATCAGACTTGATACTGGAATCAATCTCCGCTTTTAGAAAGCTTGGGTTAATAGCAAAGTTTATTAAACTGCATGCAGTCATTCAGAGAAGATCAATAGAGACATGATTACAGAGCAACCAGAGGATTAAACATGAGATTTATCACAAAATTAAACTGAATTAAATGTTCTCTGATAGCACTTGAAATGCTGTCGATACTCTTAACTGATAATCTATGCTTTCTGTGTTTACTTACCAGGCAGCAGGGAAGTCTGACTCGAGGAAATGACTGTAATGTAAAATCTGCAAAGATTTGCTGGGAGCATTAAACCTCACCTAGAAAACCATTATTTCTTCCTGTTAGAAGAGCAAAAGCATTTTGCTTCTTTGCCCATTTCCTCTTTAAGGGAGAGGACGACACAGCCCTCTCCCATATCACACTTTGCAATCTCCTTCTCAGGGCCATTATGGGATGCACAGGACAGTAAAGGATCCTACACAGAGTTACAATGAAATATTTTATGGCTTCCTGCTATGGCAGTTTTTACCTCATTCGGAATTAATTTTGAGTTCTCGATGACCTTATTAAAACTTACTCCACACACTGAGAAATTTGCAGCCTTCCTGCTTCTCCTTTCCCTCAGCTTAGCCCAGCCACTCCCCGGGTTCTTACACTCACCTCTCCTTGCACAGCACTGTGCCAACTTCTGTGATGTTCTCTTCCAAAAGAATTTAACTCTAAAGCATCAAAAAACCAAACCAACCAACCAACGAAAACCCACAACCCCCGCCTTCCAAAAAAAAAACCAGCAACCAAAAAACCCCCTAAAAACCCCAGACACAACAGCAACACAGTACCACTGTCCTAGGAAACAGAAAAGGAAGTCCAGGGAAAAAAATCAGGCCAATTTTACAGAGAGAATCTAAATTCAGACACTGTTCTTCGAGGTGAGATCCGTCCCTGCAACAGAGCAGGAAGGAATTCCCCAGCCCCTGCGGCGCCCTGAGCTCTGCTCTCAGAATCACACACAGAGATCATTTCCATCTGCACTGGGGTAACGTGGCTGGCCTGGCTGGAGGACCAGAACCTCAACTCTCAGCAGCAGAGAAGGGGGAGGAGGGAGGGCAGGAGCAGGAGACCCTGAGCACACGAGAGACCAGATGCAAAGTAATAACCCATCACAACCACAACTTTGATAAATTTTGATCATGTTTCCGTGGGTTTCCAGAATGGTCACAACACACAAATTCAACTGAAGTGTTTCTTTAAAATTTAATGTTTGTGTTCAACAAGCAAGCAGGAGGAGGGATGTCAGCTTCCAGGCATTTTTCCATCATACTTTTCAGAGAAAGTCTGTATCCCACCACAGCCTCCACCAAAAGCTTAATAAACCTTGATAAAATACCTCAAAGGAAATATGACCATCCAACAGCAAATAAACTACCCAAAACAAAACCCATCAAAAAAATCCCTCATCAGCTATCATGAACTGAATTTTTACTGACTCAGAGGGGCTTAGCTGCTTTCTAAACAGGCTCAGCTATCCCCAGTGTACTTTGCAAAATTCAATCCAGTAATCCAATCCCAGATGCATTACGTGAAATCTTATTTCTCCAAGCTCTACAGAAGAACAAGCAAAAAGGAGGGCTTTAGGAACACTAATTTGCCAATAAATACTCACTGAGCCAATTTCGCCTTTGCTGCTTTTCGGAGGAAAATAAAAGGAAAAAAATCCCAAAACACAAACTGCTGTCCAAGTACTACGTTCCCTTATTAAAACTTCACTCGTGGATAGAAAAAATACCACGGAGCACGTACCCTGAAATTAGCCCAGCATGTGCTGCCCCAATAAACAAATCCTGGGAAACTAGATTAGAATCATTCCCAGTAGGCTTCCACTACAGGAATCACTGCCAGTTCTGTGCAGAAAGGGAAAATCTCTGTAATATCTAATAAATTGACCAAAATATCCAAATGAAGAGCGGGGCACGTTGCAGCAGTAACCAGTGCAGCCGCAGTCAGTCACACAGTGGCTGTTAAATGTGACATCGATGCCACCACACAGGGAAGTCCCGGAGCGCCCGAGGGGAGCCAGAAAGCTCCCGGTGTTCTGGGAGCCCTGAGCTGAGCAGGGACAGAGACTCGTCCTGGAGCTTCATCAGCAGGAGACAGCCTGGGTTGATGAGGTCCCCACGTGCTTTATGGGATGCTCCACGGGTGACACAGATGGCATCAGGAACACAGGCGCACTGACACTACCCCAGAACAGCAGCTGTTTCATCAGGAGGGCAAGGACCAGGTTAGCAGCTGCATGTGAGATTAAACATGCAGCTCTGACAGCATCCTTCTGCCCTGGCACTGTCCCGTGGGATCCCAATCCATCTGCATTCCAGCAGGCTGCTCCCTGGCTTACTGGCAGCAAGGAGACACGCTGCCCTTAAAAATAAGCATTTCTGGCTTCCCGATGTTTACATGCAGAAAACGAGAAGTAAAGCCCACTGTAAAGAACACAGTTGCATATCTCAGTGTACCACCTGAAAGGTGGGCTGAAGCCAAGCAGGTGACAAGCAAACTGTCAAAGCTGTGATTTTTCCAGGCTGTTGTTTCCGTGCAGCTGCTGCTCTCTCGGAAACAAAGGCCATCCCTGCAGCTCTTGCTTAAGGAACACGCAGCACGTTGCTGCTGATGCCCCAGTGCATCAGTGACCAAGAGGCAGCACAGGGGCCCAGAGTGGTTCCTGGTTCTGCCCTGGGCAGAAGCAGCCTGCGAGAAACAGCACTGAACTACAGCTGGGAATTCCTGATGGGAGGCTCGTCCCTGCCAAATGTGCTCCCTTCTGTCCTGTCCCGCAGCTAAGAGATGCTGGACTTGCTTTTTCCCACCTCCTCTGGCCCTCAGACCCAGAGGTCCAGGGCAGCAGGCAGGTGACAGCTCAGGACATGGAGCTGGAGAGGTTTCTGTGGCACCAAAAATCACCTCCCTCAAAAAGCAGTTGCCGTGTGCTCTGCGTTTTATTAATTTAATGGTCAGGATAATAAATTTGTCAGTAATGACAAAGAAATTCCCTAGAAACTGGAGTACTCAAGTGTCATTGAAGCTCCATCTATTTAGCAAATAGATGAATGCCTTTCACCGAGGCCTGGCGTGTGATTAAGCAGCTGTCACATCTCCTGCAGCAGCTGCTCCGCGGCACAGGCTCAGGTAGCTCTCGGGGCTCTTCTTCTTACGGATGTGAAGATGATCCTGATGTGAACGGAAATCAGCAACTGAAAACCCAATTAATGAGCTGACACAGAACTAATGGGTCATTTCTATAAGTCTTCTGCTCCTGGTGACTTGTACAAGCTTCAGTTTTTACAATCAGATTCATTAAAGTTTTACAAACAAAAGACAATAGATTTTGCATTCTGACTCGCTGAAGTTATGTTTCAGTGGACTCAAACCTTCATGAGAGAGTGCGAGGTTTTTTTAGAGGGACTTTGATTTTTGGAACACATTTAAGTTTTTTTCACGGACTGAGATATGAGTCTATTTTAGTAGCTTGATTTCTTAAAAATTCAGGGTGATAAACTGTTTCTGTTACTTTTACCCTTCTAATTGAGCAGTACTTTTCACATGTGTGCTCTGCTCAGCAGCCACTGACAATGGAGGAGGTTTTCCAGGGAATTTCTGTGTCCTCTGTTTCCTAACACACACTGCAAGAGGTTAGGAACAGAGAATACACAACTCTCTGCTCTCCTATTTTCATTATTAAAAATTCATGGAAAGTCCCAGTGAAAATGTGGCTAAATAACAGATTGGAGAGCTCATTGTCCTTGGGTAGGGGATATCAAAGATAACACGTGGTCCACTGGAGAGGAAAAAGAAATGGCCATGAAGGGTCTTTGAAAACAAGAAATTGAAGCAAGAAGGAATCAGCAGAAGACTCTGCTCGTACAGAACATGGGTGCACCTCAGAGAGATGGTTTGAAAGCCTTTCTCTGCAATGCAAGATAGAGAAAGGAAAAGAAAGGAAAGAGCCCCTGGGACAGACTTTCAACCTGGAGACAACAGAATTTACACCAGCTGAGAATCTGCCCTAATTAAAGGGAATATTTCTGCATGAAAGTAAATGATGCACGAGGTGCTCAACCTAAGGCAAGGAAGTTCCAACAGAATATTAACTGCTGAGGCTAACAATTACCAGGACTACCAAACATCAGGTGGCACAGAGGGATCACCCAGGGGACAACAAGCAGGAACTTCTTCCTAACTGAATGACTGCAGTGAGTCCTCACACTGCTGACAGCTCACTGAGAAAAGCTTAGAGCTGTATGAGACAAGATGATCACAAATTCTTCCTCTGTGAATCCTAAATATTTAGAGCAATGTTGACATTCTGGTTTGCTGAAAACCATCATAAACCCATAACATTTTGGAGCAAAGCAGAACAGTGGTGGAGGAAGCTGTGGGGGAGGGGAGGCCCTTCTCAGAGCATCCCCAGCTGAGCACAAGCACACACTGTACCATTTGGGAGGCAACTTTATGTGCTCTTAGTAGTAGATTAATGAATGTAATTACCTAACATTGTGGCTGTGAATGCTGCAAAACTGTAATTTATAGTGTGCTGTAAAGTTCTAATGTGTTTTTATGTCCATAAGCTGCTTAACCATAATCTAATGCATTTGTACACGAGCACCCTCCTAAGTGGCTCTCGGATCAGCAGCGAGCGCGAGTCCCCCTCGCCTGCACACTCCTGCTTTATGTCTTGATAAACCAACCTCTCCTGCTGGGCAGCTGAGGGGAAGCAGCTGCTAATGGGATGAGTAATTTCAAGTCCAGTGGCAAGAACTTCTTTCTTTCCTTCCTTCCTTCCTGGCCGGCCAGGCTGCAGCACGGCTGCAGCCGGTGTCCTGCAGAGGGGCCGCAGCCCAGCGTGGGCGTCCCTGTGAGCGGTGGGATGGAACGCAGACCCTTGGTCTGCTGGAGAGCCAGGACTCAGCCCCACCTCACTCCTACACCTTGGGCTCGCGCTCCTCCCCAGCCAGGACACCAAGAGATCCTAGGACAGCACTCACAGGGAGCTGGCTCAACCAAAACCCTTCACCTGCTCTCGGTCTCCAGCTGCTCTGCTCTTCCGCGCGCTGCTGCGGGACCCTGTGGTCGCCTGAATCCCTCTGAGCTCCAGGAGGAGAGATGTGGCCGGGACTCCTGAAGTATGTGCTTATTGTTGCCACTAACTCATTTAGGCAAACCATTTAACTTCTTTATGCCCTTGCTTAACCATCTGTAAAATGGGACTAATAATAAACCTCAGAGGGATTTAGTTAGACTTAATTAAATGGTTTGTAAAGTGCTTTGAGATCCTCAGGAGAAATGTGTTGTGCAAGTGCAAATTATTATTACTGTTACAGTGCTTTCTACTTTCAACACAGTTAAATATTAATGATCCAGTTCTCCTAATGCCCAGTGATACAACTTTCCTGAACAGTCATTTTCTCAGCTAAAAAGACACAGGACCTGGTAGTAGAACATCAAAAAACTTTCTTTGTTGTTCATTCATAAGTAGTCTGAAACAGCAGCTAAGAGTAAATATTTTAGTATGTATCAAACTAAAGATGGGGATCCCAAATGCATGTGCTGTACATGCAGTCAGTTCAGGGCCAAAACAATGCCAATTAAATCACCAAATCACAGTGCTCCTATTGCACACTGCCAGAGACCCAGGTAGGAAACGTCAGTATCAGTGCTAATACATAATAAATGCCTTTCCTAGTTAAAAAGGTACCGTGGCATAAGTGACGTGATTAACATTCAATTAACAGCTCCATCTTGTCAGAAGGAACATCAATGCCCCCTTAGTAAGTGTTACAGCTTCAGGGGCCAGGGGAAAGAACATCCTGGATTTTCAATAAGGTTTGTCTATTGTGATCTGGCAAAAACGATCTGAAAGTTGCCTGCAGGCAAAAAAACAAACAGCCATGATTCCTCCTCTTTTGTCAGCTTCTTCCAGGCCAACTTAAAAGGAGAAAAATGAAAAAAATTGACTTGTGACTTGAGGTGGTAAGAGCTGAGTGAATGTGACCTGGTTTGCAAGGCCTGCTGAGCCCTTCAACCCCCAGGAAACTGCAGCCACGGGAACAGCAAGTCTGGCCCAAACACTGAACTCTCACCTCCTCTGGATGTGGCAGGATCTGCTAAAACTGAACCCCAAATCACCACTGACAAGTGTTTTCTTAGTATTTTTCAGTATTTCGTTAAAATCTATAATAATGTATCAGAAGCCAAATCAGACATTAAGAAAGAAGGTATTACGGTTACACACACAACCTCAGGTGGTCTCCACTTGGAACTGTGGTGTGGTATGATTTTTAATTATATGGTGAACTCTGATATTTCTATTTGATCTTCAATAATAATGACATAACAAAGATACATAATTTATTAATAATGAAGTCAAACATGTTTTTGCCATCCTTATGTACTACAAAGTGAGCCTATCCAAAGAAAGCTGATTAAAAAGCACTTCTAATTTACTTATATTACAGATCCTAAAAATAATTAAAAGAGTAAAGGGGAAAAAAAAGCCAAGAAAAAATCCTCAGATGAAAAATTCCCTTTGCACTGAAGCACCAGATATCAGAGCAATAAGGATACGCCAGGTAGGAATTTAGCAAATAGAAATGTGTGGTTTTGAATCATGAAGTCTTTATTTCATCTAACACAAGCTCATCTCATTACTCCACGCAATAGAAGAAACCACACCAAAGACTTCTGGGGGCCTGTGTAAAGGTAGGGACAGCAGCAGGACTGAAACCCTGCAAACTGTTCTCATCCTGCTCCTGCACCATGGGGCAAAAAAATATTCTCACTTGCTCTGGTTTTCTGTACCTCCCCCGTGGATCAGGCTGCTCACACCTACTCCTGCAGAGATGCTGCCCATGGTTCACTCAGCCCACCTGGAATCTCAGACTCTGTATGTACAAAAATCCACTGCTCAGAGCCTAAATATCCTTCAGTGCAGGATCAGTTGACCATGAACACTTACACAATGCTGAGCTTCCAGGAAAACATCCCTGAGAAAGTATTTTCCCAGCTTTACGCAAACAGTCTCAAGGTGACCTGTGTAAATTTTGGAAGCTTTCAAAGCCAGGCAGAAGGGCTGTCACCACACCACAAGGTCCATCAGGTGATGTCCTTTGGCTCCAAACCAGACTGGCTGAGCCAGAACCTGCCCTGAGGGATAACCCTTTAAAAAAAACAGCCTTGAAACACAAAACAGGCACCCTCACACCCTCTAATCCAAGGGCTGCAGTCACTTGTGAGCAAATAAAGGAGCTGGGTGCTCCTGTGGGGTGCCAGGAGTTGCTGTCACACAGGAATGATGCTTCTCAAGGCCTGGAGTCAGTGCAAGTCCCCCACTGTTTATAAACTTTCTCCACTCGAGCACATTTCACACAGGCAGGCCTGTGTGCCATCGATGAGGAGAAGAAGATTTGTGGCAATTTTATGTTAGTAATAATTTTAAACCCATCAACTTCAACATGAGAATTTCTATCTGTTTCAATATTTAATTTATTTTGCCTTCTAGTGTTCCTAAATTAGGGAGACGTTTTATTGCTCTGGTTGACATTTTTATGAAAACTGAAACTAGGCTTCATTTTTAAGTGAAATTTCTCCACTTGCAAAGCTAATTAGTGCTTGTGCCCACACGGGGGGATGCGGGTGCAAAAACACAGACAGACCTACACATACACACAGACTGCCTGGGTGGAAAGATGAATATCCTTTTGAGAATTTGGACATCCTGTACCTTTTTCACTACAGTAAATGGCAAGATTCTAATCCTTTCCTACGACTCCACAATTAAAACCTGCATCCGTGACCAGACACTACAATCCCTGAGTCTGCATTTTTTCCTAAACAAGGATTAAAGCAGCACTTAACTATATAGACTGGCTGCCAGTTATTGTATTAATATAATCCATCTTTGCTTACTCTTGTTCTAAAAGAGAGGTAAGTGCTCTGGCAGCCTTGAGCTCCTTCCCTTTTGCCTTCACCAGCTGATTATTTTGAGAATGGAAATGCTGGCCTCAGTGGGTACCTGCACACAGCCTGACTGCCCGTAATGATGATCTACCTGTCTGCTGCTTCCAGGCCACCTGTTTGCAGCCTCCCAGGAAGCTTTACAGATAGATAAAAAGCTTCCAATATTTTCTCCACATAAACTGCAACCCATCCATCAAGTTGTTTACATCACACCGAGATATATGCACCTTTATCATTAGAGGAGCTGTCTCCAGAAATGGGATGAACACACAGACATCATAAATCTCCCCTTTAACAACGGCTGCCGGGACTGCATTATTTTTGTTGAAGGAAACCCACCCAGCAGCATCCCAGGATCAGCCATGAGGGGACACAGCGCAACAGAAGGGCACAAAAGCAGAATGTTTTTAAAACACAACCAGAACGCTCCACAGAGGACACAGCGGGTTCTACAGCAGCGCTGTTTTGCTTGGCTCAAAAGCTGTCATTCCACAAGCACTCCCAAGGCCAGGCAGCTTCTGCCAAGATTTCGAACTACCTACAAACCTGCCTGGCCCTCGATGCTTCCTGTGAACACAGCCAGGGCATTGCAATTGCAATCTCACAGCAATTAACATTCTTCTGCAGTTTCAGAAAACACGATCTGTCAAACAGGGGAGCGTGCCCAGGCTCTGAAGGCAAGGATCAGGCAGAACAGCCCAGCAGCTCCATCCTCACTCAGAGGTGTCACCTGTCCAGCCAGCCCCTGCCACCTGCCCCACCACTGCCAGCAAGAGATACCTGAGGTCAGCACTGAGAGGGGAAATGTTCCTCCCTGTGAGGGGAACGAACGAGCACAGCTCTGCGGGCATCCCCGCTCACCACAAAGCCAGCCGCAGCGGACACCGTGCCACAGCTGTGACTGCGGATCCTTCTGGCTCACAGACCGACAGGGATTCAGCGGCTCTGCCTCAAACGTGCCCTGAAGGAATGAAGTAGGAAGTGGCAGAGGAACCTGGGGAAGATCACCAGCAACACCTCAAAAAGCTGTCAGAAAAGGAGGGGGCAGGTGTGAGGGGACTGAAAGACAGCTCATGTGTGAATCAAGTCTGAACTGACACCCCAAATCCAAAAAGAACCTATGCTGCGATCTGCTCAGGGTAGGAAAGAAGAGACGTCTCCCCCCTGTGAGACAAGTATCCCGAAGGGACCTACTGTGGATTTGCTTTGAAAACTGCTTTCCTGTTTATCTGCCAAAACAAATAAGGACAATCAGAGTTTGCTGTTGTAAACTTCTTTCCTCTTCTCGAGACAAATTCTCTCACAGACTAATAATTTCTTTTTAATTCCTGCGTTTAGACAAAATAAACCACTTGAGAAAAAGAGGACATGCAAAAATAACAACAGATTTGAAATGAAGTCTGGAACTTAACTTGAGCTACAGAGAGAATTAAAAGCAGATTAGAGTCAGTATGCAAAGTTTTTAGAGCAATACACAAAATTCCAAAGGTGACCAGAGCACAACTTGCTGTGTCCCTGCAGGGTCCCTCTGCCGTGACCCATCCTGTGCTGGGACCGTGGGGCTGGAATTAGGCTCATTTTCACACCTAGGGTTCTGTAACAGAGAACTGCAGACCCCAAACCTCACGTTCCCCCACAGCAGAACCGAGCTGGTTTTGCCACTAGATGGGAATAGGTGCAGATGCTGATCTTAGAAGGCTGAAACGCAATAAATGACTGCTTAGCCCACTGAAAAATAAACCAAGCACAAAATCTTTTTTTTCCCCTTTTTAAAATGCAACTACATATAAAATTACAGCATTTACTATTTCAGTAGGAATGTTTTTAGCCACAACAAGCTGAAGAGGCAAGAAAGGATTTCAGGGAGAAGTAACAGCTTTTATGAGACCCACGGATATGTGGGGAAGAAGAGAGAAGCTGCTGGGCACACATTGCCTCGTGAGGCTGTGGTAGCCAAAAGCCTGCTGAGTTTTCCCAGATGCCACATAACAAGGGCTAAGGATCAGTAAAATGTGATGGGAAGAGACCCCTGCATCCTGGAATAACAGAGAAGGACATTCCCTCCAGTTCCATTTCCTTTTCTTTTCAAAAGCAAGCCGTGTCCTGAACAGCACAGAGAACAACCCCTCCCAGCAGGTAACACTGGCATTGAAGGCACCTCTGGTACTTCCCAAGTCTCTCCCTGGAACGTTGATAAGCAGAATGAAAAAGCCCAAACAGACAAATGTCAGTGAAAGGCAGCTCAGGGAAGAGGACAAGGCTTTATGTCTAAAGTGCTTCCTTTTCTTCTCTTTCTCAGCTGCTGTGCCCCGTGTTCAGTTTGTTCCTGAGCACCTCCAAATGTGCACAGCACCAAACATGGGGCAGGGAGGAAGAGGAGTCATTGGCAGGGAGGCAAAGGAATCATTTCTATCAGTAACAAACACCAAGGTCATCGACTGCCACTCTCTACAGCCTGTGTGGAAACCAGCTGGAAGAGCTAATGAAGGAATGGAATTCTGGTGTTAGAAAAACAAGTTTTAATGAGATGGACCAAAGTACTCACCTCTGATAACCCATCTGTGGATAGGCAACCCCAAACTGAGTTTTGTATTTGCAGGAAAACATGAAAAATTCAGTTTCACTGTAGACCATTCTGGCCAGTTTAACCAACTGGTAACAGTCAGGGTTTTTATAAAGTCTCTGTGCCCGACAGCTCTGTGCTGGCATCTGAGGTTACAAATTGCCTCTCTTGAATCTACAGGGCTATGTTTTTTTGTGGCACTGACATTTTCCTTTCAAGCATATCAGTTCTTCCTTCATTTCAAATGCTGGTTGCTCATTTTATCTGCCCTTTAAGTGTTTAAAAAGATTCAAACTGGATTAAGAAAAAAAAAAAAATCAAACCCCAAACCCCACAGTCTTCTGGATTTATGTGTTTTTCTGATGTGTTTGCCATGCTGTAACCAATCAGATAAGCTCCTTAGTTCCCTCCAGTGATGGATTATTGAGTTTTTATTTATGTTTCTCCTTGTTTAGCCTCCCAAGCACCAATACACTTGTACCAATGTCTCCGCTTCAGCTCCCATTAAGGGAAGAAAGAGCCGGCAAATGTGATCAGCCTTGGAGATTTTCCAGAGTGAGAGTGCTCCTCAGCCCTCTCCTCTGCTCTGAACACATTTGGCACTGGCTTCACTCTCTTGCCAGCCCTGCTCCCCAGCATGGGTTCAATGCAGTGTGCAGATCACTCACAGCATTTCACACCCACTTGCTGACATCTGATAGACAGGAGGAAAATAAGGAAAAACAGCACTGAGCAGTGAAGGTCAAAGATAAGTTCAAGACTGATAAAGACCATGACTTTCATCTCCCAACTGCTGTACGAAGTGTCCCTCCTGATCTACACTTACTGAGCTTTTCTTTCCCCTCCCAGGGCAGGGAAGCACTTTTAGACTAATGGTCAGCTTCAAAATCAACACACTGTGAGTTTCTTCACATGGAAGGATTCCAACTCCCATACCTAAAGTCAGTCTTAATATACTTGTCTATTTTAATTGCTGCAGAATTGTTCTCCAAAGCACTGCATCTCAACAAACTCACTGTGGAAGTCTGAAGATATTTGTGGTGTTAACAGAATTATGATCTCCTTCCAGATAAGGGTCGGTCCCCTTGCCAAAAAATTTAGCTTTGCAGAAGGGTGGAGAATTAATTGCTGAAGCAGCTCCTGGCACCAATTAAACCTTGCTTATACCCAGGAGCAGCCTGAACTGCCATCAAGCAACCTGGACTGATCCTCAGCAAGAGCTTGTCGAGATTCCCCCTACTTGAAGGGCACATTCCATCAATATAAAGTCTGATAACTTCAACTGAAAATGCTGATTTATCTTCTTGGGGTTCATTCCTGGTACAAGTTAGCTCACCTATGGCCGAGTTGGGATTTTTCCCCACATCAGATAAGAGAACAGGCAGAGCAATGAGTAGGGAGCAGAATTCTCCTGAGCTGGAAACCATTGGCTTTGCTTGCACAGAAGAAACAGAAAATGCCCACATGGTGTAACTCGCTGGAATCAGAGGTCACCCCAAATCTCACTGCTCTGCACTCCAGGGGAGAAGCACGTGAATCCAAGCCCAAGCACAGACTGTGCCCTGTGGACGGGAGACACCTGCTACAGGCACACACCTGCAGTACGAGCTGTGTCAGCCTCACCACCTGGTGCCACCTCAAAACCTGCGCTGCTCTGACTCCTGAGAGCTGAGACCAAACCGTTGCCAGCAGTTTGCTCTCACCTGTACAGGCCTGTCCTCTCCTGCCCAGTCTTTGGTGTTCCTCATCGAGCTGTGATCTGTCTACGGTGATACTGTGTCACATCCATCATCACGGTGTCACTGAGGTCAGCTCAGCGCTGACAGGCTCCCAAAAGACAGTAAAAACCAGTTTTAACAGACTGCTACCTGTCCCCTGCTATATCAAGAATGGGATAACACTGCAGAGCCTCATCCTTGGGATTCAGCACTGCATGACAACTGAGACTGCTGACACAACTCCTGGCTGGTGTGACCTGGAACTCACCAAGACAAACACAACATTTTCAAGGTCCTAGCGCCTGGTAAATCCATTGCAGACACCTTACAGAAAAAGTGCCCTAACGCCAACATCCGCTCCTATGACAAGCCACTTGATTTCTGCAATTCAGCGTGCTCCCAAGTGGTGAGTAACATCTGTGAAGAACAAACATTAAGAAGATATTACACAGTCAGCAAAAAATCCATTTCCTCTGCTGTGTATGGGATTGCACTACACATTTCACAGAATTAGTTTACCACAGAAGACAGCAAATCAACTGTAAACCAAGTTGTTTACATAACCCATGTGGGACTGAGAGAAGAGCCCTCAGTTCCAAGTCTTTCAATCAAATGCACACATGATCAAAGCAAGGCTTCTCTGGCTTAGGGGCAGGTAAACCACCCTTGCTCTTCTGGAAACTACGCATTTATAGTAAAAAAGAATTAAAAGTGCAGAGAAGTCCCTTGGATTTTTGCACGCCTCCTGAATTCAGTCACCCTGGCTGCTGTCCCAGCTGTCCAGCCATGCTGGCTCTCTCCACACACGGGTCAGTTTGGGGGCTGGATGGACAGTCCAGCACTCCAGCCCTTGGACCAGTATAGGACACAGGGCAGGGAACGACGACCAGGCAGGGCAATTTTCCACTGCATCTGCTTCTACCTCTGGTATTTGTTCATCCTATAGAGATTTTAAGGCAAACATATTCCAAAGCAGCAAATGAGTTAAAGGCCAGAGCTAAGGAAAAATGAACCCCATTCCTCTTAACACTGAACTCCTCAATACACAGTGAGGACTACGAGCAGTGCATGAATGTCTTCAATTAGATTCCAGCTCAATCAGTGACATATTGGGACAGACTAATGCCTGCTTGCAGTCTTGGATCATAAGGAAAAAACAAGAAGGGAGCAAGGCAAGCAAACTATTATTACCAAAAACATGCCAAACATCCGAGTTGTTCACTTGTATGAGGATTGTCTTTTCTTGAAAATCCAAGAGTACAAGTCCCAATTAAGAAATCCAAATACCTTGGATGACTGACCTGAAAATCATTCAGATATTAGTTACTATTATGTAGGACAGGCTGAGACAACTGTATTTAGTGCTCACAACAGCCAACAAATTGAGGAAAGTCACCACAGAGAGGGGAGAAGGGAATGACTGGATGGACACGTGTGTGAGCTTAGTTTGTATTCAGCCATATCAGCTCTCTTTGCACAACAGAGAGAAGTGAGTTTTTAGGAGCAAAATGAACCATGAAAGGTGGCAGGTTTGTCTCTAGCGGCCACAAGGGCCCAGAAATTCAAAGGTGTGAACGTGACCTTGTCATCAACAGCTATTAAGCAGACAAATGCAGCTAAAGGTTTATCAAAACAGAGACACTGGCCTACATGTCCCCTGGCAACAGCAGCTGAACTCTTCTTAAATAACCTTTTGTCAAAGATTTGGGAAAACCTGTTAGTACGTTACACTTCGCAGTGCTTTAAGTAGGGCTTTTGTTTCAAGTGATACTTCTTGCCTTTCCCTTCAGCTGTGAAGGGTCTTTACAAGGAATCACAGTGGTGCTGCAGTGTTTGAGCTGGGATCAGTGGCTGACATTTTTCAGGGGACACAGCTGGAAGTCAGGTGAGAGCAGCTGCAACTGCTGCAGTTGCCCCACTTGAACGGTCTGAACCTACGCTCTCGAAGACAAGATAAGATCAAAACATGACATAAGGCTCAGAAAAGAACAAAATGAGAGAAAATGTGGCATCCACCCTTTCTAACAACCACATTCCTACACAGCACATGCTCTCACCAGCTACACACAGACCCCGCGGTGCAGGGACATGTCCTACCTACATCAGGTTGTTTAAAATACCAGGTTTTCACTGCTTCTCCAGTTCCAGGCTCACAGTGCCACTGCAAGAGCCAGAGGGGAGACTCTTATTAAGCAGAAAGCAAAAAGAAGCAGCAGAATTAAAAAGGAAAATGTAAACCAGCACTGGAGCCAAATGGTGAGCAGAGACCCAGCCCCAGCTGATGCATGGGCTTCCTCCTCCCCTCCAACATGTTCAAGATGTGCCTCAGGACCAACACAAAAGTGACAGGCTATTGCAGCTTCTAGAAGACACTGAAAAAGCTTCTGCAGAAAGCTTCTCATCTTTCTTTCTCAATTTTTTTAATACCTCTCAATGGTTTTTAATGGCCTCAAAAGGGCAGGACAGGCAAACCCATCCTATTCCTCCTGCCCATGAATTACGTGCACTTTCCAGTGTATCAGTGTGTTGCTGTTCATTTTCTAATCTCTCTTTTCATTGAGACCAAAGTGGTATCACAAATATTGGAGTGTGTGAGTAGAGCTGAACATGAAATCAGGGCAGCTTGCCTTCCACCATCTCCATGAAGCAGTTGAGACCAGACCCCTGTTAGCCAGGACAGACCAGGACATCAGCTTCTGCTCAGCCACAGTCAGAATGGAATCCAGCATTAAAAACTGGAAGGATTTTCATGTTGGTTCAAAAGAAAGCTTAATCTCAGTATAGTTCTCTGCTTTCCTTCATTTCTCAACATATATGTGGTCATGCCATGGATTCAATGCACATCTGCTACAAAGCAGATGAACTGCAGTCCCTTTCTTCCCTCTCTCTTCTGCTTCCATGCAGAAAATTAAAGATTGGAGGGTTCACAGTCTATACTAAAACCACTGGCTCAGATGATGAGAGAAGCACTTCTTTTGAAGGATTAACCTGCAATGGATGGCAAAGGAATGCAATTACTTTTTGGTTTCAGTGACATTAAGCACAAAGAGTATCCTCAGTTTAGGGAACTTGGCAGTATCAAAACTCAGTTGATGATAAAGATAATTAAGAAAAAGCATAACATGAGACCAGCTTTCACAGAAATGTGCAGCTCTGCAAAGAGAAGACTAAAGCTGCTGTGATCAGCTCAGGAGGCAGTGATGGGGGCCATTTCCACCTGGAATTCTGGCACAGGCAGCTAAGGCAAGATGGGAAAGTGTGGTTTCCTTGCACAGAAAGCACAGTGGGATATGAGGGGGTTTCAGTCAGGAGCTCAGAGAAGAGTCATGAAAGGGAGGACAAGGAGGATGAGCTGGGTGTCAAGCGTGCACATGAAAGTCCTCACTGAAGGAAGAGGGAAGGTAAAAGTGATGACAGGTTACAGATCCACAGGGAATGGAGGATGAGCAGAAAATAAAATGACTGGAGAAACAAAAAACATGAAGAAAAATATGTGATGAACACAGAGGAATTGTAAGTCACTTCAGGAGGCTGAAAATGGCCAAGAGAGGTGAAAGGAAGGGACTGCAAAGCTCTAGGAAGCCTTAAGCAACAGGACTGGCAAGCAAGAGCTTAAGGAGAAGCCTTCAACACCCTCGGGCAAACAGCCAGAGCACCCTAAGGAAGCCCGGGGGCAGCAGAGGGTCTGGGGAGCCACGGAAACATCGAGGAGCCTGCAGAGGACGGGGGGAGGAAGGGAACAGGGAAACAGCACAAATCAGTGCAGAGACAGAACTGACTGGCTCCTAAGAACCCAGCCTGAACGGGGCCCTGGGGAGCAAGGGGCAAACAGGCCGAGGGCACAGCGAGGCTCTCAAAGCACAGGGACAGCCGCGATGCTGAGTGGCTTCCGAAAAGCGCCGAGCAGAGGGACGGCTGTACAAACAGGACAAGGAATCCATCTTACTGCTGCTGCCCCTCCAACAGTGATCCCTGCCAGCTGCTTTCGAAAGGAGGAATTAGAGGTGCTTAGAGCTGTTTTACCAGGTAATCCATAGCAGTTCATGGAAAGAGAAATGTCTTATTGACTCTCAGCTGCTGTTCACCTTCACATGCCCACGAGCACTGCGGCAAGGAGACGTTCACAAATGTTTAATGGTGAGAGCCAATATTCATGGAAACAAACTGGAGCAAAGCGTCGCTGTCAGACTGGCAGGAACTGCAGCTTCCTGTCTCTGAGCACAGGGCAGCCCCATCACCAGCAGCGGTTCACCTTTCATTTCTCCCCAGACATTTGAAACAAGAAACAAGAAGATATTCCAAAAGAGGGAGCCTTGTCTGGAGCTAAGGACTACAGTTTGCAAAGGCTCTTGGCAAACACAAGGCAAAGATTCAACCGTGGATTTCTCTGACTGAACTCCCCAGCAGAACATATTCAAGATGAGCAAACACTGTAATGCAGAGCGCTCGTGGGGCTGCCTCCCAACCTGACCAAACTTGAATTCACAGCTCCTCTCCGTGCTCCACCAGCACCCTTAAGGAGAAAAACCTCCTGTTTTTAAATGCAAGAACTCTGCCTCTGTTGTGGACTCCATCTGCCACTGTGAGGTCCTGATCCAGCACTGCTGCTCCGAGGCTATCAGCAGCCTGCTGAGATAAATACCAGTGAAAAACCCAGTATTTAAACTACCTATGAAAGCCAGCAGTCAGGCAGAGGCCACAGAAGCCAGTAAGAGACCAAAAAACCCCAGAAAATCAGATTTATTAGTTAGTCATGGGACTTCTCATTGAGCCACTGTAGGCTTTAATGGACACTGACATACTGATACGCCAGTGGACTCAATAAAAAAAAGAAATTAAAAATAATAATCAAGACTAAGGAGTTAGCCCATCAAGATAGAGGAGGCTTCTGCTTCCTTTTGTTCATTTGTAAGGACAATCTCAGCTTGGGTAAACCAGCCAAAAATCCAGCACAAACACCAGCACAGAGAAGTGAGCTCTTTTCTGTTAGCACCTTTCTAGAAGAAATACAGACTTCTACTTGTTAGCAGTGTCACAAATTTCAGGCAGAGGCAAGGTTCCAAGTGGACTGACAAGCAGGAAGGACATCTCCTCCCAGAGCTCCACAGGCTCAGAGCCAGGCAGTGCTGTCTCACAGCCCCTACGGAACAGGAGCAAACACCTTGGAGTATCCCGAACGGGGGGTTTTCTTCCTTTTCCCAGAAGTTGGTCATTAAGTGCTTTCCTCCTTAGTGAATCCCACATGGAAACACACATCCTTGCTCGGTGAAGCCTCTGCTTTTAGATTTTACCAGCCATGAAATTGCTGTGGCCATCACGCTCCCTTCACCCCAGGTTGAAGTGTCATCCCAGAGGAAAATGATTTGCTCCTTGTGGTGGCACAAAACTTTATCATCCCTTTTGCCACACAGACTTAATGAAAGGGAAGTACTCAGTTAACATGCTTCCTACTATGCTTTCAGCCAAATCTACAGGGAAAAAAATGGCATTTTTCAACTCTGCCATCTGCCAATTCTTACTTGACAAACTATTTGCAGGTATGGCAAAATGTATCACTGCCTTGCAGTGAACATCATGTAAAGACTCACTTTGTAACTCAATATATGAGCAGGTTTTCAGCTTCCAAATTCAGTTTGCTATTCCTCACAGACAGACTTACTAGATTTTCTTCTTTCCTGCATTTAACCCCATGAAATGTGCAGTATTTTAAAACACCATCACTTATTATTAAATTTTAAGTATATGGTAACTAGAGAGGTATAAAAGAGAGTTTTAAAGAGTCCCTCCAAGACAAAGCACTACATTTTTGTATGCCATCTGATAACTATGTGAACCATCAAGCATTTAAACCTTGGCTGTAATTTCAGAAGAGCTACACATAAAACCTTATTTACAACCGGGTCTTTCCTCTCCTTTCTCTTTCCCCACTGAGTCATCCTGGTCTGTTTAGTCCTTAGAGGGGCTGTGCATGAGAGACAGCATTGAAAATGCACTCTTTCAAAAAGATCATCCAACACATACATAGATATGTAAAACACATAAGCCATAAGTCTGTACTCGTTCATACCATGATTCCTGCCAGGCAAAACCAGAAGAAAGTATTAAAATGAACTTTTCATATAAATCACTGGAAAAGAGGCCAGAGTCACATTGCCTAGTGCATGTTCCAAAAGGGAAGGGGGCTTCATCAGGAGTAGTCATTTCACAATATGGACCTGTGTGGAAACTACTAACAATGGGGTTTTTTAACACCTTTTAATTTACCGTGTACTATGGAAAGTGTACTTAACTTGCTGTCTCTGGTACATCATTAGAAGCCACACATCCAGCTTAACATGTCGTGTCTGATTTCAGAGATCACAGACTACAAGTGATTTGAGTATTAGTGATGTATACACACACCCCTGTGACTTTGTGACATTTAGATGACCCCCACTTCGACCATCAGCAGATAAGCTCAGCACCAGAAGCACAAACTTGCACCTTAAACTTGAAAAACCACTTTTTAGACAAGGAACCACAACACCCCAACTTTCCAGCGGGCCAAGAAGAGCGGAGATCCCTGGAGATGGGCTTGTGCAGTGTCAGATCCCTTGGCCAAAAGGCCTGGGACGGGATGCTGGGGACTGACCGAGACCACGCTCTGCACGCAGCCCTGGCCCCGGTGGTGCCGCGCGCGCGGAGGCGCCGCTCATCGCGCGCAGCAGCGCGGAGCAGGAGCCGTGTGCCGGTTTGAGAGAGGCACCTCCTGTAAATGTCAGTGGGTTTTTAAAGGTTAAGTAAGCATCTTGAGAAAGGCCTCCGTGCTCCTGTGCTCCACCTCAGCGCAAGCTGATAAAGGATTATTGAAAAAGGAAAAAAAAAAAGCCTGCAAACAGATAAAAAGCTCACTGGTTGGTGTTGAACAATTGAATTTTTCTGTGCCCAGCTACAGTAGTAGATTACCAATGGCAGATTTACCATTATTAATTATCAGAGCAAAGTATTAAAGACTGTTTTGCTTAATTAATGAACTCATCTGCAGATGAATGTTAATTTATATACATAACTGTTTCTTAAAGCTATGGCAGCTTTCCCTGGAGTGCCCTCTGAAACATCTGCCCTTGAGGTCAGAATTAGTGACAGCTGTGGGGTCACCAGCAGCTCAGAGAGTCAAGCCTGGAAACAAGCCCCAAAACTCGATGAGAGCTGTGTGCTGTACCATGAGCTCTATTATTGCTGTTATTTAGAAGGAAATAGACTGGAAAAGCAAGAACCAAGAAGAAGTCAAGCCCAGGAAGGATGGCCCCAGCTGGACCCTCCTGCGCTCACTGCAGGCACACCAACACCTTCCTCCCCCACAACCGGGAGTTCGGTCTGGTGTCACACACAACACCCAGGGTGAGAAAGCTGGCCCTGGAAGGGGCAAGGACACACCTCAACACTCTGTCTGTCCTCCTTCCCCCCTTCTCTGGTAGCTCCCTGCCAACCTCACTAGTAAAGGGCCGTAAAATTAGAACAAACTAAATGGATCTTGCACTATGAAAAGAGGAAGAGATTTCTTCTCTTCAGCAGGGACGAAGAAAACAGAAGGAAAATGGAGTCGGAGAGTAAAAGAGAACCGATACCCTACACCCCCATTTTCTTTATATGTCTAGAGAGTAGCAGAGGAGACTAAAAAGCGAGGAGAGAGAAGGGAACCAGGGATAGAACCTGGATGTGAAGAACACCCTGAGGAAGAAAAAGCAGAATGAGGAACAAAAGATGACAAGAAAACAAAGTAAGCAGCAGAGAAGAGAAATCCACCGAGGGAATAGAGAAAAACAAAAGAGCAAGAGCACAACAGAATCAAGTGGGGGAGGCTGGAACAAGAATCATGAAAAGGCTCAGAAAACTCAGACATGTCGTGTAAAAAAAACTCCCAAACTATAAATAGAAGGGAAAAGAAGGGGAAAACTGTACAAAAAGATTAAAGGCAAAGAAGCAATCAATGTTAAAGCCTACCCTGCACAAAGCTTGCAAACATGATAATAAGAACATAAGGCAGGGTACCACTACAATGTCAAATCCTACCCAAAAAGGAGTCACAGGGGCTCAACCCAAACCATCAGCCCTTCCAGGGGCACAGCACCTTTAGGGGAAAGTATGACTTAGTTTGGTCCCAGGCTGATTTGATGGTCAGTGGGATCCGAGCCAGCAGTGCCCTGGAGCCAGGAGGGACATCCCTGTCCTGGGGGCACCAGGCCCAGCATGGCCAGTCGGGCTAGGGAGGGGATTGTCCTGCTCTGCTCTGGGCTGGGGTGGGGTGGCCTCACCTCAAAAGCTGGGGCAGTTTGGGCACCAAAGTATAAAAAGGACATTAAGCCATTAGGGAGCATCCAAAGAGGCCACAAGGATGGGGAAGGGTCTGGAGGGACATGAAGCCATGTGAGGAGCGGCTGAGGGCACTTGGTCTGTTCAGCTGGAGCAGAGGAGACTGAGGTCAGACCTCATTGTGGTCCTCAACATCCCCATGAGCGGCAGCGCAGGGCAGGTACACATCAAAAGTTCTTCCCCCAGAGGGTGCTGGGCACTGCCCAGGCTCCCCAGGGAATGGTCCCGGCCCTGGGGCTCCCAGAGCTCCAGGAGCGTTTGGGCAGCGCTGCCAGGGGTGCCCAGGGTGGGGTTGTTGGGGGGTCTGTGCAGGGCCAGGGGCTGGACTGGGTGATCCTGATAGGTCCCTTTCAACTCAGCATATTCTGTGATTCTGTGGTCAGAATACAGAGCTCCTACATAATAAATATCACCAGAAAAGAAACCTTTCTTGAGAGGTCTCTGATTTTAGTACCCGAGGGTCCTGGAGATACTGGTGCAGCTGAAAATGGCAAAGCTTCTGCTCTGGTTGGCTGTAAAGGGATGGAGTTCAGCTACAGCAGGGTTAAAACAGAGCACTGGGGTAACCATGTGACCCATCTGTTCTGGATTCCTTCACTTGGTCTGCAGCAAATCACCACGTGCTGTCACAGAGATGTCGAGAAGGAAAACTGCACCTCCTGGAATGAGGAAGCTGCTGGTGCACATCCCCCTGCACCTTCCTGCCTACAGACACACAGGGCAGCACCCCTGGCACGTACCTGCCCAGCACCCTCCTGCTGGCACTGCAAAACCAGCTCAGCTTCAGAGAGAGGGAACTTCACCCTGGCAGCCCTGGCAGCCCTGCGGGAGGGCTCACAGCAGCACCCTGCAGCAGCCCACTCCTCATCCCTTCTGACATCTCTGCACCCCTTCCACTGCCAGCAGCATCATCAAGCACAGGGACACAAATTATCCGCAGAGCAGTTCGTGGAGCTGCTGCTTTTTAAGATTAGCAATGTTAGCAGAGCAGCTCCGAGCACAGAGCTGCACAGCAGGGTAGCCGTGGGCACAGGCAGCTCGCGTCACCTGAACTACGGGCAAACAACTTCCAAATCAGTGCCAGCTACCAATGAAGATGTAAAAACAAGGCTGCTTTGTGAATTAAAGCACTCTTGTCAGGAAAGGCTTGCCAAGTGACTTGGAACAACTCCCCTTCATGCCAACTCCCCTTCTGCACCCATCTGAAAGGAAACTGTTCTCATTCATGCTGGTATAATGTGATTTATGTGCGGGCCATGCTGGACCAGCACAGCTTATTTTGACGCTCCTATTTGAGTTCAGCTTTTTAGATGATGTCCAACTTTTTAGATGCTTTAAGTCACCTAATGCAAAATATATTAAAAAAGAGATCTGAATCTTTATTGCAGTTATTTCTGAAATACTCCATGGCAATGTTTATCTGTCCCTGAAACAGCGTCAGAGGAGACGCTGTGGTAGGTTCAGTAGGAACAAAAGACAGTCCTGCTGCTGGCTGAATCTGCTCCCTGCAATTTCTGCTGGCTGCTATTTGTCAGACAACAATAACAAGCCATGATTTTTGAAGCAAAATGCACTGGTATTTGAATGAGTAAAATCCAGCTATTCAGTCAGGGGAGGGCACATTCTTTGCATTCGTATAATATTTCACAAATCCTCCAAAGTGCAGCAGCACACAAGGATGTGGTTTGTTTCTCTTTCAAACAGTCATCTGCAAGCAATTTCATTCAGTTAAATATCAGAATTAAATTTTAGCCATAGTAGTGCTTCTGTGCAAAGGAAATGATGTTTTAAATAGGCATGCAGACGTGGTCCTGCAGATTGGGGCTTAAAACAGAGTAAATAACTGAAGGGGAGAGGCACTTACTCCTGAATTGCTATTCCCAACTCCAGATTGAAAGTTCTTTATATGACATAGCTAAAACCACTTCAGAAATAGAATCAAACTGTTATGCAATAAACTTTGTTACTCCCAGAGAAAAGAGGATCAAATAAGAAATACTGTTTCAAATTCAAAAGGTTTTATTTTTTAATTCCTACTACTTTCTCTGTTCAGATGAGCCCAAATAATGCTGTGATAATGACAGTATTCTGTGCTACCCCATGTCTGAGACAGAAACAGCCAACAGCACTCATTAACAGGCACAGCAGAAAGGCTTCCTAAATTTGGGTTAGTACAGCTCTGATGCAGCTATCCAGGACTTCCCAGGAAAAACTGTGTTCTTTACCAAAACCTCCCACTGGTAGGTGTCCCTCTAGATGGGGTTAAGTTCAAGCCAAGCTCCCTGGAATGTGCAGGACTGCCCTGACTACCAGGGACAGTTGCCTACTTTCCAGCACAATTTTTGCGTGCAGTCACATCTACCTCGGGCTGCCTGTCTCAGAGACAAATACTTCACTTTTTTTCTCTTTTACATCTCTTCCAGGTGAGTACAAGATACATCCCTGCTCCCCAGGAAGGATCAGTGGGCAACAAGTGTGGAGGTAACCACTTGCCACATGGAAATTCTCAGAGAATTTAAGTACAGAAATGTCCAGAGAAAGACAAATGCTTCCTATAACCAGCCCTCAACCCAACAAACACAGACTGTCAAGACTGACAAACAGAGACCCAAGATTTTGGAGAATGAGGTTCAAGTCGGGCCAAAAGCTCAATCACCCCTGTGTTTTCCAGCTCTCAGTCAGCTCTCATTGGTGCCCAGAGTTAAAATGTGTTTTGGCGTGGAGGGCATCTGTACTCTCTTTATGTGTCTGCAATAGCTACTTTGGGGCGGGGAATGACTTCAAAAATTGCATTTCAGTATGTTGCTGGGAGTATTCTTTCTTTTGTCCTAATGCAGAATGGTAACATTTTGTTATGTTAGAAAAAAAAACCATGAAGCACAAGATCATTCCCTCTTCATTCCAGTCCTGCGTCTGGCTTGAGGAAGAGGAGTTCTGCTTGTCATGGGGGAATGTCTGAGGGATAACAACTTCTGGGACAAGGTCTGCGTGTCCCACACCAGGACTGTGCTAACAGGCAGGATTCAGCTTGATTTCACCTGGAAAATGAAAAGCACTGTGTAGCTCTTAAATATTTTATTATTGAAAAGGGATCATATCCAACCGAGAGCTTTGTTTACATCTTGGCAGAGTGAATGGAAAATATCACATGTTGATATTTGCATTTATCACCTCTGAGCACTGGGAATGGGTAACCCCATGCACAGAGACTAAACAGTGGCAGCAGCCAACAGGCAGCCAAGCACCCCCTGGGATTCAAGCCAGTATCTTTTCAAACCCATTCAATTCACTAAATTTAAATGCACCGATACCTTTAAATCAGAAACAAACTCTCCAGTGTTCTGGGAGTGAAACAGCACTAAACTATGTGGTAATGCCAGGAAAGAAATACCTCCCTCTCTATAATAAGCCCACAGGAGACCACAGCCCCTTACACAACTATTTGCTACTGCGGGATTATTGCTGAATTATTTCTCAAAAAGAGTCTAATAAAGTTTGAGTAAAACCAGAACCATTCCCCCTGTTGTTATCAAAAGACTTGTCTGTACCTGCATAATAAACTCTGTTACAGGGAAAGAAAATGAGAGCATTAAAATCTACTCTGATGAATGTCTTCCTAACAAAAGTAAAATATTTGTCACTTAGCAATTCTTACTTATGGACTCTCAGTAAAATATTTTGGTGTTAGATGCATAATGACCACAGAATTAAAACGTGTCTTTTAATCAGAAAGTGGAAACATAAAGAGTTTTTTAATTTAAATTAAGGACCAAGCTAAAACAAGCCTTGTGACAATGAACAGCATTTCTGTGCTCCACTAATTCCAAACACTGCTTGACAGATCAAATCAGTGTACGCTAGGGGACAAATATGTATGCCATGGTTTTGGGCCTTTTAAAAAATTATTTATATTAAAGCACCATGTGAATTAACCCTACTCTAAAACGGGCATGTGAGTGCCCTAATTGCAGGTGATTTAAAAGTCCAGGGACAAAACTGCCATTTAATTCTGTGGTACAGTGACAGCTTCATAACCTGGGGCCTTCCGAGCTTGCCACCAGAAAGGTGGAGAGAAAAAATAAACAAACAAATAAAACCCAAAATAAAGGCTTAAGCCTATTTCCCAGGAGACAAGCCCAGGCAGACAGAAAACAAGTGTCATGTGCAATGTCACAGGTGTCACAGAATCATGGAATATCCTGACTGGAAGGGACCCCCAAGGGTCATCCTGTCTCACCCCTGGCGCTGCACAGACCCCCCAGCAATCCCACCCTGGGCACCCCTGGGAGCTCCTGGAGCTCTGGCAGCCCCGGGGCCGGGACCATTCCCTGGGGAGCCTGGGCAGTGCCCAGCACCCTCTGGGGGAAGAACCTTTCCTCATGTTCAGTATGGTTACTGGGAGAGAGCCAGGAACTGAATTTAAGCGTTGATCCGCTCTTAACTCTCCCGTTTTCTGGTCCATAACCATTTTTCACCTTCCTTTAACTCCCAGCAGTGCTGAGTCCCAGGTCCTCGGGCAGTCAGTGCCAGCCTGGCTCCTCCACCCCGGGGTCCATCCCAGCACCCTGGAGCTCCCTGCTAAAGGTGCTCTGGACGGCCACAGCTCCATTTTCAGTCTGCTGAGCACTCGCACTGCCCCCAGCAGCAACCCCAGCCGCGGGTTCAGCCAGGCACACATTCCCAGCGTGGGGATCCCTGGCAGTGGGGCCTGGTGCGTGGGGTGGTGGCTGCTCCGTGGGAGCTGCTGGAGCTCAGCAGGTCAGTGCAGTTTTACTGCTGTGCTGTTACACTGGGAACACTTGCACTCAGAAGCTCGCGGCATTTCCTGGGAGTTAAAAATGGATTTTACAGTGTTTCATTAAAAATAAATAACCTACTTAAGGGGGAAAAAAACCCAGTATTACCAAAGGTAAGCATAACAGGAGTCTCAACGAATGTTGACACAGCACAAAACACATATCAAATATTTGTCAATGAACTTTTTAATGCAATTTACAGGAACTTTTGTCTGTGTTTTTTTAATATTTTGACACTTTGTCATAATTTATTCCTTTCCCAAAGCGGCCTCTGCTTTTAGCTGGCAACTACCTTTTCTCTTTTTCTTTTTTTTTTTTTTAAAACCACACTGTTAATGTACTAAATGTCCAAAAATATTTCTGAAAGCATGTTATCCCTGGCATTTAACCACCCGCTTGTCATATAGCTGAGCCCTCTAACCTCAGCACTGCAGTAGTAGACTTTAAGTAACCACTTGCTTAAAAGAAGAGGAGGCAAAAGGGCAGATTTTTGGATGACAGAAAGATGGCATCTTTACAGTGACAGAGATTTATGATATTTAAATTGCTCAGCCAAACTACTCCAGTGTAATGACTGAAGTACAGATGGGTATCCTGTATTTAAATGCACAGATACACTGCAGGGCAGCTACTTCTGGATGGCTTTGATGGGCTAATTTGCAATAAAAAATAAGATTCCAAGGAAGAACCTTGAGGAGTCAATTGGCTGGTGTGATGTTTAAAATCCAACTGGTATTTCAATGCCCTGCCAGGTCCACTGATGTGTTAGCTGGCTTTGGATGTGGGGCTAAGTCTTAATGCAGCAAACAGAAACACCCTAAATATCTAAATGAAATGCTCCAGGCATAGCAGAGATCTCTGCACGAGAACAAGTTCAGCTGAGTTCCTGGGGGAAGGAAAAAAAACCCTGCAGAGAGAATGGAGTTGTCTGTAACAGCTGACAGAAGTTCAGATGCAGCTAGTCAAGTGCAGCCAGTTATGATTCAGTTGTATAATAGCATTTGCACTGACAGACGAGACAATCTTTCTTACAACTGTCTGTAGCTTTTTGGCTTGAAGAATCTTGATGCTCTTATAAATTGCAACTTCCCATCACATTCAAAATGTCTATATATTTTTACAGGACACAAGGCATTTGTATGGCATCTGTTACAAAATATATATTCCTACTGCCTAGAAAATGCATTTCAAGTCTTCATACATTAAGTCTGATTTATTCAAGCTCATGGAAAAACTATTTCAAGCAATCTGTCTGGAACACAGGATGCATGAAGAACTGGGGTGCCAGAGACTGGCTTCTGATTCTCTGGCCCTCAGTACCAGCACAGAGGAAAGTTACTTTGACCTGAAATTAATGTAAATTGAAAGTGCTGCAACCTGAACTACTCCAAGAATGTAATTCTAATCCCATTTACCTGACATCATTAATCTGTGCAGCTCTGATCATCAGTCAGTTATCTCAGTTCACTGCAGTTGCCAGAGAGCATCCCTGTTTATGGAGACGTTACTCTTTTAAGCACAGAGGTTGAGATTTTACTCAGATCACCTAGAGATACTATTTGCAGGTAATCTCCAGCTGACAGAGGCCATTCCCAGGGCTGGCAGAGTGCACTAACACTCCCAGGAACACGTGCTCGTTATCCAACCATCTCCCATGGCATTTCCTGACCACCCTGCACTGCTGCCAGGCACTACACACTGAGGAAAATGTCCCAAAATTCAGAGACTGCAACAGAGCTACCAAAGCCCAAAGATGCACTCCCCTCAAAGAGGCTTTGTGGTTTGGTATTTCACAATTCCCATGGGTTCCAGTGACAACCTGCCGGGCCTCAGAGCCCAGTCTGGAGGATCAGGGGATGGAGCACAAGTCTGCAGTGGGGGGCAACAGCCGCACTGAGAAACCTGAGTGTGACACAGCACAGCAAAGACCAGGGACAAAAGCACTGCACTGCATCGTCCCAAGCTCCCTCTCCTGAGCACTCCCTCCAGGTGACTACAGAGCCCTGGAGATGGCACAGGGCACCACGAAACAACTGCTTCTACCCCCACATTGTGCCCCTTGCCCAGATGCTTGTAGATCCCTCACAAACATCCAGGAGCCATGGATGAGATCTTTTACCTTTCTGTTGAGAGATTTCATGCCTACTTATAGATTGTCATCATTATTATTATTAACAACACAGATACTCATAGCTTCACACTTTCACAGAGTCACAGAATATCCTGAGTTTGAAGGGATCCACAAGGATCGAGTCCAACTCTTAAGTGAATGGCTCACAGAGGGATCAAACTCACACCCTTGGTGTTATTGGCACCTTGGTTTTGTTTCCTTTAATCTCTTTGCACCCTACTCATGACCCCTCCTTCCAGAGCACTGAGAAAAATCTGTCTGCAAAAAACATACTCAGGTTGTCGGACAGAGCAAGCAGGTGATGCCCTGCCATGGGACCACTGCTGCCCCACACACCTTCATTCACAGAATCAAAGAATCACAGGATTAACGAGGTTGGACAAGACCTTGGAGATCATCGAGTCCAACCTATGACCTAACACCATCCTACCAACCAGACCATGGCACTGAGTGCCACATCCAGTCTTTTTTTAAACACCTCCTTGGACGGTGACTCCACCACTTCCCTGGGCAGCCAATTCCAATGCCCCATCACTCTTTCTGTGAAGATTTTTTTTCTAATGTCCAGCCTAAACTTCCCCTGGTGCAGCTGAGGGCTATGTCCTCTCCTCCTGTCCCTGTTCCCTGGGAGCAGAGCCCGACCCCCACCTGGCTGCACCCTCCTGTCAGGGACTTGTAGAGAGTGATGAGCTCTCCCCTGAGCCTCCTCCTCTCCAGGATAAACAAGCCCAGCTCCCTCAGCCCCTCCTCACAGGACTTGAGTTCCAGACCCGTCACCAGCCTTGCTGCCCTTCTCTGGATGCATTCGGGTGTGTCGCTGCTGAGCCTCCAGCCAGCACACACACCCTCACTGCGGCTCAGGCAGCGTCCCTCCCTCGCCAGGACAGCAGCAGGAAAAGGCAAACAGCACCCTCGGTTCTAGTTACGAGAGAAGCTCCGCCGTGCCAGGGCGTGCAGCTGGCCGGGCTGCCCCAGCAGCAGCTCTGTGCAGAGGGACGGGAGCTGGCGGCCGCTCGCTGCCTTCTGTCCCGGCTCGAGTGGGCAGCGCTGCAGAGGGAGCACGGCCGGCTCGGGCGGCACCGGCAACCAAACGCTCGGTCCCTGTTCAGCCGCGGCACGCGTGGGCACGAGCTGCGCTGCAGATTCCTGCTGGGAGCAGAAGGAAAAGCTCCCAAGCAGGAACACTCCTTCCACACACAGATCCCTCTGCAGCTGGAGCAGCCGCTGCCAGACACGCAGCACACGGCCCTCTGCGTGTCACTGTCCCAGGGAACTCTTTCCATCCAGAAACCGTAGCTCAGGCTTTCCTCCTCAGAAACCACAGCCCACACTCGTTTGGCTTTTTAATGGAAAACACCAGTCCGTGGAAGTACGAAATACAGACATTTTAATTCACCCTTATAAATTTGTGGCAGAGCTCATAAAGTGTGTCTGGAGAGCATCAGCAAGTCAGCCAAACCACGTGGGAGCTAGCCCAGGGAGAAGGACCCACTCCGGGATAACCTTGCTGAGACAATGTGTTTTACAGGAGGAAATGCAGTGTGCCTCACATTATCAATAACATTTAACTGAGACTGCTATTGGACAAAAAACTTCTGTAAAAAGCTCTCTTGATTCTGGACTTGAAGCAAACCATTACCTTCCTCCAAGAGACTTCAGTATAACAATATTCTCTTTCCACTGTAGTGGAGTAAAAGCTGGAAATTGTATCAGCTCTCAGAACATGCAATGACAAGTCTCTTTAAAGAGTGAGCCCCAGCCCCACACCAGCAAAGCAGTTTGAGGTTTGAGGATGCACAGCCAAGCTGAGCAGTGCAAAGAAAACAAACCTCTGCTATAAGGGTCGTTCTGTCCCCCTGCCCTGTGCACCACTTCAGCCATCAACTTCAGCAGGGAAACCAAGACGGCCTCTGCCAGAGAGCTCCACCAGAAACATCTGCCCCTTTCAAATTCAACTGCTATTTATGAATAAATCATTTTTCCAGGCTGGATTTTTGCCTTCAAGAGGTATCAACAACAGGCAGACATGTATTCTTAAAAGTCACTGTGTTCAACATGACACAAACATGTGCCTGAATGTGTTACTGGTTCTGTCTTGACCAATTTCTGACTGACAGCAATAAATTTACTCTTTAAATAGAAATTTAACAGTAACAGTCATAAACTACAGCATGGATTTAAGTGGTCACTGAATCAAACATTCAGGGTAGACATTGTCAGGCAATATCCCCTTCCACACAACCTATGTTTGGGAGTTGACAAAAGCCCTTCTCATACTAATGTAACACAGTTTATTTCTCCAAATCAGACCTCAAATGTATTACAAAGTGCAACCTCGCATGAAATCACCCTCAGAAACCAAAGAGGTTCTTCTATGACAGACCACAAGACATAATAAACAAAGTATTAATAACCAGTCTACAAGGAACAGTATCGATGTCATCCAGTGCAGTTATTCCTCCTTTAAATTATAATAAAACTGCGTAGATTTGTGATGTTATCCTTGGATTGCACACACTTCCCCGGGCACAGACTGTGAGAGCAGAGTTAGTGTTCACCTGCAGAAAGGTGTCCAGCACAGTTCCTTCCTGGAGCCTTTAAACAGAAAGAGGATACACCAACTGCTCAGGTTAAACCAAAGCTGTGCATGGGAGCATTTCCTCCAGCTGCCTGCAGACACTGGGAACACTGCTTGAACTCCAAAGCAAAGCCTTGGTGAGAATCCCTTCTTTGCCAGAGGATATTTTTTGTTAACACCAACACCTCCAGAAGGATGGAGCTGCTTCCTGCTCAGCGCCGTGTGTTGTCACGCCAGGGAACGTGGGTGCAGCTGAGAGCCGGGAAAAGAAGTCAGAAAACAGAGAGAACACAGCTTCTATGTTGCATTTTAATTGCAATATTTGGCAAAACTCATGTCATTTTGGGTCTGGAGACATGAATTATTGCACAGCTGCAGTGAGAGACAGAAGAAACAATCACCATGTTACAGTATGGAAACATTCTATGAGATAAAGAGCACAGCCAAACCCTCCTTTCACCAAATACAGAAATCATAAATTTTTAATAGAATTCTAGACACTTCTTTGAGTAACTCAGCTAAGTTTCAAGCCCCAGACCGCATTTACATGTTTATCTAGAGGTAAGTAGAGCACTGAAAGATAAGATTAATTTTTCATCCTGAAATATGCAACTTTCCTCGGAACTCCTTCACAGGAGTGTGGAGCAGGATGGAGCACAGAGGGTGGCTGTGACTCCACGAGAGCCTTCTGGTGGACAAGTGCTTAGGAAAAGCCTCAAAGCCATGACAAGAGGCTTCCCTGGGGCCTGATGTTTTCTTTGACTTCTCCAGTTACAAGCAGAGATCTTAATAAAACCATCACCCCTGTAAACTTTATCCCAACCTACTGTGGCTCCAAGCACTTGGATCCTCTCACTTCCTCTAAAGGAAAGCGAAAGGAGTAATTAATTTGGATGGACACATCCAAAACCCAGACCCATCACCAGCCCCGAGTCCATTCCAGACAGTGCTAACCCTGAACAAACCTCAGCCAGGCAGGCACAGGGCACGGCTGGTCCAAACACAGACCCAGCCCAGGGGAACTGCCCACCACCGCAATCACTGCCTCAGCTCAGCTCTGCGGGTCTGTGCAGCACATCCAAGGATCAAATGCTGCTGAAAACCCATGAGAGATTGTCACTCAAGTAAAATCAAACACGACCACTGTTTTTTTGGAGGGTACACCCAGAGCAATGCTGGAATATGGGACTGACACATTGCAGTGACTCGAATCTCCTTGCAGATGCTTTCCCTGCCACCCCAGTCACATGCAACAGGTTCAAAAAGGATGCCTAGCAAAACACAGGGGCTCTTGAACAATTCTGATGCTCTAAAATATGCGAGAGGGAGAGGGAGCAAGAGAACAAACATTTAATTTCCTTGTAAAACAGATGACTGCATTGTAATTTACTAGCAGCTGCTGGCAACAAACACCATACTCTCATATTCCTATTAGCCAAGCTACAGCTGATTTATTAAAGGCTCAGATACATCAAAACAAATGACTGTAACATCATTTATATTACTATTTACAGCTTTTTAATAGGGTTACACGAAGGGGCAATGCAGCACAAACTGGAATCTGGTTACAAGTCTGTCAAGCAGCAGCAGAGCATCCCTCTGCTGCTCTCTCTCTAGCACTGAGCTCCCCTGTATCATTTCCAACAATTACCTGTGTTCCTAGGAGGCTCAGGTGTGCAGGAAATTGCTGGTGGCAAAGCAGGCAAGTCTTCCCAAACTGCACAAATACTCAGTGGGCTGCTGCTAGTCAATACAATGCTGATTTTAAAAAAACCCCACAACAACAAACCAAAACATAAGAAAAATCCAAACCAAGCCCCTGCCCAGCTGTGAGACTCAATCAAATATTGTTGCCCAGTAAGGAATCAATGTTATCACTCCTCTGCAGAGCACGCTGCTCCCACAGCTGCTCCTGGAGCTACAGGCAGCATATTTACAGACAGGCTGTGTCAAACACAGCCAGGGATCAACATCGTGCCTGGGACAGAGCTGCGCCAGTTTTTCAGAGCTGTCTCTCTTGGGCTGCCTGAGGTGTCCCCAAAGCCAGGGATTCCTCAGCTCTTTGCTCATGACAGGCAGGGAATGATGTGCCCATTACAGAGAAGCAGCAGCTTCTGGCCCTGCAGGGCTGCCACAGGCACAGCAATGCCATCCTGGCTGTCTCATGGGATCACAGAATGTTAAGGGGTTGGAATGGGCCTTAAAGATCCTCTAGTCCCAACCCTCTGTGCCATGGGCAGGGACACCTCCCACTAGAGCAGGCTGCTCAAAGCCATATCCAGCCTGGTTTTGAACACTGTCAGGGTTGGGACATCCACAACCTCCGTGGGCAACCTGTGCCAGAGTCTCACCACCCTCACAGGGAAGAATTTCTTCCTAATATCTGATCTAAATATCCCCTCTTTGACTTAGTACCCATTCCCCCTTGTCCTGTCACTCCAGTTCCTGATGCAAAGTCCCTCTCTGGCTTCCCTGTAGCCGCTTCAGACGCTGCTGTGACATCTCCACACAACCTTCTCTTCTCCAGGCTGAACAGCCCCAACTCTCTCAGCCTGTCTCCATAGGGGAGGTGCTCCATTCCTCTCATCAGCTTCATGGCCCCCTCTGGACTTACTTCCAAAAGTTCCATGTGTTTCCT
>VZTF01006315.1:288816-445320 GCA_013397755.1 Cnemophilus loriae | reverse complement strand
ACCCCAGCTGGGACAAGAGGCAGTGCTGTGACCCCCAGTCCCTCATGGTTCAAAGGCAGGCTCCCCAAACCCCAGCTGGGACAAGAGGCTGTGCTGTGACCCCCAGTCCCTCATGGTTCAAAGGCAGGCTCCCCACACCCCAGCTGGGACAAGAGGCAGTGCTGTGACCCCCAGTCCCTCATGGTTCAAAGGCAGGCTCCCCAAACCCCGGGCCCTGCTGACACCACACACAGCAGCACTGCATCTGCCCAGCCCTGGGAGAAATAGCCCAGCATCCTCACAAAGCAAGATTGCTCTATCTACCCAGATAATTCTGAGCACTGACAGACTATCTCATCTAAAGACTCGAGCTGACATGACATACTTAAAAGGATTTTTAAATTAAAAGGGAGCTTTGTATTAGGAACATAAACCCTTTATCAGAGGTGTCGATGAAGGCAAATGGAAGATTCTTTTGCTGTATAAATTACACAAGGAATTCCCAGCCCACCCCATGAATTTTGAACCAATGTGTTCAAGCCTCTGGTTTTCTCTAACCCATAAAAGCTCCAGATAGTCAAATATTATGCTTCTGCTTTTTAAATATTTCCATTTAAATGTAGATTTTGACCTTCTTGCCAATGAAATATTAATAAGAGAATAAAATATATATTACTCTTCTTCTGAGGGAGAGGTCTCTCTAACTCTGTCATGTTCCCCATTGGTTTTTTGAAGAGGATTTCTTCAAACCATGGTGAATTTATTCCTCATTTCTATATTTTTTTAGGCCATGGCAGCTGAAAACAGAAAGGTGATCCCTTTATTTTTAACATCCCAGGGGAAAAGGGAGAGAAATTCTTTTTCTCTAGATCAATGAAAAATAAACAAGGACGCCAAAGAAAGCCTATCATTTCCAGCAAGAGGCAAAAGGCTAATTTAATTTGAAGTAACTGTTTTCCGAAACAAGGATACAGTATAAAGATTAACTGAGATCTCCATTTCTTTATATAACTGCAGCCCACTAAGTGGGATAGAGGATAAAACTCACAAATTGCCCTGCTTGTCCATCTTTATCTTCATCATTGTTCCAAGACAAATACCCCTCCCCTCACCACAACATTATCTTTCTCGCTCCTCCTTTGTCGTTAAGGAAAGGGAAAACAACCAAATCCATCACTGAGCTGCAGCACAAATGCAGTTCTGTTTGAAGGGGATCAGCTCTGCTCCTGCTGATTTAAATGAGAGCCAGGCAGGACCCCAAGGATGCTCATCAGTCCTAATTACAGCTGCATCAGGAGAAATGTTCCATCATTGCAGAGTAACATCCTCCTTTAAAGGCCATGGCAGGGTGCACTCTAAAAACACAGGGGATAAATGCTGTTGGTATCCAACACAACAGCCTCGAGCCCTGCTGCTGTTCTGGGTGCTTTCATCTGAGCCCTGTCTCAGGTAACACTGCAAAGCCACCACAGACTGGTGGGGAGGGTGACAGAAATCATCTGGTAAACTATGGAAAGATGCATGACAGCTGGAAAATCTAAGGCAGGATGGACTGAGACCTTGGGAACCTGCGACCGCCAGATAAGAAATGCGTGGTGTGATGGAGGAGCCCCTGGCAGGGCTCTCAATCACCGCCGAGTGCTGCTCTGTGCCGAGTGATTTCTGGAGAGAGGCATAAAGCAGAGATTAGCAATTTCTCAAACTTTATTTACCAGCTCTTGCTGTTAATTCTCATGCCAGTGCCTCTCTAATCTAACTCGTGGAAAGTATCAATTCTGACTTCTCAAGTATATCTCATAATTTGGCTAAATTACAGCCCTATGCCATCAGCCCCGGTACTCTCACCACCTCTAGGGCAGGATATAATTTAGAGAGGGTGGGATTCTGAAAGGCAGCTGTGGGAGTTAAATGCCCAACTTCAGCTGAATTTCAATAAGCACTGGGTACACCTAATTCCCTTAGGCTCTTTTTTAAATCCTAGCACCTTTTTTTTTTTCCCTTTCTTTTTTTAAGATGCTACCAAGGAAAGGTCAACCTAATTTGCCATAGCGGCAAGTGAAGGCGAAAGATCAGCACATGCTGACAGGCTGTCTGAGAGGTTTCATTATAGAGCTGTTTACAGCATTTATTTCTCCTGTTGTTGCTGCCGTTTTCAGGGTCAAGGAACTGAGATCCCATTTCAGTAGCAGAGATCACTGGTCTGGGAACAAAATACTTGAATTTTACTCCTCCCTCACAGGCTCGTTGACTCATATGCTGCTAACTGCTGAGATTTTTCTGAATGACCACGTTGTCATTGGATGTTTATACTAATGCATGTAGAAACTTCAAGCCTAAATTCTAGTACTAACATCACCAATTAGCTTTAATACAACAGAGAATTTCAAGTGGAGTGTAACGCCAGCGTAATTCACAATAGCATATCAACCAATCAAGCCAAGCTAATTCATTTGAAGTTTGTTTCCTTTGGAACATAAAATTCTTTTCGTGAGGAAGAAATGCATTAGTGTATGGTACTTTCTAAGCAGTCTTTCTTCACACCCTTTTATACTCTACGGTTCACAGGGAAATGCCCTAAAGGTCTGCCCCACCCCTAATACAAACACTTCAGCACTATTTTCACCAGGTATTACCAGCTAATACAGGAAGCACCAATGACTGCAGCTAACTGCCATGAGGGTTCTCCACAGCCTCTGCCTCCCTGTGAAGGGCAGGTGCAGGGTCTGGTGTGAGGGAGAGGACACTGACGGCTGTCCCCAAGTCGGGAGATGTAGGTGACCACTCACCTGAGTGCCCATGAATGGGCACAACAGGCCCTGAGAAAGAACTGCCCTGCAAGAGCTCTTGAGCCACTTCACAACCTCAGCTCCAGCAGAAGGAATAGAGAAGTGGCTTTGGCTCAGTTTCTGACGATGCAAAGAGGACAACAAGAGCCAGAGCAAGCAGAGGGAGTGCAACTGCATGGCCAAGAGCCAAGCCTCGCAGATAAAAGAGAATAAAGGAAGACCTTCAGTCACAGCCAAAAGTTCAGCTGACAATAGCATTTCTCTTCCAGCACCAGCAAAAGAACCTTCACGTCAAGTAAACCGCATCTCCCTGCTCTGCCTCAAAAGACTGCTAAAAAGGTCAAGAGATTCTGTATCTCCCAGCTATGTGATGAAAGATGTGCCACAAACGCACTCATTTCATATTGCTTTTGTCAGGTGATGGCAATATTCACATGTGATGAATAGATCTGCAGGCAGTGCAGTCACACATCCACATCTCGCGTGCCCACACCATCGGGGCAATGCACCAAAGCCGGACAGAGCAGAACCTTCACTGCTCAGCTGATGGAGAGCTAGGAAGAGATAGGAAAGCTTCTCCTCTCTGAAGGAAATTCAGGGTGGAAAGTACTCCGGAAGAGCACTGTGAAAGTTATGTGACCATTTATGATGCATTTACATAATGTTTTGCGTGGAGAACACAAATGGGTTTTTAGACCTTCTAAAGGCCTTTTGCTGGCCCCTGCATGGCCAAAATTTCTTGGGGCCACACTCCCACAACCAGTTTTTCTTTGTGTTATCAAAAGTGGAAAAAAAAACAAAACAAAGGAACAAAACCACTAGAAATTACTTGAAAGTGTGGTGGATTTAAAACTCACCTTTTTAAAGGCTTCCAGGCTAAATACAGAAACAGCTTCCAAGAAAGCATACACACCAACCCCCACAGAGTTAAAAAGCAAAGACCTTTTCATGCCCATCCACAAGCACACACTGCTGTCACATCACCACACTGCCTTAGAGACACTCTGCCCCAGCACAAGATACAAGACAGAAGAGAGACAATAAGCTTTTCCCTCCCACTCTGCCTTCCTCAACCATGATCCCAGAGAATCCATTTTCAGGTAAGAGTCCTCACAGTCTCTACTGGCTTTCCATTCTGGACTTCTTTCTCCACTCAAACAATAAGCAAGAAAAACTCGTAACCCAATTTATCTAAGTGTCTTCGGCAATATCCTTTACAGACTTTCAAAGAGCCACTGGCAGTGGTTAAGCTGGTGCTGTTTAACTTGGACATCTGTCCACCCAGGCTGGGATGACCAGCTCAGTTTACATCACCGGGTAGCAATCAAATAATAATTACTTTGGGTTACTACAGACTGGTGCTGGATTTGAGTGAATGATTTCAGAGCACTGGAATCCATTACCAGTAACCCAAACCAGCTGGGTTCTCGTCTCTGTTACAAAGAAAGCAGCAAAAATTCCAAACATTAATTCAGACACTAAGTACTAGCTGGATCACCAGTCCATGGGAGCGGTGGCATGTATTCTGACATAATTACCTCAAGATGGAAGTGAGAAGGACATCCTACGGAGAACGGTTCAGAATTTACATTCTGTGCCACATTTAACTCTCTGGAGTTATATGGAAAAGGTTTGTATTCAATAAAAAGCTCCATTTAACATTATTTCCTTTGCAAAGGCAAGCTGGATAATGCTGGTGGAAAGCAGGATTTTGCAAATGCAGGCTGCAGTCTCCCAGCAAAAGGGAAGCCAGCTGACGAGCAGGAACTGCCCTTCCTGAAACAAGTTAGACTGTGCAAAAAATTGGTACATCCAAATAAACAAATCCCTGTATCTCCTCCATTTGCCTCCATGAAACAAATGAGTCAGTGCTGACTAATTGTATTATAATATGGGAAGCTTGTAATAGGCTTACAAACCATGTGTTTACAGGCTCATTACTGCTTGGGGCTGGCTGGGGTAGTAGAGAACCTACAAGAGAAACTCTCTGGAGTTAAAATCTTATCAGGTATGTTCTGGAACTGAAACCAGTCTGCAATTCACACCAAGATGGGGTATGAGAAAGTGGGACTGAACTGAAGGAAAAGGAATGCTATTTCCTCATTTGGGACCAGAGATCTCTTCTTCAAAGCTACATCTAACCAGGGGGACTGATGACAAGAAGAAATTCTCCCAATTACTACAGGAGTCAACCCTCTGAGATCTCACATCCTCTGAAGGGCCAATTTAATTGGAAAAAGAGAAAATGAAAAGCAGCCATTTGTTCATTACACCCTGGAAAGGACTGAGGTACCTTATACCTTGTGTTTATTTTCCATTTGCTATAAAAGGGTAGCTTTATGGAACAATCTGGCAGAATAGCACAAATAGATCCTCAACGTTGAAGGACACAAGAACCAGCCCACGGGAGGGGATCATGCAGCTGAACCTCAACTTTATAAGATAATTTGTAAAAACAAGATCATGATTCTTATTTTCTACAGATTTTTATTGTAAAAATCATAACTCTTTGAGTTTTCTCTCTTCTAAAAGCTACAAGTCTGTTTTATTATGGTTTTGTGTCCATTTAGTTCCAAATTACTTCACCAGCAAGGAAAGATGCCTTTTCTTCTCTTTTCTCTCTGCTTACAATAAATTAGAGATGCTTTTCTCCAAACACACTCATGTTTAAACCCTGAGAGCCATCATTCTTGCTGTGACACACAGGAGCCCATATGCAAGTGTTACAAATACAATCTATTATCTCCTGACTTCAGTAGCCTCTGTATGAATTCAACAGTCAAAGCATTAACAGACAGGGACCTCAGCTGTTTCTCCAAATATGCAGGACAACTTGCTGCCAGCTTCAGGAAACCAGGTTCCCCCACCTGCAGCAAGCTGTGAACCTTGCTTACCTTGAGATTATTAAATTAAAGGCTTCACAGACACCTTCAAAGTTGCAGCAGAACCACTATTTGGTAGCCCCCCTGATTTGTCTCCAGGGAAAGGAACAGTTCAGATATGTGACAGACCATAGAGAAATCAAGGAATCCTAAAACAGTGGACTGTGGCAAAATTTTCTAAAAGACAGTGCAGAGTGGGCAGCAAAATGCCATGAAAATTAACTTAAAAGCCCAGTTTCATATCCTTGAGCATCAATTATAGCCTTTGTTCTTAAATGCATTTAATACCAAAATGCTGTAGCGGGGCAGGATCCTCACTGCTGTGGCCAGTTCAGCCCCACTGGTCTGTTAATGGGACAGGTCAGCACGACACCAGCGTCATGAAGGACAAAGAAAGGCTGAGGATAAATCCCTGCTGACCCTACTGTCACTGAGGTCACACTAAAGGCTAGTATTATGTTTATCCAACACCATTAAGCTCAATTTCTCCTGCACACAACCAAAACCCAGCTGGAACAAGGCAGCTCAGCCAGAGCCCCCCAGACGGACCCAGGGCACTCCCAGTTCAGACAAATCCCCTCACACAGACGCAGGGCACTCCCAGTTCAGCCAGAGCCCTCCTCACACAGACCCAGGGCACTCCCAGTTCAGCCAGAGTCCCCCAGACAGACCCAGGGCACTCCCAGCTCAGCCAGAGCCCCCCAGACGGACCCAGGGCACTCTGGGCAGGAGCTGCAGTGAGGCATCTCCCCCTCCCCAGTGAAGCACTGAAGAACAAGCCCCGAGCTCAGCACAGGCAGCCGCAGGCCCCGCGGTGCAGTGTCCGCACCATGGGGCACCCACACACGTGTGTCCTGGGAACACACCTGGAGAAGCGCAGAACTGGGAGAACAAGGGCACCTGCATTCTCCTCTCAGATCCACCCGGTCAGAGGCGCTCAGGGAGGCTCTGTCCTTGGGGGTTTTGGGGTCTTGGTCATGCCAGGCTGTGACAGGCGGCTGAGTCCTGCTCACAGAACCCGAGCACCTCCAGAGCTCTGCTCCAGCTGAAAACATCGTGATCCCATGAACTCAGCGTCCTTTATTTTCAAGGGCACACCACCTCCTGTTTCACGTGCCCCTGCACACCAGCTCCTTTCCTCTCGTATGAAGGCTTCACCACCAGCCAGTTAAAAGAGAGACTGGTGAGCAGCCTCTGCCTTCCCAGCTGCCTCCCAGGGTTGCACCTCTGTTCCCCAAGGCTGTCGATCCCTGCAGTGCCACCATTACGCATTTTGCTCTATGCACAGTTGCTACTGCCACCCTCCACGGCAGCCCCAAGCCTGGCAGGAGCATCCCTGGCTGTCTAAACAGATCTGCAGGACTTCGTGAAGCTGGGAAGCTTCCCGGTATAACCAAGACTTTGCCTAAAGTAGCAGATACAATGTCTTGAAACCTTCCAATTACGCAGCTGGGGAAGCCCTCTCCCTCTGAAATTATCAAATAATAGAGAGAGCAAGAGAGAGCATGAGAGAAAGAACAGGGGCGGGGTGGAGCGGAGAGGGAATATCTATGGCCTTCTGCACCCAATTCTGTCACTCTGACATTTCTTTCAAATACAATTATTTAAAGCCTCCTGATGGCAAAGCTGAGGAAAGGGACTAATAGAGGCTTGTACGGTACCTCTCCATCAGGCAGTTCAATAAATCCTGGCAGTGCTGTGATTTGTGTTGGGAGAATGAGCTTTTCAAGAGCAGAACTATCACTTTACACCGTCAATAATCTCACTGTCAAAAACTCCCCGAGTAACCTGACCAACACTTCAGAAGCTTAATTTATAGATGTGCTATTTGCCTTCAAGGTATTTTATGCAGCTAAATAATGGAAGTGGATATTATTCCAAACTACTCTGCAGCTATCACAAGTGGAGTTGAAGAACATGCAGGAGGACAAATTTTCTATTAGCTTAGGGCTAAATTCTTCCCTGTGACACCTGTTTGATACCATCTACCACTACTGGAGTTGCTTCCAAATTATACTCTGGAAAATAAAAGTAGAATTAAGCTCCAGCACTTCCAAAGGAGGTGATCATCCAATGATTTAAAGGTCACCCTGTTCCACCCCCTGCCATGGGCAGGGACACATTCCACTAGACCAGGTGGCTCCAAGCCCCGTCCAGCTTGGCCTTGGACACTTCCAGGGACACTTCCAGGCAGCCACAGCTTCTCTGGGCAACAAATGTTGGGGAAAGATCAGAACTAAATAGGAACAGATCCTAAGAGCCTGGACCTCACATCATAACTCTAACAGTGAGCTCAGCACTTGTACAGAGGCACTTAAAGAGCAAAGCAGTGCATGGAAAAATGCCAGAGGTTCTTGGCTTTGCCGTGGACACTTGTACAGGGATTTGCAGAAGGCACCTCTGACCACCACTTCTCCCACCCAGGACACCCATGACCTGCAGTGGGATTGCAGCAGGACGAAGTATCTCCCCAGAGTTTCACCACCGGGATACATGTGGCTACACTGAAGTTGCAAGGACCAACACTGATATATAAATGCATTATCTAGAAACATCTGGGCTCTAATGCAAATTTTCAGGTTTAGAGACATATACATAGAATCATTCAGCCAAATTGGAAAAGCAGGCTCTCTTTTTCCCTGATGGAATAGGGGATGGGCTTTTTACTCTCCACTATAACCCACAATGCTATTTAATGAAAAAGGCTGTATTTCATTTATTCCTGGCTCTAAATGCTGATTGGGCGAGGATTAATTCCTTTAATGAGAAAAGTATTTACGCAACTATAACAAAGGATTCCAGAGAGAGACCCTGGGCAGGCAGCAAACATGACAGTGCCATTGTATCCCGTGCATCTGAGAACCCCAGGCTGTTCCAACCAAGAGCAACAACAATTTCCTTGCTCTGGAGCAGGGTAAGCCCTTTACCTAATAAAGCACCAGCAGCAGTGTGGAAGTCACACATATTTGCACACACTTCTGGTTCAAATGAGTCAGAGAGAAAAGTCAAGGCAATCTGAACCTCAACCGAGGGAAAAACTCAGTTCTACACCCAAACTCGGCAGCTTGGATCTCTGCATTTTTGTAGTGACACATGTGCATTCCAGACTGCAGAACAGCCCCAGTACTTTGCTTGGTCAATACCTACTGAGATTGCTCCCTTTTTTCAATTCACAGTTGAGCCACTCTAAAGGGTTTTGCTTTTAAAGCTAGGCTCTTGCTCTTGCTCTAACAAAAGACGAGAACTGGACTGCCCTTTATTTGTCTTATTCATTGGTTTGCTTTAAACAACGGCCTTTCCTTGACTAATAAGTCACACACCAACAAATGAAGATAATTATCCAAAGGTCAGTACATCAACAAGGTCGCTTTTGCATATTCCTGTGACTCAGAAGCTGGCTATCTGCATTGCCAGCCTCTGACACCCTTCAGACAAGGGTGGCAAAGTCACTTAAAAGCAAGTGGATGTCTGCAGTAACCTGTCTTTGTATGGACAAAGGAACCCGCCCAATGCCTACACACACCCAGAGGGCAGAACTGTGTTCACACTTACAAACTCAAATAAGAGCCCAAATATTAAACAAAGTGAGAAGGGTTTTAAACAACCCCAAAACTCTTTGTCTTGTCAGACCAAAGTGAATTTGACATCTGATAGTCTCTCCCATAACTCCCAATAGTAATGCAGTTTACCAGAGCCTGCCAAGGCCACAGAATAAATTAATTTCAGTTTACCAACCATGCAGGCACATGTAACCTCTCCTGGAAGAAATTAGAGCACCTTAGCTACATAACACAGATCCTGTGCCCACTGCTAGCAGCTAATAAAACACAACTCAATTGGTAGAATTCCTCCCTCTTGCCTTTCTTTTAGTAACATAAAACTCAGGGTCTTTTCTACACAGTTCCAAAAGCAGCCCAGCAACACAGCTGCCTTGTCCTTACTTACTACAGTGTATGCAGTGATCAAGATTTGAACTCCTTGTCCCCACCCAGTTCAAATCCATCAAACAGACCGATTCATTTACCCCGTCCCTCCAACTGAGCAGCTCTGCACTGCTGGCTCCCCTAAGGAGGCTCCTTTGATGACTGAACTTGGCACAGCAAGTGCTGACTTCTGACATCAGGAATAAGCAAGTGCATGGCCCCCTCTTGGCTGGCCAGAGACATACCCCAGAGACAGCTGGGGTTCTTTTCCTCCCTCTTTGATCATGCTAGTGGTAAAGATGAAGATTAGTCTTGGCCATGATCCATCCTGCATAAGGCAGAATGATCACCTGGCATCTACCTCCAAATCTCTTCCTCTTTAATACATAAACTGCTGTAGTTTAAAGTCGGCACCATGTGGCAAGGAATGCTCTTCCCTAAGCCTCAGCTGCACAAAGATCTCAATGGGAATATCGACAGAATTGACTTCTCCTGCATGTTTAAACCAAGTGTCAGGAAATATTTATGCAAGCTTTTTTCCACCCCTTCTGTCCTCACTCCTTAATCCTGGTGCAGTTGGAAAAGCAACTCGTGACAAGTCTACAAGCAACATGGTCCAGGGGAAATATTTATACTCTGCTCAGATTCAGAGATCTCCAGGGCTGGGAAAAGGCTCCTGGAACAGGCAGCTCCCATCTCATTTGCCCTGTCAGTGCTTCTCCTGCCTGTGGCACCAGGCTCAGTGGGAGCAGGCAGGGAAACACTTGGCTCTCCCCTGCTCCGTTCCAGCTTGGGCTCTTTGGTCTCTGCATTGCCATCCATCCCACGGTGAAGGAAGTCTGAGTGATTGCACATTGCAGGATGTTGTATGCAATGTCAAGTTTGAAGTTCAGGGTTTTTCCTCCCTCCCTTGTACCAGGAACAGGTATCTAAAGGTAGGCGTTGATCTTGGTTGTTAATTCAAGAACCAAATTCTGCCCCATAGTCACAGCTGAACTGCAGAAGCTGAAGTACAAACCAGTGGCCTTGTTTGCAGGTGTGTGGAGTCTCTCTGGTACATAAGTTATTTAACTGATGGAAAACCTGCACATATTGCTGAAGGCTTGATGTCTTAAGGAAGAAAGTTCCCCTTTCTTCCCTAGGACAGTTCAGATGAAGGGAACAGGAAGGTTCCCTGGTGCTGAGAGGAAAAAACCTCACCACAATGTGTTCTGTACCACAGCCAGGTCATGGCCCCTTCCAGACACACGGCGATGTCTGAACTTCTTATTGCTTTTTGTCTCTTATTGTGTTATTACTTCAGTTTCTGTTACTGTTCCCCAGCTCGTTTCCCACTGCAGTGCATATTGCTCTGCCTTGCTGCAGACAACAGCCGTGATCAATACTCTCATATCCAGAGACCAGTCACATACACACAAACACAGATCTATTAACTGAGTTTACATGCCATTTGCATACTTCATTTTGTGGAATGTGATAGACGCTAATAACTCCTGCCATAATATTTACCCTTTCTGCTGCTGCACCTGTGCATCATTCATTTGAAGTCTCTACTTCCTTAAGGCACGTGGACATTGTCTCCCACAATGGGACACTGTTCTCGTGGGGGTCCTTCAGCCAGTAGATGCAAGCTACAAAATGATCCCACAGTATCACCCTGTGGTAGCCAGAGACCTGAAATCGGCCACCTTAACTTGGTGGATTCTTGGCAGTAAGGAAACGAGCGTGTGATGACACAGAGGTGTGTGGGCATGTTCCTGGAGCAGCAGCATGGCCTGAGTGGTTTCTGTGCTCACAGTCCCCCACTGCTGTGGGCTCAGCCACCCCGGGAGGAGCAGCAGAGGAGGAGTAAAGCACCGATGGGCAAAGCACTCACATGGGTGAGTGACAACACAGTCACATGTCACTGCACAACAGCAAACACTCCAAACCCCGGGCTCCCAGAGGAATGGGAACAGAGGTTCTGATGCCAGCCCCTACCTGAGCTGCTGCCCTCCCCACACAACGCACGGCAGAGCAAATGAAAGGGAACAAAGCCAATGAATGACACATGAGACACAGAAACCTCCTGTTCTCCCTTGTGATAACCGAGCGCAGCAAACCTGCCAAGTGCAGCTTCTCCTAGGGAATGGACTTGAATCAAATAAGATTGTGTGAATCACTACTCCCAAAAAGTAGCTTATGAAAACTAAGGACCTTGATCTTCTGAAGTAATCTCCAAAAAATTGTAGCAATTTAGTACAAGAATACCATTAGAACATCTTCAAATATGTATTTTAAATTTTAAAAAAAAATTAATTCAAAATAATCTTTAATCTCTCTACTTGAATCTCAGAACATAAAATGGAAAGATACTGTGATCATGCCCTCGTTAATGAGCACTTAGAGGAAAATGGGTGTTTTAATCCTTTGTTTCCAGTAGAAGTGGATTCAATTGTGTAAATTCAGTTTTGATAGACAGAAGTTCAGCTCAGTACCGTATGAAATTATTTCTGTTTTATCTAATGGACTGAAAAGCATGTTTTGGCCCTAGTTCATGTGCTCGGCAACATAGGTCTGTAATTTAGCTCGGATTCAATGAAGCCATAAATCCAGAGATCCAACATCAAGATTTTCACAGCTAACATTTTACTGAAATTCAGATTAGTTCTTGAAATGGTTATGTTTAATATTTGATCCTATTTTAAATACAGAATACAACTGATGTCATCCTAGAACTGACATTAGGGTTAACACTCCTTGGTAACCCGGAAACAGAAAGAAGCAAGGTGCACCCAATGTTGCATAGGATGCATTGCTGCTGCTGCTGCTGCTGCTGCTGTACCACAGCTGAAGTTTCTTCAAAACTTTCACCCCATGAACAGTACTTTTCATGGCCAACTTAGAGAAGGAACTAGGACTTTGCAAATGAATTTAACCACAAAGCATCACCAAAATGTGTCTTCATTTATGAACTGCCACCAGCCAAACCAAGAGCCTTTGGATTATACAGAAAAACGAGATGTGGTTTCTTTTCTTGTCAGAGCTTTTACCTGTGAGGGCTCCAGCTGTGGCTGCCAAACTCTGTTAAACGCTGGTTTTGCAGCACGGAGAGCAGAGCAGGGATGGGGTGCCTGGCACAGCCCCCACGTGGCTCTCCCGTCGCCAGCGCGGTGTTTGGCTTGGCCTGGTCCTTTGGCTGGAGAATCCAAAGCTTCTTGTGAGCAGTAACAGACTAATCACTTAATACACTGCTCAGAGCAATGATTGTTGTTGTTGTTTGATTCTGGTATTTTTAGGAAGAGGTAATCCTGGATATTTGCATCTCATTTCCCAGAATGCCCTAGGGCTTTTCCAGCAGTTGGAATCTTACAGGATAAACATCTTCCCCTGATTGTAATTGCATTATTAAATATGATTGCTCTCCTCTTCCTTGAAATTTTTTTAAAAGCAGCAACAAAGAACGCTGCAAGCAGGCACCCTGTTGACAGCATGGAGGAGAACTGCACAACAGAGACAGGCTGGAGTATTTCACCTTTAACTTCCAGATGCAAAAAAGACTTCTAAGCCAGGGAGTCCCACACCACCACACAAAAGCTTAGTCTTCTAAATAACTGCAACCATAGGAAACCTTCAGCTATCCAAACTGAGGCCACCACAAATAACTATTTCCTTTTCAAAACACATTGCAATAGCTCTAAGAAATCCCATCAAAGATCAGGGTTCTGTTACTGTAAATCCTATAGACACAAATAACCATAATTATAGAAAAGTCACACAGTGTAACTGCAGTCAGGGAAAGGGGAGGTTATGGAGGAGCCTGACATGCTCCTGGACCCACATGAATGTGCTGCTCAGTTCTAAAATTACACTGAATAGTTTCTTACACCTAAAACACAGCAATTAACTCAGACTCTGCATGCTCCAGTGACTCCTTCCCTTCTAGAAAGTTCCTCTTCTCTATGATGCCTCACTGCCCCTTTCACAGCCAAAGCTCCCAGTTTGGTGAAAATCACAGGAGACAAGAATGCTGACATCTGCTCTCAGCAATAACTGGTACTAGTCCCACCTTCCTGCATTGAAACAAACAAACAAACCTCCAAAACCAACAAACGAAATCCAACTAATCAAACAAAAGCACAACCAAAGAACACCAAAAGATAATTAAGTGTGCATGCACATTGCTTCACTGTAAATCCTACTGATTAGGGAAAAAAAAAGTAAATAATGCATATAAATCGTATTTGAGAAGTCGTGGCAGCCCCGTGACATTCCCCCTGACTGAAAACGGGGAAACAGACTTCCCATTTGTATAAAAGGAAATGAGGAAGAGGCGAGGAGCTACAGGCAGGTCAGTCTCACCTCTGTGCCAGGCAAGACCATGGAACAGATCCGCCAGGAAACCATGCCAAGGTCCTGCACCTGGGCCAGGGCAATCCCAAGCACAAGTACAGGCAGGGGGAGCACGGATGGAGGAGAAGAACTTCAGGGTATTGATGGACAGAAATTCAACGTGCCTTGGCCACATGCTGGCACCCAGAAACCTCCTGTGCCCTGGGCTGATCCCCCAGCCTGGGCAGAGCGGGGCTGGAGTGAGATGATCTTGAAGGTCCTCTCCAATCCAAGGCATTCCGCGACTTTATCATAAAGAGCAGTTACACAACCATGACAAAGTATGAAGATCTAAGTATGAATGTGTTTCTGCCTTACTTGCATATTTTTGGAAATGAAAACAGACTTTCTGATGAGAAAATGTGTGACAGAGTATCAACTTTCATCTCTTTAAAAGATGGGAAACAGCTCCTTCTGTACTTCATGGGACTCCTCCAGGTACAGTGAAGAGTTTGGTTCATGGATACTCTTAGCCTTAACTTAGGAGAGCCCTACTCCTATACAAGCTGATCTATTTTGAAACTTCTCACCAATACTGTGCATGCCATGGTTATATTGCTATTTCACAAATATTTACAGTTACACACACACATATATAGCAAAGCATGCACATTCAGACTCTGCTTTATGCAGAATCTTGTGCTTAGTTATTTATGTGTCTTTCCATAAAGCATTAAGATAATTCCCTGCAGACACCCAGCTGGATTGGGGGCAGGAGGAGAACGTGCCACAGCAAACTGCACACTCTAAGTAGCAGTTAAACTGCTTGAGACCACTTTTCTGCTTTCAAGAGCCTCCGCTCAAGTGTTTTCACCAGGCTTTCCATGTCTAACAGCCTCATGACATGGGAATCAGTAATGCTTCTTCAGTGTACTTTAAAAAAAAGTTAAACATCTATAAAGCAAGGCCTCCCATACACCAGATGGTCTAACCTCTTGAGTGTCAAACTCCTTCTGTGTCAGGCAGCCCAATTAAAGGGACATTTTTAGCAGCATGCCTCTCTCCACTGTGCCCTGCCTCCCACTTCAGCCCGAATGTCCCAAAGGGTAATTGCTCAGCACACAATTACAAACACCAGTTTGCCGTAGTTCTTTCTCCCCAGTCTCTAATTGGGGCAAACTATGATGATGGTTAATCTAACTCCTGGGCCTCAATGAAGAAAACTGTTTAAAAAGAGAAGACCTCAGAGAAAACATTAAAATCTTCAGCTAAGTAGCATAGCTCCAGTTCTCCTGATTAGGATCATTGTGTTTTAGCCTCTTCAGCTGCAGCAAAGGTCTTGGTCATTTCCAAAAGACCAAAAAGCAGAAATGGCAAATAAATAGCAAAAGAAAAATCACTGCATTCTAGAGGTGTGCCCTCATCAAAGCAGGATGTGCTGCAGTATAAGAGAGTGCCTTGGATAACTCTAACCTGTCACACCAGCCATTCCTCACAAAACGCATCAGCAGTCCCATTTCACAAGACCAGGAGCAGCCACAGCCAGCCTGAGGTGGGACCAGCAGGACAGCAGCAGGTTCCCATGTCTGAGGTGGGCCAGCCAGGGGCAGTGCTGGTGTGAGAGCTGTGGGGTGATCAATCACAGCAGAGGACAGGGTCAGCAGGAGCTGCTGAGGCTCAGGACAGCAGGGCAGCCCAGAGAGAGGCTTTTGTGCAGCCCTGGCCTGTCCCAGTGCTCCCTGAGGAGCCAGGGCCATCTCCTCCTCCCACACTTCTCCTGAGGCTCTCCCAACTGCATGGGATGTATGGGCTCACTCCAGCCATACAGAGCTTTTGGGCATGAGGTCGGTGGAGACAGAGAGGTTGGTGAGCCCTGTTTCACAGCTTGCTGAATGTCTCCCATTCCTTTTCCAGCCTACAGGAAGTGATCATGTGGAGATACTTCTGCACCTGATTTACAGAGGGGAAATGGTAGTACAGAGCTTCAAAACTCTGCCCAGGAAGCTCACAGCAAGTACAACAGACTTGAACTTAATGTCTTGACACCCTCCTGAGAACGTCCACGTAGCTCAGTTCTTGGTCTGTTCCTGGCGGTGGAGGGTGACAGCTTTTATACTGTCATGACAGAAGATGGTCAGGCTGCTTTTGAACCAACACGACTTCTTCCCATCCACCACGTGACAGCCCCAAAACCAACAGCGTTTGCAAAGAGCCACAGCTTTAATGCCCGAGAAAAGACTGCTGAAAAGAGCAATCAGACACTAACGAAAACATAATCCTCTTCATCCCCAAGTGCGTGTTTCTGAGATGATTTACTGTATTATGATAAAGGGAATCTCACATTCAGAGACTGCAGGCTGGAAGACAGGGCATTACATACACGACAGCTCTTTTGATGCTGCTTCAGAAGGAAGAGACTCTTTCCTCCCTGCTGCTCAGAGGAACATTGGCAGCACAAGGCAGGTTCTCGAGACGTGGCCTCGTTCTTCAGGGCTGCTGGATTCAGCAGTGTAACATTTAAAGGCGATAACAAGAAATGGCTGGTTATTTCAAACTGGCTGCAGCCTGTACTCAAGCAAGGAAACCGACTGATGGAAGAGCTTCCTCCTACTACTCTGTAATTTTGCTGGGGGTTAATATTTGCTAGTGAGACAGAACCAGTGATACCTTGTGGGTGGAAGGACAGTAACACTCAGAGGCTAGGATAAAAAACTACACTTCTCATGAAATGAGTTTCATTCCCAGCTCAGCATCAATTTATTCTACTAGAAAAAAACTTGCCTCATCAGTTTAAAGTGGAGTCTTCATCAAAAGCTCCATTTATGACTACAGGCTTTACTAGTATCAGTCTGTAGGCTTCCAGGTATGTAAAATTACAGTTAAATACACAGTGGCAGAATTAGCTGTGAGTTTCTTAAGTGCTTTGGAAACCACAGACTCAATTTGAGTGCAGAGTTGTTCTTGTTATTACTATCAAAACTGAAGCATTCATTTAATGTGTGGGATATGCTAAAAAGGAGTGACAAGTGATTGCTGCCTATCAGAAAGACTAAAGGGAAAGGATAACACTTTTTAATCAGGAGGATTAAATACACCACATCACCATGCCAGGTATTAGCTATTTTTTGGCCACGTACAGAGCAGAGCGGCTTATTGTGTGCCTAAAACCCCAGCATCACAGAAAGCCTGTTTCAATCAGCATTACATTCTCCAGTTGAGAGGCTCTCCTAAAAAGCTGTTAAGGGTAAGTTTGAAACAAGGTTTTGAAAATGTGCAAAGTCAACCCACTTCCACACTCATCTTGCTCTTTTGACCATGTTGATCAGTGTGATGGGATTTAATATCCCAGCCTTGAGCTTGGGAGGGAACCATAGAGCTGGAACTTAGTTCTGCAGGTTCAGTCTCCTCTGAAAGTATTCGCCCTGCATGAAGCTTTTAATAATTTCTAAAACCTTCAACTTACACAGGAGGATCAAAAGACAGACAGAAAGAGAATCCAGTCTCCACTACCCTGCCTTCCTTTCCTCTAGACAGATGAGCTCCACCCAACACATCTTTTATGAGAGAAGCAGGAAAAAGAAGCAGGCTATACTTTAATCAGTGGGGGTGCATTTCAGGAGGTGCATTTCCCACAGCTTTCTCGACTTCCACCTCCCATTCTGAACAGCAGCAGCCTCCCTGAGATCTGCGAAAGTGAGCCATAAATCTCATGAGAAGAAATTTCCTTTGGGAGATCCACCACCTCCAGCTTTGCTCGGAGCCAGAGACACTGCAGGAACAATTCCCTGTGGCACTGAACATTCCTTCCCTGCTGGAAAGCACAAATGCAGACATACAGAAAGGAGTGGGAGGAGGAAGATGGGGGACGAAGCCCAGACTTTTTCATCCTTGAAGAAAGATGCACATTTCTGTGTTTGAAAGGGGTTGTGGAAGAAGGTGGGCAGGACTCTAATTGCATCCAGATTGTTTTGTCCTTCCCCACTTCATCTCGCTGGCAGGTCTGACTGTCAGTACCCTCAGCTTTCCAGCCCTGCACCAGCTAATTGTGGTCCTTACATACACCCCCCCAGATCTAACTTGACACAATGCTGGATAATTGGCACCTCAAGAGAACAGGGAGAGATGGGCACTGAATGTGAATTACCTCCCACACCTGCAGCAGGAAGATCCTCTGAGACAGAGGCTGAAGTCACTGGCAGGGAGCTTGCCCTGTGCCCAGGGACACAGTGGTAGGTTTGCAGGCAAAATGACGACTTAATTTTCCAGTGCTGCCAGTCTAAAGGTCCTAAACCCAAATATTCCCTGACAGGGAAAAGAAGGACAAAATGAAAGCCGGGCAGTAAGCTTGGGCAGGAGAAAAGGGGGGCAGTAGAAATAGATATTTGAGAGTTTAGACTGTAAGTAAAAAAAAGAATCACAAAATTCTCACTCTCCCTCCTTGAAGGAGTTCACACTGTGCCTGTGCATTTCTGTTGGCTGTCAAACAGAAAAATGTAAGTGGGACATTCAGCTCTTGAATCAATGTTTATCCAATAAGGTCAGTGCCAGAAAAACAGGTTTCAGCCTCAAGTGTAGGAAAAGACTCTGAATAGCTGCATACAGACAATGGCAACACATCTGCACCTTCCCCACACTTCCCATCCCTCCCAGCCTTTACTGCAGAACTGACCCAGCCCTGCAGAGACGCTCAAGCAGGAGCTCTGTTACCTCCCAGCTCAGGCACAGGGTGGGCAGGGCTCACTACTCACAATAATCGCTACAGCACACTGGTTTGCACAGAAGAGAGCAGTTTCTATTTTACTCACAAATATTTACTTTAAGTGAAGATAAATCAGCACAGCCCAGAGCATGACAGCTTTCTGGTCTGTCTCTAGCTTCCACATGCTCACACTCACATCTGGCTCCATCACCCTGGACTCCATCTCCCGCTCCTTTTCTCTTCATACCTTTACAGAAACCAGATCTTTTTTAGTCATCAGATGCAGCACGTGAACCATAAGGACGTGAAAACCTTGAAAACAGCTGAAGATGTGGAGCACACTTCAGAGAGGAGGCTCAAGCCACCCGTTCTCCCTGGGGGATGGCAGTGGCGGCACAGAGCTCTCACAGCATCCACAGAGCCACGTCAGCAGGACCTGCTGGTGGTGTCTTCTGGTGGTGCTTTAAGATCCTTGCCTCTAAGGCATGACCAAGCTGTCCTCCCGGCTGGATCATGGAGGCCCGTAGCAGTGGGGAACAAAGACACACGGACCTCCTTGCTTGTCCCCAAGAAGATCATTTATTCAAAGCAACGAGCGGGTTTTATACCTTTCTCAAGCACCGTATTTCCTTACAGGGTATCGACCTACCCCACGTTGCCACATGAGCAAGCACACCCTCTCAGTGCCCTTCTACGGGGTGATCACACCCATCACCTTCCGGCAGGCTCCTTCTCGGAGGGTCCCACCACGTTCCCGGAGGGTCCCACCACGTGGCTGCCCCAAGGACAAGTCCAGACAAGCCTCTCAGAGCAGCCATGTGGTCCTTTGTTCTTGTGCTGCCATGTGCTCCTGCAGGCGCGTCCCGCACCCCGCAACTCCATCCCATCTCTTCCCACAGAGGCCTAACTGGAATTAGTCCAACTAACTGGAACTCTGTCATTGCAAACAAGATGGGGAAGGCTTGGAGGGGAAGGATGTCCTCTGGGTAAGAGACAGGGAAGCAGCAGAGCCCAGGGGCTTAGCACAGAAAGCAAAGCAAAACACAAAGCAGGAGACAAAGTAAATGGGAGAAAAGAAAAAGATCAGAATTGGTGCTGGTCAAACAAGGAGCAAATTTTCCCTTTGAATGTGACAAGATGGCTCTGAATAAATAATAAGAACATAGTTACATAAAGGTCATGATCTCTGTGCAAACCTCCCACTGCCATCAGGAAAGAAATCCATTACAGACTGAGATTTCGGGAGCACTGAATTTTATATTGTGGTCTACAAGAATGGATTTTATAAAATATGATTGTTTCCTTCAGTCTCTGTTTTTGACACTTTATCCAAACTGATACTTGTTAATCTTCTACATTCCCTCTATTGTTATGGAAGATCCCCTATTCTATAATGATGCTGCCAGTTACAGCAATTCTCTGAAAAGAAAAACAAATGCTTTCAAAGAAACAAAAAAGATTATTGTGTTCTAAAAGTACAAAAAAATTCAGAGAAAGGCAGAAATAGATGGCCAGTCACTAGTAAAGAGCATTTCAGAGGGCCTCTAATCTCTTTTCAAATGCAATTTTCATGTTCAAGTGTATCAGAAAGTCCATGGAATTTTGATTATTAAGGGCCAGACTCCATGAAGAAAATGTAACCTGGGCACATCTGCGAATTTTAGCAGCAGTCTTCCATTACACATTTGTCACCTCTCTATTGAAATCCTTGGAGACTGTTTGAAGAAATTACTTAGAATCCAAGCAGAAGTCCACAAAAGCCAGGCTTTAGTGCAGGTTGCACCGCACCATCACACAGGAGTTCTTTCCTATTCTATGTTACTCTGCTGCTTTTTGGGAAAAAGATTTTTTTCAAAGCAGACACCTGAATTGGCCCAACGATGAAATCTGCATCTGAAACTCTGGCAAGGGGAAAAACCTCCATGAATGACAGCACAGTTCGTTGTACTTCTGCTCCACCAGTACTCATATTTATTATTTAGTGACACTACCTCAAGCTATTATTTGCTTACAACCAGTGCTACTTGACTTCCAAGAACTCAGGCAAATTCCATAAAACACAAGAGCAATTAACTTTGTTGGGAGGAAAATAAGTCTAATGTCAGGTTGCTCTGGTGACAGATGTGGCTCCCACATGTCCCAGAGGCTGATCCTGTCTCTGGTGTGATGAGGCTCAGCAGAAAGGGCTGGTACTGAGGGACTTCTCCAACTGAACACATCCTGAGCTGCACAGCCAATAAATTACACCAGGACCATACACCGGCCTGCGTGGACTCGACAGTTTGTTTTAGTTACAATTAATGAAGAGCAAGAAGCCATGTGATGCAGTTTGTGATAGTTACAAGATGGACACTTAAAGAGAAGAAATGGAAGAAGAGACAAGAATCTCTTTGCCTGCATTTAACTTTCTAAACTTTGTCATTTTTTTTCTCACTTCTGACCATTAGAAAAGCCCTTCTCCTCCTTATATACACAGAATAAAAATACTTAGTCCCCAGTGAGACTTTACGGCCATTTGCCTGTTCCTTAGAACCCAGGAGGAGGCAGGAACTCACACACCACAGTGCAGCAGCTAACAGGGTACCCAGAAATGCTCCAGCCACACCAATGAGCTTCCACCAGTCTTACAGAAGCAAAACTAGTATCTCAATCTCTGATTTCTCACACCTGAGAAGATATTTCCCACAAAATGAAGCTAAAAAATAAGGTAATAGAAGCATCACTCTGCACCTCCCTGCAGCTGTTTGTACACCCTTTTCTCGTGCAATTTTGCTGGCAACAGGACAGCAGTGAAGTCTTTACTTTGGCAGGGAACAGACCCACGAGAAGCCACACCAAGGAGATGGTGCCTAAACCCCCTCAGGAGCACAAAACAGAGTTCTTATATTGTTAAACCATTTTCTTAAGGAGAAATACTCAGACACAAAAAGACAAAGAAATCAAAAGCCACCTCTGCCACAAGAAAAGTAACATCTGCTTCATTATCCCCCCATGCTCAGGTACACGATGGCGAGGAGGAGGAGGTAAAGAACACCACAGCTTTTGAGACATTCCTCTGACACAATATTCCTGTGTGTTCATAGCCTAAGCTCCATAAAAGCTCCGAGGAGTAGGTGAGGGTTCTGGTAACTGTTTTACAGAGGGAGAACCAGTACAGTGAGACCAAATGATCTCCCTGATGTCACACAGGAAGCCTGTGGTGAAGGAGGGAGCTGAACACATCTGGCTAACATCAGCTCGAGAGGTCAGCATGGGGAAGGTAATGAGATGCCTCTGCGCCAGAAGCTCAGTTTTATAAAGCAAACATCACACAGAAGTTGGAAAAATCACTGCAGTGAATCCCACTCACTCAGTATTCAGAGACACGCTCACGTTACAACCACAAGCACTTATTTAATTAGAAAAATGATCTAATTGAGATGCATCCAAAATTGCCTCCGATACAACACAAGCAATAACATACGTAGCTAAGAAAATATGTAGGTTATGAAGGTGTCTGGGTTTGTGCGTGTGAGGAAAGGAACAAGGGTAAATTGTCAGACTTGCTCAGCAATAACGCTGAATACATTTATTAAACGCAATCAAATTTTACAAGGCACTGAAGTGATAACACTGTAGCAGTGGAAAGTGCAAGCAGCAATAAATATCTTGTAAACACAGAGGTCACAGGCCCAGGTGCTTATGAGCATGGGAAGGGTGGCTTACTGTAAGCAGGATGCTTCGGTGCCTCAGCAGCGAGCTCTCTTTTCTTGGAGAAGGGGTGAAACAAGACAGGATGGATTATTATTTAATTTATTGCAATAAATCAGGAGTCAAAACAATTCAAAGGAATTTGTATCTTATCACTATGTAAAGAAAAATCAAACCTCTATCATTTCAGATCTAAATACAATTACAGGAACAAAATAGCTTTATGTTTAAACCATCTAACTGAGCCTGACAGATGGATACTGTTTATATCCATTTGTATTTATTGAACATAGTAAAAGACTGCAGCTGTTCTGTCAACACCTAGCTGCTTCCAGGGTGTTTGGAGCTGTATATAAATGTAACAGAATTTTATGGATAAATATATTCCATGGAATAAACATGGTGAAGATACTGTGATATAACACGTATTTACATTAACAACCATAACACCTTGAACTGGTTCCTACTGATCTTTAAGCACTTCACCAAAGTGTGGATAAAGCACGTGCGCTCTCAGCCTACAGACACAGAATTAAAGCTCGGAGATTCAGTGCTGCCCAGGGATGTCAGCGGAGCTCGGTGCGAGCGATGGGATTAAGGCAGGCCCACTGCTGCAGGCTTTGTCCCCAGCGCTTCCCTGCCTGTGGGCACAGCACCCGGAGGAGCCAGCTCAGCGAACACCCCTCAGCGCCCTGCTGGCTTCGTCTCGCGCTGTGGGGCACTCAAAGCCAAAGCCCGGCCCTGGCCACGCTGTCCATCACCAACCCTGACAGCTCATTCCTGCGCTGGGAATTCCGGGCAGAGCCCCTGGCTGACGGCGATCTGACCCACACCAAATCTGCCCCCACCGGCCAGAGGATCAGAAAAAAACCCGTAATTAGTGGAGATATAATCCCACACCTCATCAGCGAGGTTTTGCATATACATGAACGACTGCTCCGCATGTAAATCGCACACGCTGGGAGCCAAGGCTTTCAACGCCGCATGTGGGGATGAACTCTTGCAGCCCTGCAGGTTTTCCTGGGGTTTCTCCTGCTCTGAGCCCTGGGACGTGCTGGATTTTGTCTGCCCACTGTGCAGGGTGTGAAACAACAGCACCACTGCACGTGGCTACGCTTCAGGCATTTTTTTCTTTTAAATTTCACAAAATTCGCAGTCTGTGTTTACAGAACTGGGTAAAAGGAGAAAGGGAAGAGAGTGGGAAGAGGATGACATCGGTTGGGAAAAAAAAAGAAAGTTTTAAACTGGAGGCTGCACAGGCTGGGAGGTGAAACAATCCGACGATAAGTCTTTTGTGGGAGTCCTCTGGAGGCAGCTATTTTAGGTTGCTGAGGCTCCTACAAAGAATTTCAGTGAAGGAAATGGAGCATTTTTCCTGCTACGGATTGCTCCCTCACCTTCATAGTCCCTATACCCCAGGCTGCCAAAGTGCTGCGTTACCTACTTTTCAGAAAACACAAACAAATGTTGTGGAGCTCTCTGGACAGGAGGAATGGAAAGATTTTACTGGGAGAGAAGAGCTCTTATTCTGGCAATGAGAAAGATGCTGGAACACACTAGAAAACAGATCAGAAATGAAATATTACTCATCTGGAAGCAAGCACTTGGGTAGAAATGGGGAGAAGGAGTATGTGAGGGGGAATTCAACTTCCTTTCTGCCTGAATTGCTAAACTCTCAGTCATTTCTAAGCAGTGGGAATCACAGTGTTCATTTTAAAATCATCATCAAGTGATAGCCAAATTCTTTTTTAATAGAAAGGGATATCTCCACTCTGCGCCTGTGGAAGCGGCAGCATAGGAGAGAAAAATGGAAGGGCAAGGAGAGCTGGCCTGCTAATCCCATATGGCAAACACAGGAACTGAGTGCAGGCTCCCTGATTCCCAGACAAGAGCCACGTCCCCAGCGGACCACCATCATTTTTCATCTGGAAATGTGCATGTGCGTGCACACAGCCGCAGAGGCACAAGCAGCATAATCACGGCTGTCCTGCCCTGCTACTATGGCCTGAACTCTGAAATGAGAGCCATCATCTCGACAACTGAGAGGGCACATTAACAGTGCTGCCAGTTCAGCTCTCCCCAGAGGAGCCGTGTCCTGCATGTTTACACAGAGCCGGGCACCAGGGGCTGACACATCCTCGGCAAGGATCATTATCCCGGCTCTTCCCTGGCCGTGGCTGGCCAACTGCGGCTTTGATAATTATGCTGTAGAAACCCAAAGCTGCTAGACCAGCATCTTAAACACAAAAATCATACTCTGTTGCCATTTCCCCACAAACATTTTTATAGCAGACAGCAGTTTCTACTTAGGCAGCAGACAGACCAGAAAATACTGCTTGAAATGCTTTTGAAGTGGAGATGGGACCATAAGAGCAGATGCCTACCCCTCCCTCCAGGGAGCGCAGATGTGGATGCGATTCTGCTCTGGAGCTCCAGGATTTGGCTCTTTTGAAACACGCTGAAACTTCTAGTAAGGGCTGAGCATTGGGGTTGTGTCTATTGTGAGAGGAGGGGTTTAAGCACTACTTTTTTCTGAACCCAGGGCTCAGCAGAAGACCAGCATGCCCTGAGAGCTTAAGCAGAACATGGTCAGAGCACAGCCCGTGCCTGCAGAGGGGAGCTTGGCTCGCCCACCACAGGACAGCAGAACTCACTCACCTGGGGAGGGGCCAGGCACCAGTGCCTGTGTGCACGGGCACATCCCCCATACAAGAACTGAGTTTTGAGACAGACAGGAGGCATAGCGAGTCTTAGAGCACCTTTGGAAAATAATTTGGAACAAAACAAATCAACACAAACCCTTGAAGTTGTTTGTTTCTGCTCTAAGTTCTGCAAATAACAAACAAGGTGTCTGTACAGAGGTTCCTGCCAACAGCTGCCATTAACATACATAAATCTTCCGTTCAAAGGAAGCCTCCAGCAGTCAGTTTTTCTATCTTAATTTGATTCTTTTGACTTCTCCATCCTGTCTGTTTTCATCTTTCCTCATTAAAAGGATTTTTTAAGAAAAGATTTTTTTTAAAAAAAAAAAGCCCAACATGGCTAATTATTTTAATGAGCTACCAAAAAAATATAGTTGCTTTCTACTCTGAATATAAGCAAATGTCAACACTGCATGGGGAGCAGAGGCAGCACAGCATCTTATTACTATACCATCAGCTCCTATATTTGATTAATGAAGACTCACAGGACTAATTTTACGCTGCTTCATTAAAAGCCTGGGGCAATTAGCATAAAGGTTAGACTACTACATTATTAAAATGTTATTTTTTTAAAACAAAATAATTTGCTTCTTTTCCTTTCCCTTTGAAAAAAGAGCCAACGCACACTAGACAGACAAAAGGAGTTACTGTCTTTTTCAGCTTCTTATGTAGAGAAACATGAATTGCTAAATCTCATCAAGGATTTTAGTAAAGCAGCAAAGCAGCTGCCCAGTCTCTACAGAAGGGCAAAGGCAGTGCTCTCCTGTAAAGCAACACACAAAGGGAACAAACAGCCTTTCTGCTCAGAGCACAGGATGGTGATAAACTTAGAATTCAGCCAGCACCTAGAGGGAGGGGGAGAAATCGCTCGTTCCAAACAGCACAACCATTTCTCACACAACTAAACCTGTCTTGCAGACCTCGCCAAATGATGATCAAAGGTAAAAGCGCATATATGCAACACGGCAAGAGCTGAAGTGTACATCCTGAAAAGGCATAGGCATCTCCGATTCTTTGAGGCTTTATTGAGAGAACAGAGGAAGAACTGCTTTTGAACTTGCAGGTGAGCAAATCTCTAAAAGCACATAACACTGGCAGCCTTGCTGTGCTGTTGATTCAGCATCATGCTGGACAACACAACAGAGCAAGGGTCAAACCACTTCACCATTTCCCTGCTCCGTTTTTCCTCTCCTTCCTCAGGTTAGCAGCTCTCTGAAAACCAGCTTCTTCCCAAGCCTCCACCTCCTCCTCCTCTGCTACAGCCCCAAGAATGGAATAAAAACATAAAAAAGCAGCAGCAGCCCTAAGGAACAGACTTGATGAAAAAGAAAAGCTAACTGCCAGACAACGCTTCAGTCTGCTGCGGAGCTGGTTGGCACGTGGGAGGACTTGCCAAGACGTGCACAAGGCACCACCCTGCCTTGCAGCGCCTGCTGGCACTCAAGGGGTTAAAGCAATCTAAGCCAGGCCTGCCGGAGAAGCACTACAGCAGGAAGAAAGAGTTCCAAATGATTTTTCTTGGCAAAAGGAGCTCATTGGAATAGTAGAAGGATTGTGCTTACTCCTCATATATAAATGCCAAAATGAGGCTTGCTGACAGTTTCCTGGCACGCCCCAGCCCTTCCAGTGGCCCAGCACTTCAACCAAACTTTTGGAGGGACAGAAGGACACACAAGATGTTTCTTCCCCAGCCGACCTAGCCCTCCTCTCAAGTGGCACGATCCAGCCTTTATGGAAAGCACCCATCCACCAGCACTCCACGGATTCGGCTCAGCCTCTCCCTTTCCATAGCAATGCCTGATTTTTGTGGCCAGTGTTTGGGGATGGGGCTGTGTGAAGCCACCAGCACACATGAATTCGGGGGCATGCTGCTGGGGAGAAAGGGCATTCATGAAGACTAATTGTAGACAAGATGAAGCCTGCTGAAACATCAGAATTTTGCAACTTGCTTAACCAGCAGCCAGGCTTTCCCCTTACCCTGTTCTCCAACCCCTAAGTCATGCTGGCTAAGAACTGGCAGGGAGTTTAAGGTAACCCTTTCCCTGGTCCTCTCTCCCAGGGTACACAGCCCAGCAATTTACCGGCCTTGAGAACCGGAAGCTACATCCAGATCATCATGTTTAATAGACACTAATCTTCCTAAGGGTCTAATCCCCTTGTACTGCTTCTTTAGACTTACACTTTTGACTTCCACAGAAGTTTCACATGAGTTTTGTAATTTCATTTTGCCCTGTCTCTGAAGAACAAAAAAAGGAAAAGAAGAAAAAAAGAAAAGAAATGCTTATCAATTCCAATTCCTATCAGACCTACACAAACTGATATGATTTAATTATTCACTGTTTCATCATATGAAAAAGTGGCTCCACAGCCACTGCAGAGGTTCATGGCAGGGCTTTAAGAAGATGAAGGTCAAGTGGCTATTTTGGGAGTGATTAGCTTGTTCAAAGGCACGTGTGAAGCAAACCTTGGCTTTTGCCTGGGGGCTGCTCTCCTGCCTTCAACAGCAATGGCTGAAGTGTCTTTGCAGCTGAGGGAAGAAGGTGATCCCCACCTTGCCACAGGAACTTCCCTTTCCTTATGCCAGGCTCACTGAGGCTCAGTGCTCCGTGACTGGTTCATCACCTCCTGCAATCTCTCTCAGTGTGGAGCTTCTCTCTGACACATTCATATTCAACAGCATCCAATTTCTAGCTTTTTGCTCTTTTTTTAATCTCTCCTGTTTCCCCTTGTAGAAAATGGAGATGGCTTTTCGTTTTTGTTCCTGACAACCTACAGCCCAAACCAACACCTTTCTCTCTTGCTCTCCAACAGTAATGACAATATATGCTCAGAACTTCTCCAAATATCACTGTAGACACTCAGATGATTATTCTTAAAAAGGCAACTGAGAGGAACAACTTCTTGCCAGTGGATTTATATCAGGCTCCCCAACTCCATGGGCAAAAACACACGCTTGCAAACTGGAAGGGAGGAATCAGTTCTCTGAGATCATCTGCTGCAGCCCTGCACCACAAGCATCAGCTCTCTCACGGTTAGCTTGGTTCTTCTAGAGCCCCCACAATGCCAAAGATTAAATCCCCAAACCTCCACATGCCTTCAGGAAAATAAAGTCGGCTAAAGCCCATGAGACAAGACTGTAATAATTTTTAGAAGTAAAACCAGAAAATCTTTACTGGTTTAACTTTTTTCCACCAGACTTTGATTGATTTCTGCACCAGGATTACTATGAGCAACTCCTATTAGTTGTGACTTTTCTTTCCACATTCACATCAGAAATCCATGCTGCCTGCAGCAATGCCCACTCAGACTGGAGGGGTTTATCATGAAAAGATCACCTCACATACTCATCCCACAGCAAGTCTCCTTAGTGTGATCCAGTACACCATGGCTGCACAAAGAGGAAATGTTTGCAAGGCAGTCAACTTTTTCTGTAAATATATACATCCAGCATGAGGCTTCCAGGACTGTCAGATTGCTTTACAAAAGAAAGACACATTTTCCCTGGTTACAGTCTGGGGAGGAGGAGAGCCACATTCTCAAAATATCAGAAGGCAAGATACTGTGCTGCAAGTGGGAACTCAGCTTGGACCTGCTATCTCCAGGATCAGAATCATATTAGCAGAAGCTAGAGAGGGAAGAAAATAAAGAACCAAAGAAGGTTCACTGTGCTGCTGTTGCAGAAAAGAGAAATTCAGTCCTACAGCCTGGGTTGTTAAGAGGAGAAGATGGTGTGATGGCAAAACAGAGAAATCTACCAGAAGAATTATCAGCACTGATGGAAATGTCATCCACATCACTGAAGAACACCCTAAACTGCCCTGATCTCACAGGGCCCTTTTCCTAACTCCATTCCTGGGCCTGGAAGCTCAGCAATCAGTTTTGTAAATTTTCAATTTTCAAATCCAGGCAGGAGGTTTGTTTTTCTTGAGCAATGTGCCAATGCTATTTTGTGCTGTATAGCTTCCAGTTTTTTCTTAAGTGCCTTGAGAGGCTTGGCATGAAGGGCACTGTGGAAATGAAGCTTTAACTGATTGCTTCCAACTTCTGCCTTGTAACCTTCCTTCAAAAGGAGGATTTCAAGCAGCAAGAGACGCTCCTTTCCCTGCACACAAGGGGAGCTGTGCCTGCTGCAGCGCACACCGACAGCAAAACATGTTTCAGCAGTGCCAGGAGCAGTGTCTCTCTCCGGAAGGGTGGTGACCAACATCTCCATCCACTGAGCACCAGAAATGGCTCCAGTTTAGAACAGAGCCCTCACCCTTCTCTATGCCCACATTACAAGGCACGCTGGATATTTCTCTTTCAGCCAGCCAGCTCCAAGGACTGGCTGACAACGTCCCTCCCCATACAGAAACCACGTACAACCACGTGGGGAAGAACTTTTCCAGCTACCAGAGAGGTCAGCCTCAATTGCAGCTTCAAATTCGCTAATAAATGAACACACCAGAGCCCACTAAAATGAGCTCAGCTAATTGCAGGTGTTGGGGGATGACTAATTAATTCATGGCTAGCCATGGCCAGGCAAACTCCTTCTCTACTTGCAGACTCGTGTGCGTTATCCCCAGCTGCCATCCTGACCTGCAGGTCAGATCCACAGCATCACTGGGAGCAAGGAGCAGGGATAAAGGGAAAACAGCATAAAGCTTTCCCCCATTAACACTTGACTTTGGGCACAGAGCATCACACTGTTCTTTGTCCAACATCTTGAAAGATTTTTGAAAGAATATCCTAATTAATCTGTGGAGGAATTCAGGCAAGATTGCTTTAAGTATTTTTAGCTTAAAAATGCAATGTTGTCACGCATTTTCCTTTTTCCTATTTCACAACATTCTCTTGTGTTTGAGGCTATTATACAGGAGCATAAAGCATCAATAAACTTCGAGATTATGCAACAGCATTAAAACACATAATATTTTGGGGCTCCACTATTATTATTTCATGATAGTAATTTTCCTGCCTTTCATCCAGAAGGACCCCCCGCGTAACAGCTCCCCCAAAATAGAAGAGCAGCTGCCTGTGAGACGGGACAAAGCAAAAACCTTTGCAGTGACCTATCAGGGGAGAAAACGAAATAACAACTCTTGTCCATAGGAAGATACTACTGAAATTCAGCGAAGTGGGATGAATCCAGAATTCACTGGAGAGAGCATCTGAGGACTTCCGTTTGTCAAAGTTTTGCTGCCGATCCACAGACATAAAGCTAATAATAGTAGTAGTAGTAATATTAATAATAATAATCATCATCATCATCATCAAAACAAGCCTTCTAGGCATACTTGCCTTGTCACTTCTTATATAACCTGATCACATCTCAGTGATAGCCCTGGTCACTTCCAGAGCAGGTTCCACCCAATTGTGTCAATACTTCTTACAACCATTAATGAATTATGCTGTGTTTTGAATGCTAAGATAAAAACTGTTATTCTCCTTTCATGTCATGATTCAAAGTCTGCTGGGTTGTAAGAGGATTTGAATTAATTCTTCATTGCTTAACAAGAAGTACCAAAACCAACCACAAAGAACAAATGAGGGAAAAAGAAGTCCAAGTTATGCAAGGTGATCTGTGAGGGGCTTGATTCTTGGTGCTGCAGCTAAGAAACCAATCAGTGTCTCATTTAGGAGAAAATCAGAAGCAGCAATAGATACTTGTGCTAAAACAGAGCTCAGACACTTCCCAGAAGGGACAGGAGCTCTGCAGCACATGCAGAACTGAGGAGGGGGTGGCTGAGGGATGTGGGCTCACTCACACACAGAATCATCCACGAGAGCAACCCAGAGCACGTGTTTTGCCCTCTGCTTGGTGAAGGAACAAAAAAACCTGTCAAGAAACAGCACTTTCCCCACACATAAATACACCACAGTCAGGAAAGGGGAGGCCTCCTCCCTGCTTCTCTCCTTTTGCTTCTTTTCCATTAGTCACAATACAAATCAAACTGCCAGGCTGCCAAGGCCTCCAAACAAGTCAGCAGTCCTGCTCTCCTTGGCAGCACCAGCCCAAGGAGAGCTTTGGGATGGTGTCCCTCCTTCGGGTGCAGCCCCACGAGCTGCTGTCCCTCTCTGCCCTGCCAGCCAGGGGCCCTGAACTGGGCACAGCACCCAAACTCAGAGAAGTGGCTCACACACTACCAACACAGCTGCTGGCTCAGGGTCACAACCAGGATCACCCAGCCCAACCAACCCACCTGCTTTATACTGCACAACCAAAATATGCAAACCCCCAAAGCATCAGGCACTTTAAAAATCATGAGTTGACATTAAGTACCTGATTTGCTACAAAATCAAAAGCATAAAGTGATACAGAAATTAAAATTTTACTTGTCCAGATTGGGGTATTGTTTTAGACATGGTGCTGCACTGCTGTTTGCGCTAGGATTTATGTAACAGCTAGACAGAAATAAGTTGGCCTTCAAAGAAGAGCTTGAGTCTTCCCTTTGAGAAAACAACTGAAGTTATATCTCAGTACTATATTATTTCCTTGAATCCAGAAGAGGAGGAGGGTTCAGTTTCATAAGAAATAAAATCAAGAGACTAAACTTCCAAGTATTTGGGCTTTACTCTCATCTTATGCAGGAATTAATTTTATCACATAAACAGACATAGATCTCTCACTTCCTATTAACTCCTAAGGGGTAAGAGCTAATCTTGAAACTACTACTGAAGAGAGTTGCCTTAACACCAATTTTCATCTCTATAGATAAGGAGCTCAGACACTGTACTAAGTCTTGTGGTGCTTAATGCATTTCATAAATTAACTGGTTCCTAAACTAACTTATATTCAGATGAGTTTGTAGAATATGCTTACAAAAGGAGAGCAGGGAAATCTTGTCTATCTGTATGGAGCTGGTTGGAGTTTGTATCTGGGCCCTTGAACATTTTAGCTCCTCTGCTAATACCAGAATCCAAGTTTCCCCAAATCCTACCCATAGACATCTTTCTTCACAACCACATAGCACACATTTAGTTAAATGTGATGAGAGCAAGTCTCCTACCAAAGACAGACAGGCTCAGTTATCAAGCAGACAAGTATCTGAAGAAGTCCATATGCATTTAGACCTTACAAACACCCAATTTGGAATGGAGGCTCCTATTTTATATTTTACCAAAGAGAAACTTAAAAGCTCCATTGACGATGGTGTACCAATCATCTAACCACTAAAGCTGCCTTCGCTAACAGGTATTTTTCTCAACAGTAGATCTGCTCATTTAGTTTTGAATTTGACTTTTGAAACAAGGGGAATTGTTTCATTGGCCATTGAAAAAATAACCCACACATGGAGGGATCCCAAGTTTTCCACACTCATTAGTTAAACACCACGGTGTTTTTAACCATTCCTTCATCTGCAAGAGGGAAGAGAAGCAACCAAGGCAATGCTTTCTGTAAAGCCCTTCCCCCTCATATCAGTGCTTCAGCTTAGTGCTACACCGATCGCCACATAATTTATTTAACTTCAGAACTGGTGTGCAAATAAGCTTTTGGATGCCAGCCACAGAGAAGTCTCCAACACAGAAACTGTGAAGTCTTTTTCTTTATTAAATACTCTCAAATCAACATCACAAGCAGTGAGACCCAGGCATGCACAGGATTGGGGTCAGGAAAGGATTTCTTATACTCTGCCCACTTTTTGCTTAACACTTTTAGCTTTGTGCATTGCACTTTTTGGGGTTTTACTTTTTTGCTCACAAAACAATGCCATTAAACGCTACCAAATCAAATCCTTATGAAAACATGGACTTGTCCTTCTGGTTTTCTCTTCACCTCAAACTGACTTCTGTACACAAACTCACCTCAATGTAAACTCACTGAAAGAGATTTAGGCTTTTTCTAAATTGATTAGATTTACATGAGCCCAATTCAAACCATTCATCCAGGGCTGGCTCTGGAAATTCCCTCAGACTCACCTCACCTGGGTACTGTGCATGTTTGGAAACTAAGCAGTATTTAGAGGAGGCATTGCAACTTTGGTGGAAAGAGCACTGGACTGGGAGACTCCTACTCTTGGTTTCCTGTAGCCAGGCCAGTGAACTGAAATGTCATTTCAGTCTGTACCTGTTTCCCAAATACACAACATTAGCTCCCAATCCTGTCCTTCTGTGCAGCACTGTCAGACTTACCTGTGACAGTGACATGGGAAAGAGAAGAATTACTAAAAGGATAGTTAGAACAAACTACACGTGAATAGATTTTTTTAAATTTGAAAACAGGTTTTTTTTTTCCCCCTAGATCTGACATTTAGGAGAATGAAAGCTCGTTCCCATTCATAGCCACACCAAGAGTTGTAGCACTTTAAGTAAGATTTTATGGATAGGGTAAAACTGCACTGATGCAATAGAATTGATTGAGAAAATTATTTCATTAAAATGGTGCAGTTGACTCAGGTAGGAAATATTATTTTGATTTAGGGATATCAATTCAGCATAAATCAGCAATAAATCCATTTAAGATTGAGGTATATCACTGTGGTTTTCTTGTCTAGGGAAGAGTGTAAAAGAGTACAATTGAAAATATCATTAGGAAGAAACAGAAGCATCAGAGCTCACGAGAACAAGAGCTATGAAATCTAGAAATTACTTTCAATTAGTAACTGCTAAAACAGAAACACTTTTGCCTAGTCTATCCACATATGAACCATTCCAGCCTCCTGGAAAGCACGTGGCTGAGGCAGGATAGTGAAGCAAGAGATCAGGTATATCAAGTTAGATTAAAAAATACTTTTATCCCACCAACACTATCTCACCCAGGCAAACCAGTTCCTCTCTCTGGGCTGCCTGGTCTGGCACGATATTTCTGGTCAAGGAGCTTTTTCTCCGAGAAGGAAAGTTGCACATCAGACTTAAGTGGAATCTGGCCCAGTTCCACAAGAGGAGGTTTTTAGCGAACCTTAAAAGACAAAACTAAAAGCCTCTTTCTTTTTTCCATTCTTATGAGAGCTCTCCAAGAAATTCAAATTTAATTCTGTAAGACAGGCAAAAGGAACATGAATGAAGATGGGTAGATGAACGAACAGATGAGCTAGTCCAGCCACAGAACTACACAAGTCTGTGAGATCTACTAAAATCTGAGCTCTTGCTACACAGCAGGCAGTGGAAGCAGGTTGGAACTGGAAGCACTTGTCATGGCAACTGTCCCCTTAAATCAGCCTATGGAGAGACAGTCCAGTGCTCTAATATTAGCATAAAGAAATTGGGACTACATCTCTCAAAGCCCAGAAGATTCAATGAGCAGGGAAGGCTGGAGAAAGCCTTGCTTTCCATTTGCTTCTCCCTGGGAAGGTTTTAGAAGCCTTGACAAAATGGCTAAATCTGCTTCATTCGGCCACAGACTTTCTTCTTCTGTAGCTCCCGCGTGTGTGTAGAGCCTATGGACATCCTGCCAGCATGTGCAGTTATATAATGAGCTCCAGAGACAAGAATTTCATTTGGCTACAGAAAGCGGAATGTTTCTAAGAAAGCGATTTTCCTTCTTACACTGGTCTCCAAGAGATTCACCCATCAAAACGAATAAGCTGTTGAATTGAGTGAGGCTACAGCCTGTGCTAACACTGAGTGCACTCCTGTAATAGCTCAAGTCCCTTTCTACTATCTTTCATCTGCTTTAGCTCAGTGTTGCTGGTGTATGAAATTTAGAGAGCTCTGAAAAAGATGTTAACGAGCCCTAAAGAGGAGAGTGCTCTTGCGATAGTCATTCCCAGGAACACCTGTGAACTATTGAGTTTAATTAGCCTACAGCTGGCACTGAGTGTGTGTGGAAAGACAGGGGATTTATTATCGGATTGCCAGGCCTTAGATTGGCTCTTCCAGCACATTTTTTTTCCTGTTTGTTTGTTTTGTGATAAAGGACACACAGAGAGCGAGGGCAATTTAACTGACAGGGAATTCCCTCTTTGGAAGGGGTGCCAGACACAGCAGCACTTGGATGCTGGGAAATGCCTCGGAGTGGGGAGAGCCTGGCAGGGTGAGCTGACGGTGAGCTGTGCACCCCAGCCCTGTTATTTACCGTGTGGCACAATTTACTCCCAAATCCACACCCTACAACTACAGAACAGCTAAAGGCCCAAATTTTCATTTCAGTAACGCATTATACTTCTTTTTGTTACTCCTCAGGACTCCACTTAACTCTACAGGCATCCTAAAACAAACCTAAGAGGTGGGAACAGGTTCTGCTGCCACATTATTCTGCCATCTACAACACTCAGTGACTTGCAACACAGGTAGCTGTTTCAGCACCAATTATGTCACAGTATCACACACAGCTGTGTGTATTTTCATCAGCGACGGTGAATTACAATTGTTCATCCTCAAATTTCTCCAATCCACCTGCCTAAAATCATGGCTGCACTCCCATGTGACATCAGTTTTCTCCTCTGCCCTCCTATTTACTAGGCAGAGTTTGAAGAGAGGAATGAAAATATGCCTCACATATTATGCAGAAGCCAAGCAGAATCATACATAACTCAGCCCACCTCGACTCTACCCACAGCAGGCAGTGCCCAGTCCCCAGGGCAGCTGGGTGCCAGCTTCACTGCAGCAGCTCAGAGGCTGGGCTGGAAGCTCCTGGCATTCTCACAGAAAGAAGAAACAGTTTGGAGGCTTTTATCTTTGAATGACTATTCTCCTACCTTGTGCTAAATTCAAAATACCTCAACAGAAACAATGCCCTACTTAAACTACAATGTACAACGTAATTATCATCTTGACATCATCTTTACTGACAGCAGCTCGTCTCCACAGCTGGAGTATGAGATGCTTCCCAAGCTGATCGGACTTCATCCTGCCATCACCTTGACACTGCCAAGTCAGTCGTGCTGACATTTCTTCTAGTTGACATTGGAAAGCCTTCAGTAAATCTGTACTGACATCTTAAATTCTCTTTTCTTCCCCCCATACCTTCCTCCTGTCATGTCATCTCCATAAAATTGCCCTGCCCTTGTTTCACTTCATTTTGACATCCTATTGTTCCCTCCACGGATCCTCTTTAGCACAGAGCTTCTGTCACAAAGGCACATCTCCAAAGACCTGACATGGGAGCACCTGGAGAAGTGTGCCAGGAGCCTCATTAAAATGAATTAAATGTCTGTGTTACCACTTCTACCCCTTCCCAGCAAGTTACTCCTCAAACCACAGCCTAACCCCGCAGTGCCATAAAGCACTTGAAGAGAGAGTAATCTGCACACCTCAACTCCTGTGACAGCCAGGCTTGATCCAGTCTCTGATCCTGGGCAGGACACAGAGGCTGGCAGGGGAGAGCAGGAGCCAAGCAACAAACTGCCCAGTAGCTGTCCAGTGTCAAGGTTTAGTGACAACTCAAAAACTTCCTGCAGTCTAAGCCTGGAAAACACAACAAATCGGACACCACAGTGAGCCCCTAATGTGGGACAGGCCAGGCGAGGGCCCACTGCCCAGCACCAGGCATGAGGTGGGACATAAACAGAAACACAGTTCCTACAACACTTGTTATCACTTCTACCAACACTTGTTATTCATGGCCTCCACCCCCGGGATACAGCTCAGGACCTTCCCAGACCTTCAGCCCCGGGGCTGTGGCCCAGAACCTTCCCAAACCCAAGGCAGCAGCACTGCCCTCACAAGCAGGGGCCGGACAGCACCTTCATTACCCCAGCCCAGATGGCCTCATTAGCAGGTTCATCAGCCTCGTTAGCGGGCTCATCATGCTCATTACAGGGCTGTCCCCTCGTTTGCAGTGAGGGGCCCCAAACACGGCCCCGCTATGCTCCCCCAGGCTGCAGGGAACCTCGGACACGTGGCCAGGGACCCATTCCATACTGAATATCATTAACAGCCTTTAAAATCCCCGTGAGGAGGGAACCTCAGGCCTTGTGCTCACTGCATGAGACAGCAACAAGATATATTTGTGCCTGGTGGGGTGGAGAAAGCAGGGGAACAGCCCTGTGAAACCACAAGGGAGCTAAAACTCGTGTATGCTGCTGTGGTGTCTAACAGATTTTATGCTAATATAATATACACAGAATTTAAAAGTATTTTATGTACATGGAGTATTTCCTAAAATTCAGTTATATGTTTTGAGATGTAAATAGATACCTGCTCTAGAAGTGTAATTAAGCTGTCCATGCAATTAAAAAGCACGTTGTTTTATTTGCATAATCCCATGCAGCTTTTTCTTTATGGATAGACCCTGAAACACAATGTTTTCCTGACACTAGGTTTTTTTTCTTTTCTTTGCTTATTGATCTATATTTCTCCAAGCTGTAAAAATCACTTACAACCCAGGAAAGCCACAAGGGCCAGACCAAGAGCCTGCAAGTTCAAACACTGATGTGGATTTCATACACGGCAAAAACCAGACCAACGAAATGAAATCTATGTACTCCTAACTCAAAAATGAGAAAAAAAAAGTCCCTCCAGATATTTCCTGAATTCTAAATCTGCAGTATACAGTTCCCTCAGAAAAAAAAAAAATCTAGGCTAGGAGAAAAAATATATATGAAAAAAAAACCCTAACTGGTGAGCAATAGATGTGGACATTTTATGTCAGAGAGATCTATTAATCAACTTCTGCTACATGTATTTTATGTATCTAATATGGACCTATAAATTCCCCCAAAGCTACCTCTGCAAGAAATACCTCATGTCTGTATTGTCTTTTAAAAATCCCCCTTAACCTATTCCTTCCTCCTTCCCAGTGTCTGCTCTCCTGTGCTCCCCTGCTCCCACCAACACTCCAGACTCTGGCTCTCGGGTCTGAAACAGGTGTCATTAAAATCCCAGAGAGTTTAAACGCCGAGAGTTTAAAACAGGTGTCATTAAAATCCCAGTGGAACCTGCCCACATGGGCACACTGACAGCACTACACGTGAGAGGGTTAATCCCATACATCCATGGCAATAAACCACTACAGGCTGTGCAGCACACACCTCTGTAGCAGTTGAAAATAATTAGATTGTGCACAGATAAGCTCCAGTAGGGTGTCTCTGTGTGGGTGGGACAATTACCCCGCAGCGTTTCGTGCTGGAGCAGCCCGAGGGGCCTGTGCAGGTGTCACTGAGGGCACCTGTGTGTGACCCAGCCCGAGGGGCCTGTGCAGGTGTCACTGAGGGCACCTGTGTGTGACCCAGCCCGAGGGGCCTGTGCAGGTGTCACTGAGGGCACCTGTGTGTGACCCAGCCTGAGGGGCCTGTGCAGGGGTCACTGAGGGCACCTGTGTGTGACCCAGCCCGAGGGGCCTGTGCAGGGGTCACTGAGGGCACCTGTGTGTGACCCAGCCCGAGGGGCCTGTGCAGGTGTCACTGAGGACACCTGTGTGTGACCCAGCCTGAGGGGCCTGTGCAGGTGTCACTGAGGGCACCTGTGTCTGAGCCCAGTGTGCGGCTGCAGGGCCCGCAGGGATCCCAGCTGCCAACGCATGGCTGCACACCCGATAACTGAGCAAATCTCGGATGCAAACATGTTAGAGATGGCATTACTACACATTTTTTGATCAACAATACATCAGCAGAACATTTTGCTACTGCTGTTAACTCTCTGCTGTGGTTCAGAAACAAATGCTTGAGGACATGTACTACTACACTCCTACTGCGTGTACAAGAGCTATACCACTGTATCCTCCGTGGAATATGACTGTCAGCAATTACAGTGAATATTGAAGAGATGGAATAGGGTTTGTGATGCGTTTTCCTGGCTTCTGTGAAACATTCGTTCACCAGATTTGCTAACTCTCAAAATGCAAGCATACACAAGAGGTCTGCTAATCCAGGGAATTAGCAAGGTACTGCTCCAAAAGATTGCAAGACAAGAGTGCTGTGTTTCATACAAATGGGCTTTAGACAAGCAATCAGCACACCCTATGAACAGCTCACCCATTCTACCTAAGATCTAGAAATATATCAGGCGATCGAGAACAAAACAGAAAAGATTTATGCTTGCAACCTTTTGAAACAAAGGTTCCTGGGTTAGGATTGTTTTCCTCTCTCCCTTCTGAGCTCTGGTAGTCTGCAAAGACATAACCATACAGCACAAGAAAATAAGATTTAAGCACATCTGAAATAATAGAGCCCAGTTGCTATCACACTGTGATTATCAGCACTGCTGCCAACAACCCACACTGGAGCCAGAGTCTCTTCAAACACCATAAATTCCCAGCTGCCTTAAAGAACATACACCTTCATCTATCTCTGAAACCCTGCAAGGTCGAGGGAAGGCTCCTGCTTTGCTGCATACGCAAAACAAAAACTTTTCAGGGCAAATAAATAAATAAGTAATAGAGTAGCAATATACTCGGATTTTCTGAATAATTCAAGTCCCATTCTTAACAGTGACAGGAATACAGCAGAGGTTGCTGGCTTGGGGATGCTGAGACAACCCAGTGGTAGGGGCAGAGGGTTTATGATCTATAGCAATCTGTCCAAGGTGGGGTCTAGTTGATGAATGGCTCCATTTCCAGGCAGAACTATTTGGGGCTTGGATGTTTACAACAGGATTTCCATTCCATACAAAGCATCACTACTACATTTTTTTATATCCTTCAGTAGATGTTTTAATACAATACAATACACACTTCCATAATATGTCCTTCCTTGTAAAATCGAAAAATACAGGGCCAAATGCCCAGCAGCTTTACACACTTCCATGTGGGCACCTGCATGGCTTGCACACATGCATATTTGTGCACACGCACAGACACATGAGGAATTTATTTCCAAATGTGACCACACGTGCAACTTACACACTTTTAAAGGGAGGGATCAATTTTTATAACGATAAAGAACAATTTTTATAATTATAATTCAATTAACAGCAAAAGGCCTTTTCCTGCAGTAGAGAACACAGCACTGTAGGAACATCTATAATCCCAACACTTGCAATTCCCAGCACTGACCATTCAGTCACACTGAAAGCTTGACACAGCAACTGAGCAAGTGAAGGAGCCCCATGAGCCCATTCATGACACAGCATTTGAGACACAAATCTTCTTGTGGACACTTCACCAAACAGTGCACCAGAAATTATTTTAAAAAGAAGAAAAAGGCAGGAAGCAGCCCTACAATAATGAAAATCTGACATAACAGTACATAATTCCATCCTCACTCAACACGTAAAACTGGAAGGCAACCTTGAAAACCCTTCGACATATGAAAAAACAAGGATGCACAGTAAGGAGCTCTTCCAAAAAAATCCTATCTGCTTTCCCCAGAAATTCTTCCTACACAAATCCCGTGGTACTGCGCCTAATCCTGCTGTTGACAAGGATATTGGATTGCTGTTAGTGGCTGGCTTGTCCTGCAGATCCAGCCCGATGGCAGCCGTCCCTTGGGCCGCGAGCAGAGCAGCTGCTCCCCGGTCCAGCTGCACGCCGGGGCTGGGGCTGCAGACACCCACGTCCACACACTCCTTTGGTTTTGACTCCAGGGCTCATTATCATTAATTATGACTCACAAACCAGAAAGAAGCCATGCAAACTGAATTCACAGAGCTCCCAAACCAGCCCACAGCGCCAGTGTCCAGGTACAAGCTACAGCAGTCTGAACACATGGACTTTTTAACACAAAGGCAAGTCAAGATCTCCGTGTGTCAACAGCATTGAGGTCTCCAAAGCTCTTCTCCTACAGCAGATTTATGCCAGGACTTGCTCAGTACTTTGCTCATCTCCCTGCATCGCCAGTGGCCTTCTGTACCTGAAGTTACCTGCTTGCTTCCTGAACCCTCACCTTCTCTCCTGAGGAGGCGGGGGAATCAGCTACTCACAAATCCCTCTCTCTAACCTCCACTGAGTGCTCACATTAACTATTAAGAGAGCAGCAGTGGAAAGCGGTTTTTTAAGTACACTATTCACATAAGCCTAGTTTTTGCTGAAAGAGCACCAAAAATAAACCCCTCAAGAATCCAGTCTCTCATATTCTCATAGCTTATACCTCCACTCAGCTTCAATAAGCCAGCAACAATATTGCATGCCCAGACTCCATATCACTGGGATCACTGGGGCTCGAGTAAAGCAGGAATTTAGCCAGCACCTACTTAATTCCAAATTCATTTAATATCTCTATACCCCCTCCACAAATAAGCCTTACAACACTGTGAGTCAATCAAGCCAGGCACTAGTAAAATATTTTTTTAAAAAACCCTTAAATGTAATAGAAGATTACTGCACTCAACCATAGAAACAATTTTAAGCCTAAATTTGGCAAGACACATTAGTTTTATATGGAGCTAAATTATTTCCAAGTGTCCAGGAAATACAATTCAGTCATTACAGCTATATTAGCTGGATGCAAATGAAGCAAGAGGCAGAGCTTATTTACCACCAAGGGGGTGAGTCACCCTGGCCATCCTCCAGAGCCCAGCCCTGCTGCAAGGACAGGCTTTGCTGAAGACTGACCCAAATCCAAGAACCAAAGATGCTCAAAGCACCTGGCTGATGGTGACAAGGACTTGCAGCCTTGTGAGTACTGACATGTGGGCGTATTTGTAAGGTATCAGCACTCAAGGAGGCCAAGCTTTTGAGGCGCTCAAGTCTCTCTTTCTAGCGCTAACAGAGAGGTTTGATTTTCCAACGCGCTCGGTCCCCAGCACCTATGGTGTGATGCTTCTGGCCATGCCGTCCGAGGAGCCAGGCCCCAGGTGAAGACACAGGGCTCCAAATCCTTCTGTGTATCTGAGGGGAAAACACCTCTCTCGCCCTGACCACAGTGGTATCTCCTTGCTCAAACACCCCAACTGCAGGAAGCACCGTGCTTGAATTCCCACCAGCCCAGTCCCGAGGGACGTGGGAGCTGAAATGCCGTGCCAAGGCCAGCTCGGTGAGCTGGCAAACAGAGAAAGACGGGGCTGAGCCAGCCAGCACCACAAGCACAGCTCCAGTCCCCGAGAGCTTCCAGACCATCCCCACACTGGGCCATCTCTCAGGATGTGTTCGAGGCACACTTTTTACAAGACATTTTCCTCCTGGCTGAAAACAGCTCACACTAAATTAAATGAAGATAAAGCCTATCATCTGTACACCCTACAGAAAAGGCAGCATCATCATGGTCAAGTGAAAACCTGGAAGCCAAGCAGGAGGCAAAATAACCTCTGCTCCCCATCACGCTGCTCTAAAAGCACTGCACTCGGCTGACTGCAGAAATGGATTTGATAATGCAGCAAGGGAAAAATACCTTGTGGGACAGCATTTCCAGTTCAGCATTCCCCACCCCCACATTTTCCACAATAATTAATAACCAAAGCTGTTAATGTTTAAATGATCCATGCTCTCCAGTGCAGTCAGCAACGCCTCAAGAGGCTTTCCAGTGGGGCTAACACTATAAACTGTGTGGATGCCTGAGGATACAAACTGTTTGATGGATGAAAGGACATTTCTGTACTGTATCCAAACATTTAGGAACCTTTCTTTTAAAGCTGAACTGGCTTAATAAAGCATTTAGGGTTCCCAAGTTTTGCATAAACATCCAGGTACTCCAAAGTTAAAGGAAAACGAAGTTTTTCCCAACCCTCAAGTGTTAATAGCCATTATGTATTGCTCTTCCCCATTCCAATAGGGCCAGAACATCCAACCTACTTCCAGTCTTCCCAGCAAATGGTTATCCAGGGAGAGCAGGCAGGGATCAGCCAACCGCAGGAAAGCTGAGCAACAGGCAGGGAGAAGCTTTCTCTGGTTTCTCACAGCACCAGAAACTCAATCACTCCCAAACATGGCTCCAGGACTCTGTTTTTTGTTTATTTGCTCAAGTCCTTGGGAACCTCTGCAGTTACCAACACACTTGTCAGCAGTTATGGCAAGAGGGTATTTTACCATGGAATTACAATCATGATAATCACCAGGTTTTCCTGCCCCGCCTTCTCCAACCCCTCCCTGCCCACTCCCCCATCCCAGGATTAACACAGATGAAGGAAATTTTTAAGACCAAAGCAATTTCTCCATTTCTTTTTTTTTTTAAGCTTAATTTTCAAAGAGCCAGGGGTACAGAAGTTCATCCTGCCAGTGTGTGTTTCCCTATCTGTCCCCCTTCTAATAACTTTTGAAACCCACTAATTTCAAGTCAATGTGACAGCAGGGCAGAGGTCTCCACAGTGCCAAGTTCCCAGAAGTTCAGTGAGGAGCCTGCAGCCGCGCAGGGAAAGGCGCCTGGCTTCTCTCACCTCCCACCACGGGGAAGGCTGGCTGTTAGCTCACACCTCATTAGACAGCACAAACCCACAGAGGAAATCAATTACCAGATAAAAGTCCATCGGAAACCAGCCTTCAATCATCCTGCTGCTCATGCAACTGCTTGATTCGTAATTCTTCTGACAGCCTGATAACAAGGGCTGCTGTGGCCCTTCCTTGGGCAGCACAGGAGTAAATACATCAAGACCCACGAAAGGCATCGTTGTCTCCTGTATCACCACAGGCTCACCCATGGCCTTGCACTGAGAGGGAGCAAGGGCAAAGCATCAAAATGGTCACCAGGTACCAACAAGAACTCAGGGACTTGAAGGATTTGTTTTGTAACTGGACGGATTTAGAGCCACAAGATTAATTGTAAATGTGCACCAAAAGATGGATGTTTCTCCTGCCAGGCAAAGTTCAACCCATTCAAACCAATACTTTGGAAACACTGAACTTCTCCCGAACATTTTGGTCTCTCATTCCTTTTCTGTGTAGCTGCAGATACCAGGGACGTAGTTACGGTGGTTCTACTTAATGTCTGCACTCCCAGGCTTTGCAGGAAGACACCCAGACACTGCAGCCTGTCCACTGCTGAGGTTCTCCACCTCACCACCCACAAACCAAGCTCCACTCAGCCAGGACTGATTTCTCTAAACAGCTCGAGAGCCTAAGAGCCAGCAGTATCAGCTACACTTGCCAGAAGGATTTAAAACAAAACAAAAACCAACAAAAAGCAAAATAATCTTAAGTGCCTTACTAACAGCTGGGCCCTTTCTTTTTCCACTTAGGGACTCATTTCTCTAAAACAGAGGCTTCTTTCTTCAACATAAGACTTCAAATACATGGAAAATCTGAACCAGACCTATCACACCAGGCTACAGTTTCCAGCAGGATGGTTTAATGGGCTCGTTGAAAGCATTCTTCAAATGTTTCATTCCTGCCATTCCTTTCCCTTCATGGTTCTTCTTTATGGACAGATGCGTGGGAAATGGGATAAAATTGGGTCCACGAGGATCAAGGAAGTATGCCCAAGCATGTCATGTGTTCTGTATGTTATTGGCAGGGCTGCAGATTGATTTATTTCTGGTTTTTGTGACAGACATGGCACTTGCAGTTCAAACAGACAAACCCAGACTAGCTACAGATGAGCACGGACTAACTGAGCTCATGCCAGGGCTGTCTGGCTGGACTGGCAGTGAGGGCTGTGCAGCTCCACAGCTCATTGATAACTTGTGTACCTCTATACAAGCTGTGGAGACAACAGTGACTGCCACTGTATCTCTCTGTGGAGCAGCTAGGGAGTGCATCTCCCTAGAAAGGTAATAACTGGGAGGTAAAATTTGGCAAAATGCCTGCTCTAATTAAGGGGCAGGCAGCTTCTCTGGCCAGCCAGTAAAATTTGCCTCCACTCCCACCAACTTCTCCAGGATTTGTGTATCACTTGTTATATTTGTGTAGATATAAGGTATGTACAGGCTTTATCTTTCAGGCTGAAAGCTTGAAACCATCCATTCCCTTCCCAGCTTCCAACAAAAACAACTGTTCAGGAGCAGAATAGGAAACAACCCAGCTTCAAGCAGATGAATGTCTAAGTGCGTGAAACTCAGGGTAACAGTAACTTGAATCCCAAGTCTTGGGCATCTCTTCCCACGTTTACAGTTCACAGCCATCCTATCAAAATGCATAGATGTCATCATCAGAGAAGGTTTTATGAACAAGCACTGCTACAGTGGAAAAGTCTTCTTTATAGGCATTACCTATAAATAATTCTGATTTGTGCACCAATATTAGTAACTATGAACTTAATTCTTCTGCTCTTCAGCACAGTGAAGACACTGGAATTGAGCCATCATTTATATAGAGAGAAGCTCAAGGAGCTGCTAAATGCTGAAATGCTGGAGATTCTATAGCAGGGGTGGTTCTGCTTACATGAACACAAACTGCACGAGCTCAGCACAAAACGATGAGTTTGGGATTAAGAAATTACTTCGGCTTTAAGAGTGCTCTGCCTTAGTAAATCCAAGTCAGACTCTCAACCTTGCAGTGTCGTTTTTCTGTGGTTCTGTGTGTACTCACATGAAAGAACATGCACAGGTGTCTGGGCACTGGATGGGGAAGGGACAGGACAATCAGGTGGGAGGACAGGAGAGGAACAGCCGCAGTGCACGTGGAGAATCTGGAGCTGAAATACATTACAGTCTCGAGAAATCATCTCATATAACTGGTAGTACAAATTGGCTTTAAGAGACAACTCAGCTGGCACATGTATTCCCTGCTGAACAGTGATACCTATTCAAATGATCAAAACCTGTCAGTTCTTAAATTCAGGATAAATCCCAGACCTCAGAAACAGGCAAATGAAAAAAAAAAAAAGAAGTTCAAAAGCAGTAAGACAGCAAATGTTACTCTCAGGACCAATCTCTCTGATATGCCTCAAGCTTGCTAACAGCATTCTAATGCCATAGGCATGTTACTTTCCTTTGCCCTCATATTTTATTTCAGTGAAGCCCTGTCCTAATAACTGATTACCAAATACCAAACAAGCTGTAGTGTTATCTTGCTAGCTGGTGAAATATTTAGGTCCATTTAAGTGCCATGCAAAAATGAGTCTGAATATATGGGCTGTAGCAGGCAGAAATAGGAGTTTTGCATTCAGAGACAGGAATATCCTATTGAGGCCCATTCCTCACTCCCGGAAAGTGCTCGTGCCCTCTCACCAGATCAATGCAAAGCAGGTGCTGTTGCCACAGGATAAAATGCCTCCTTCACATTTAATGTGGAAATTACCATTCCTCCACCACATTCACAGCGAAGGAGGAAGCTGAAGCCAGCCCTCATCTTCCAGCCAGGTTCACCTGAAGAACTGCTCCCCTATACAAAACACCACAGAAAAGGAGTGCTTGCTTTTTTGTATATCTCAGTAGAAACAATTGGCCTATAATACACCAGGTTCTTTACAACCATTGTAACATCCTCCTTTCCAATCCATGCAGTTCAATTTTTCAGGAATGTGTGAACATGTTTAAAATAACTGCCCAATGGCTTTTATGGGGCCACTGCCCACTGCAAAAATCAAAATCCGTATTTTCAGAGCTGTGCCATACACAAACTTGCTTCAGGTTTTTCTCAGGGCATTCAGACACAGCAACCAGTGTCCAGGAGACACTCACAGCAGTGAGTCCAGCAGCAGCAGCACTACTTTAACTCAGTCAAGGGCTTCATGCTTCTGCCCTGCTCCATCCCATGTGCTCACAGCACCTAAAGGTATAGGGGGAGCGGAAACAACCCACTGAGACAATTTCCACACCACAGAAGCAAACCAAATTTCTTCCCCACTCAAAGGAAAATAAAAAATTGCAAATTTGGCCCTCAGTCATTGCTTGCTTCCAGATTGCAAAACGTTCTCTGGGCCTGGCAGTGAGGATCTAAAATAGCCTTCAAACATCAGTTCTTGAGAGATTTCCAGTCCAACTGCTCAGGGTCAGGATAAGCATCCAAATGTCTAAATCATGCTCCGAAACAAACGCTTGTGCCACGGCAGTTGCAACAGACCTACAAATGTGGATCTTACACTGCTGTGAAGGGCATCATTTCAATTTCTACAAAGTGTCCAAAATTTCAGTGCCTGAAGCCCCACATTTGCAGCAGCTGCACAACTGGAATCATCAGTGATTCACAGGCTACTGTTCTTTCAGCAGAGCCCTCTCTGGTCTTTCGTGTGAGACAGATAGTTAAGTTTGACTTTATTTGCATCACGCTTGCCAAGACCTGTGAATTGGGAATTAATAGCTCCCACTGCTCCCACACTGCAGCCAATTTTACTGCATTCACTCCAGCACATATCAGTGCACAGAGGTCAGATGCAATTTTAATGAGAACCTCTACTGTTCTATTTATTGTAATACCTTTATTGCACCATCAAATTTATAATAATTAAGCATATTATAGTTGCAATGAATTAAACAGTCTTCTTAAATGTATCCCCCATTATTTTAGAATCAATTAAAATTAATAAAATTGACTCTAAAATCTCATGTCTGGTGTATACTAACGTCTGTTCGCATCATTACAAAAAGTTCTACTTCAGTAACAGCCAACTACAAAGATTTCTGTACTATCACAAGGTCTATCATAATCCATTTTCTTTACTGATCCTCTGATACATCCATCCCTTCCACAGAGTACCATTAATGCCTTGGTTTGGCAGGCTTCTTGCAGAGGCAGCAGCAGGCCTGGCTGCAGAGGGCTGTAAGGGAGCTGACGTGGCACCAGGTACCAGCAAATTGTCCCCATCCCCCGTGACAGCAGCTCCCAGCTCTGGACAGGCCCTGCTCCTCCTGCTGGGCAGTACACGGGGAGAGGAGATCCTGGGAGCACAGTCGCCTGCTTCCCTTTCCAGTCCAGATTCCCCAATCACTAGCAGAGAGAACTCCCAGAAAAGAAGCACTTTCCCAACTGAATCATACTCAGGCTGTCCCGTACTCTCTGATTTCCTCACTTCCCATCACCTGCAGCCTTTGTGCTTTCACAGCTGCTCAGCCATCTCCACTCAGGCCCTGGCAGCTCGGCTGCCTTACAGCTGGGTGTTTCCTTGGCAATTATATCTCTTCAGTTGCTGAAAGCATCAGAAAATGACCCCAAAAGACCTCCTTTCTCCATAAGAGCAAAAGGGAGCCGGTGGAATCACAGAGGTAATACAATTTTCAGTGTAAGTACATTAGCTCATGGAACTTCTTGCCACAGAGTCATCCCAGGGCAAACAGTTTGACAACCACTCAGTGTCTGTTCTGCACAGCTCAGTATTCACCAGCAGCAGAGAAAGAAACAGGAACAAATGTCACCCACTGGACAAGTCTTGCCTTTTCTTTTCCTATTTTGGGGTTATTCTGTGAGAGAAGTATCTAGAAAATTAACTGCCAGGAAAAATGATGCTGTGACCTCTGGGAAACCAGTGTTAGAAGGTGAGGACTCATTTCTCTGACTGACCAAGCAGAATGTGCTTGCAAAGGGCAATCTGCATGGTCTCACTGCAGAGCCGATGCATCAAGGTCTTCAAGAAAATGAAGAGGCACTCTATAAAACATCACCCCAAGCCCCAGAATTTCTGCAAAGCTTCAAGATGGAGCTAATAAGAACTCTCCTCCCACTGAATTTCCCTGAGAGCAACTTAGGTTATTAATTATTAATTATACAAATCAAAGCTGACTTGCTAAACTTTGTGATCAAGACAACACAGAACTGGGCAGTACTCACTGCATTTTGCTTTTGTCACCCTGGATGTGCAGTTTGGTTTCTTTATCCTTCAGCTTCCTTCACTGCTTTTATGTTTGAGGGGTGGTGGATATTTTTTGGCCGGGGAATCCCCCTGGCCAAGAAGAGAAGAATCCTTTCGGTCCGTGTTTCTGCAGCACCTGACACAGCAGCTCCCCGGACCTTGATGTAACCAGCTCAAGTCTAACTTCTGCAGTGCAAAGCACAATGTGATTAGGGGCTCCTTGAAACCACCTAATTTTCCTAAGCATCTCAGGGCACTGGAGCAAAAGGCTGGATGTGCCTGGTATCACCTCCTAATGTGCATCGCCAGCTAACGGCAGCCACTTTAATGATGACACAATGCAGATTGCAGGCCCTTTTAGCACTTGTCAGGCTGCCTCGCTCTGAGCCTCCGCCTGCTTCTCTCTCCTCCTGGCATGGCTCTGCACTGAAATGTTCTTTTCTCTGTCAGCTTTTGGGCGTGATTGGAGCTGCTACCCATCGCAGTCAATGAGTGTGAACTTCCTTGTGCCACGGGGCCTCTCCACGAGTGCCTCGGCGTGGGAGGTGGCACTTGTCACACTGTCAGCTCTGCTGCACAGCCCCAGCTCAGGCACGCTGCTCCCGAGACACCCTGCTCCACGGCAAGGACTGCTCTGGCTGAGTCCTGCTCCCCGCAGCAGGGAAAAAACCCCGCAGTTACATCACAGGGATCTCACAGGGAAGGCGATCTGCTTACTCAGAGCAAGCCTTTTATTTTTAGCCTGGTTGGAGGAGGCAGTGGCTGTATAAATAAAGGCTGCTCTGAGTCTGAGTAAGCACGGTGCCTGCACGGCTCCTGTCAGCACGATGAGTGAACAATCCTCGACGCAGGGCTGGAGTGGGAGTCCACAGCGAAGGCTCTGCGTGCAGCACGGAGGCGTGGGAATCACTGGAAATGCTCAGCTCCAGAGCCAGACAGGACAGGAGCACAGCACGTGGCCACGGGAGCTCTTTTCTTGCACAGCATCAGCACCCAGGGGCTCGCTGCTCTCAAGGAAAGAAATCAAACCACCACAGCCCTACACAACAGGATCCCAGAAGAGCCTTCGGGACCCAGGTGTTTCCTCTTGGCAAAACACACACTCATGAAGCCTTCATCGGCCTGGAGCAACAAAGTCATCTTTGCAGGCAGCATCTACACCATCTCCTGATGCAGTCCTCTGCAGCAGGACATTCACAGACAACCACTTTGGAGAAAGCCTGAGAAGTGCTGGTGGACTCCAAGCTGCTGGGAGGAGGGCAGGCTTTGTACCTTGAGAGGTTGAAAACTGGTATCTTTGATCCCCTAAGCAAATCTTCAAGGTCACTTCTGTCTGCTTGTTGATACATTTCCTCGCTTCCTTTCTGCAGCAGGAGGTCTAGCTATTCTTCAACATTTCTGTCAGTCGTGGAGTAATAACCCGCCTAGGGAAGAGCAGGCTGGGTTCTAACTAAACACTCGCTATTTCATCTACTTTCCCAAAGAACAAATACATAAAGTAGCCGGAAACATCATCCCTGACTGCAGTTACATGCAATATGCCTTGCAGTTAATCCTGAGCACACCAACACCAACATTTCCCATTTATGGGCTCAGACTTCTTTTTCCTCTCCCTGAGCTGTTCCTCACCCTCCCTGCAAAAGCTCCATCCTTCCAAGCAGCTCTCCCAGCTGAACAGACCCTGGGAACAGCACATCTCTGCTTTCCATCCGAATGGGCACGGTTCACTGTTTAAAGCATTATAGTTCTTCTGAGCCTAATAATATTTGAAAGCAATAAATAAATTCATTGTTCTCAAAATGAGTAGGCATAGGAGAATTTGTGATGCTGAGGAGGATCCCCGTCAGGCAGGGACATGACAGCTTGTTGCACATCCTGCTGCTGCTGGTGCTCTCAGCCCTCCTGCTCCTGGCACACAGACCCCGCGTCCTGCAGATTTCTGCCACGGCCCTTAAAAAGTTACTTTCCAATGTGACAGCTTGCTTTTAGTGGATTTTTAAATCACTGGCTAATCCTACTAGCTGTATTTAGTTAATCTGGAAACAAGGAAAGACAAGGACTGGGTCTTGCTGCGTGTCCAGCAGGCTCCATGGTACGTGCAATTCGAACAGCCAGAGATGTTTCTCCTTCACAGCCAGTGCAGTTCTTCACTCTGCATTAATGGGAATTAGGAGCCCTCATACATGTACTTGACATGTACCCTAACACATGCTCCAAATCTAATGACAGCAAGACTCCAGTTGGAAACTCTTTCAAGAGAATCATTAAGTACACACATAAATCTTGTTAAGAGTCAAGCCCATGTTTTGAACTCTAGTCACTGATGGTTCAAATCCAAATTTACAGCACTTCCAAGCTTCCTTAAAAGGAAAAAAAAAAACCTGCAATAAAATTAATGATCACTTGTGTTTACATTTCTGTTGGTGCATTTCAGCAAGTAAGATTATATCCACGTATTCAGAAGTCAGAGACACATTCCTCATAACTCTATCAGCTCAGGACTGCCTTCCAGGCTGGGCTTTTGTGCTCAGCTCTGCACTCGGTTTGTAAAATGCTTGTACTGTGCACCCCTTGCTTGGAGTCACACTAACAACAGCTGCAGAGGACATACAGATTGCAGAGCCCAGGAGAGACAAAGCACCATCAGATGTGTCACCACTGCCGTGAGACGTCCATCCAGCAACTCTGAGCTTGGCTGTGCACATTTGGTGGCGGAGCAAGAGAAGGTAGCTGTTCCTATGCTGCCAGGTCAGACCACCAGAGCTACTCTGAAATAAAACCATGTATCAAAAGCATCTAAATATCCACACAACTCTTCCTGCTCTGCTATTTCCTGGCACCATTAAAAAAGGTGGAGTTCAAAAAACCACTGTCCATCGGGGAATACACTTTGTGACCTCTTACTACATATTCTTTTATCCTACAAGTATTTATCCAGCACCAGGACAAGGTTCTGCTTGCAGGTTGCTATCAGATTTGTGTCCCAGAGAAGTCGGTGTCCCTTGTCCTCCTTTCAAACTTTCATCTCTATCTTCTATAACGGTGAAGAGGTGAGGTGTGAAAACCTGCCAGTCCTCTTCCCCAGCACAGAGCCCCCCACAAGCTCTCTGCCCCTCAGCTGCACGTGCCCCTACCAAAACATGGAGGTGCTGATGGTACTTTGCGTGCCAACAAGTCTGCTCTCACGAGTGACATTTCAGGCTGCTGGCAAGCTCCTTGGCTTTCACTTGGGCAGCTCCAGTGTACACCCACTGGCCACAAGGTGGACACTGTCTGAACTAGGTGTCCCCCGCCCGAGCAAAGGAGAAGGAGAAGGCAGAATTAACGACTGCCTGCAGGAATTATTCAGAACTCTTTGGCAGTCCAGAAGGAAACATGTCAGGCAGCTGAGATCCAGAAAGAATATAAATATTCCCTTATTTATTCACTGACTATTTGTTCATTCTTCCAACACCAAAGTACATGAGACAGAGCAAAGCATTCTATACCTGACATAAATCATTTCTATTTCTTAAAGCACCTCTTCCCCTGCAAACACTAAGGCAAATACACTAATAGAAGTTAAATCTATTATCATAAACTTTATTAGAAAGAGGTCCTGACCTCTTGGGATGGGACCCTTTTAAATATAGTTGAAAATATATCCTGGTTTGGCAGAAACTCAGTTTTCACTTCTTACCAACCAACATCAGAACTGAATTTATGCCTCAGTTAGTTCAAACATTGGACAGAGACTGAGGCAGGGCTGCACGACGAAGATAAAATCCTGGCTTGGCTGAAGCTAATGGCAGCGTGCCCATCAGCTCCCAGGGAGCTCCCCAGCTCCCGGAATCGCAGCGGAAGCCGAGGAGCTCCTTCCCGGGGATGCTGTGCAGTGTGTGAGGAGCACCCTGCTGCTCATCCCTCATTCACCACAGGGCTTCGGGACACATGAGGAGAAGGGAAAGCTTTGAGAAGATGAGAAGTATTTTCTTAGTTATGCATTACAGTGCCATTTGGGAAAGTCACGTTCGCCGCCTGCGGCAAACTCCCTGCATAGACTTGGGACACTCACTTGACGCCCTTTTCCAGGGTTTGTACTTGTAAAATGCTCAGGAAAGGCAGCAGTTCCCTGCACAGCAGGGCAGTGGTGGTGAGTCAGCAAAGAACGGCATCCAGCAGAATGGAATTAACCCAGGATGGAGACTGGACATTGCTGCTGGAAATCCTCTCACCTGAGTTTAGCCAGCTCCTGCTGCCAATGGAGAGAGGCATCTTCGGACAGGATTCGGCTCCCCTTCATCACCAGATGGGAGCCACCTTCCACAAGTCCTCAGCCACACAGGGACATCAGCCTTTCAACAACTGAAGTGAGGCAAGATAAATGCCCCCTCAATAACAAGAAACAAAAGAACTACTTTCTGGTCCCCAACACACAAAATGTGTTCAAAGCCTCTAAAGCTGCTCATTCAGCTGCTGGCTCAGGGTGCAGCACTGAGTTCCTTGGATCAAGTCACAAACTTGGCATGGAAACAACACGATGGGGCCACATAATAAAACTAAACTTGTGTCCCCTGTGCACAAAGCTCTAGCTGAAGAAACCTCAGCTTTCCCCTCCTTGCTCTGGAGGGCCTCGCTTTGCACCTCAGTGGTCTTGAAAATGAAAAAGGTGTCTTTATTTTTGTTTTCCCAAGAGAATTATTTTTAAAATTGCACTTTTCACATGTGAAGGTTTTTAGTAGCATGACCTCCATTATTAATCAGAACAGAACGCAAAACATCTTAAAGCAATCCTTCTAAATAGCAATGTTTATCTATTCAAAGAAGCAATTAGGGAAGCTCTGGGTTCTAAAAGAACTGAATACTATTTCCAGTTAAATGCAAGGACATTCATTACAACTGTCATTGTTTCAGGGAGGACCAGAGCTAATACCATTGGAGTAACAAACGTGTTCTGTGCATATTCCCAAAGTCACCTCTCAGCCCTGCAGTCCTTGGCTCCCCTCCAGCCTCTCCCCAAAACTACGAACACCCAGGTGTCTCTGTGCCATCACAAGAACATCCACTGAACTTCTCTGTTTATGATTTTATCTCCCACCTAATTACAGCTGAAATAACATAATAAGATTTGTGCTCCCTGTTCGAGTCTGATATATTTAATAGATTTTTCAATATTGGTTTATCCAGCTATGGCAGAATGACAGCCCCACTTAATGTTAATCAGAGGTTGCGTGTGAGCATCAGCGTTAAGCTCTGCACAGCTCAATGGAATTATCAGAGTTGCGAGACACCGTCGATATGTTTTGATCTCTGTGTCAAATGAATTTGGTTACTTGTTAATTTTTTCCCTTTATGTTTCACTGCTATTTAATTGTTTTGTCATCTGTGTGTACTGTGCTCTGTCTAATTGCAATATTGGATGTTCAGGCAAATCAGAGGGCACAGTGTGACATTCATTGTCACTGAAAATCAGGTATTTTCTCATTACCTACGTACCAGCAGCACACGGTGTGCGCACGCCTGGAAAGCCCAGCTCCAGCTTCCAAGGAGCTGTTAAAAATCATTCTGACAGTTCTCCAGCATCACTCAGCTACCAAAAAACACGATTAAACAACCCACAAGGCTTTGGCATTAAACGGTGAGAACTACCTGAACTTCAACCACTATTTAGCCAGCCTGAGAACTCCACTGTGCACACAAGTCAGGGGTAAAGGGGAGAGGAATTTGAGTTCTTGCACAGAGCTCACCAAGCCCACCTTTCCCTGCTCAAAACACAGGATCAGACATGAGGGGCTGGAAGAATCTCCCCTTCCCAGGCCCAACTGCCTGCAGCCCACGAGTGCCGCCCACGAGCGCAGCCCAGCTACGGTATCCCCCAAAGAGCAGTCCTTGATGTCTTAGAAATAAGGGATGACCAGCATGGAAAATCCTCTGACCCACTCATTAAATGCTATTGCCTGTTCTAATTGCACCAAACAAATTCCCATTCTCCATGGACTTTAATTAGAGCATGATGATCTCCCTAAGGAGCCCACATGCAGTGTAAATCCCGAGAGCAGTGCCATGGGGTGACCATAATTTTTCCAGCTCAAAATTGAACCTCTCCAGCAAAGCTGACTTTGTTTTAAATAAGTGATTTTTTCTGTTGGCACAGAACCATGGAATCACAGAACTCATTAGCTTGGAAAACACCTCTCAGACCACCATCAAGTCCAGCTGTTCCTCCAGCACTACCAAGCCCAGCAATAACCCATGTCTCCAAGTGCCACATTTACGTCTTGTACATGATACTTATTAAGGCCACCATGAGAAAGCTAAATCAGGCCTGCATTTATGCATCCCTATTTTATCAAACTTCAACATGTGGAAATGGATTCAGAGCTGGGAGCACAGAGACCCAGCCACTCAGCATTCAGGAGCCAGCGTCTGGATGCAAACACCACTGGCATTTCATCCCAATACTCCAAATTGGGCCCATCACACAACATATTATAATATAACATAAACAAACCAGCAGTAGAGGAAGCTGAAGACAAAGCAGCTGAAAGACAGTCCTGTTTCATACGTGTCACTGTCAGAATCTTTGAGAAGTGTCAGGCAAGCCAACACGTAGTCTATCCATCATGAGACTCTCTTTGGATTGACTGACAGATCATACAAAGCACTTGCAGCTAACTTGGGCTTAAAATATCATCAGTGGATTCTTAAAACTCACCTTCTACGGTCTTAAATACTTAACCCTGATATCCAAATGAAATCCTAATTTGGATGCAATATCTGAATGTATCTGAAAGGCCAAAGCAGACAGGTTGGTATCAATTATCAGAAATATACCAATAATTTTATTTACTCCTCTAGGTCTGAGATGTAGGATGCTTCCTGGGGCAAAAGAGCCAGGACATTAGTCCAATGGATTTGAGGGTTGCATGTTTTCTTCCCTAATTCCAATAATCAGCACATCCATTGCCCTGACATCTGGTTTTCAAATGTTCACTGAACACACAAATTAATTTTCTCACATGTTGCAACCCAAACAAGCCTTTCTCTCACAACCCACTCCAACAAAAATCTGTGAGTCCAGCAAAAGCCAGGGTTGAAGGATCATGTTCAGAAATCTAACTAGGAGCTGCCGGGCTGTTCTGCAGCCACCCAGGCTTTCAAACAACTTGGTCTCAGAGTAAATTCAGATATTTAGAATTCAGGGAATGCCATGAGGCTATTTAGGGGAATAACACCAACAACATGAATAAACAGGACCAGATCTCAGATGAGGAAAACTAAATTACATTTTAATTGAGCAGCCTCTGTCATGATCTTCCAAAATCATGGTGGGAGGAGGGGAGCTCAACTTGAATTGCCTTTAAAAAGCCTCAGTTCTTGGAAAATTTTGAGCACGGACTCTGTGAGATTTGAGTCCAGTCACCAGTGCTCAAACTGGACAGTTCAAAACAAAGAGACACTTCTAAAACCACCAGCTCTGAGACTATACTCCAAGAGCTTTATTCTTATGTATGGCTCACTTGAAGCCAAATCCCAAACTGTTATCAGCAGCTCTCACAAGGTTTTGCTGTTTTGCTAAATCACCCTTTAGACTCTTCCTCCACACCATCAAGCAGTATCTCAGAGCCACATTTGGGCCTCAGCTCTGCACTACACACCACAGCAATACCCCCACCAGTGTGCCTGGATGCCTAACAAAAAACCAAACCCACTGGTTCCCCCTTGTTCTGCTGCAGAGAACTGTGAGGAAACATGAGCTCCTGTGATGGTGTCATGGTTATCAGCTCTGCTGGATGCCTTGGGCTCCTCGCAGAGCTCCCTGTGCTGGGCTGCCTGAGCACACTTGGGGCTCATTTTGCAAGGGTTGCTGCAAAGCACAGCGAGGGAGGGCTGTGCACAGCCAGCCCAGCTTAACCCTTCCCTGCCTCACTGCCAGCAACCATACTCGCCTGAGACAAACACTTTTCTCTCCCAGGTGAACATTTCTTTTTTTCCCCTTAACAAAACAAGAGGCAGCTGCTCTGATAGGAACCAATTTTGCTGGCTGCTGAAGTGGAATCTGTGTGCACCTGGCAGACAGGGATCCAATCAATCACAGAATCACAGAATGCCTTGGGTTAGGAGTGATCATAAAGCCCACCCCGTTCCACCCCTGCCATGGGCAGGGACATCTCCCACTATCCCAGGGTGCCCCAAGCCCCATCCAGCCTGGCCTTGGACACTTCCAGGGATGGGGCAGCCACAGCTTCTCCAGGCAACCTGTGCCAGGGCCTCCACAGCCTCACAGGGAAGAATTTCTTCCCAATAGCCTACCTACCCCTGCGCTCTGGCAGTGGGAAGCCATTCCCACTTGTCCTGTCTCTAGAGGTCCTTGTGAAAAGTCTCTCTCCATCCTTCTTGCAGGCTCCCTTGAGGCCCTAGAAGGCAATAATTAGGTCACCCTGAAGCTTCTCTTCTCCAGGCTGAACAATCCCAAATCTCTCAGCCTTTCCTCCTAGCAGAGGAACTCAGGAATAAAACTGCTACCTTCGTGCCACTCTGAGAAGCAAAGTGCACACCAAATACTTCTAAAGCTTTCCCAGATCCAGGTGTAAACCCAGCTTATAGCAAATCTGTGCTAAATCCTAACCGCTCTCCTGTTCCCTTCTCTCCATAGGAATTCCTGCAGCTGAAAACTGTCACCCTCACCTGACCTGTTCTGTGAGGGCCAACCAGAGCCATCGACAGGCCAGCACTGCACCCCAGGGTCCCTCAGCACCCCAGCACACAAATCCAGCCTGTTCCCTGCCAGCATGGCAGGAGATCACTGAGCGAGGCCAGGGCAGGTCTTGTGGCCGAGGCCATTTGCACCCTCCAGCACCTGCTGATGGCGGGTAGGACACAGGGGCTGCTCTCAGTCCAGCAAAGTCAATAGGATTCTTCTGCTTTGCATTAATGTATTTGGGTCAGCTGTTAGACAAACAGGTCAATACAATATCAGTAATTCCAGGTGCAGCTAAGCGTGGTCCTGCACTACTAAGAGGTGTCAAAGGCCTGTTCTGAAGAGCACAGCAACTTCCTCTCCCTGGGGGCCATGGGGCAGGTGTGAACCCACAATACTCCAGCAGATACTATTTTACTGTGCTCCACAAGGACAGAAAGATTAAAACAAGTTGCCTGAGGGGACTCAGTAGGTGACCAGTGGTGTCAGGCAAGTTCAGCTGTGCCCCTTGCTTCCCTTGCCCGAGAAGCCCAAGACACACAGGTTCCCATCCCAGGAGCAAGGCCAGGATTAAACATTCCTGCGTGCTTTTGAATCAAAAGGCAGCAAGAGCCCCTCTCTTGTTACTTGGCCTTGTTTTACTTGGGGCCCTTTGTAGTATTTCTCAGAAGATTTAAAACAAAAAACGTTCACTGAACTTCCTTTCTCCACTGGCTCTTCTGCATTTAATTTAAGGGTTTACCTATTTGTATTTCAAATGGAATTTGAAATGAACACGACTGTATTTAATTCCTTGTTATTACACCAGGAACATCAAGGGAAATCACTGCAGCTCTTGGAGTAGGTTTGCTACCAAGTCAGACAGCACGGGCTCATATTGCTCCTAAAGCTCACAGCAGCCATCCAAGGCTCCTGCTCAGCACAAGAGAAGGATCTGGAAATGTGGCTGCTGGAAGGAGGGGAGGGAGATGGGACACAGAGGTGCAGACGTTGCAAAGCAGCATTTTAATGTTTTTCATTGTCAAAACTGGTACTCACCACCATTTCCATGGTTTCCTAACCAAGACAGATCCCACACATTCATATACCTCATGTGCTGCCTCTCCTCCACATCCATCTGAGCTAAACTGTCCCCCTTCCTCCAACGAGGCAGTGCCAGACACATCCTGGGCTTCCCAGTGAGCATCACAACTCTGCTTCCTGAAAAAAATTTGTTCCCTTTGGAACAAATGTGATGTTGCAGGAAATGAGGGAGCCTAAATCCAGTCGTCTCTTATGACAAAATACTGCCAGGCTCCAAGAGCAGCACAGCCTTAGCATAGCCTGGCTAAGAGACAATTCTTGCAGCTTAACTGATTATTTTTATTTGTTCTCTTACCATTCTCCTCACCACATCCAAACTGCAATTGGCAATGGCCAGCTGCCCATGCCAGTGCCACTGGCAAACACTCATCAGAGTTCTAATTACTGCCAGTGGTGGAAAAGGGCAGGCAAATCTAATCCTGGCAAACACTGGGGTACATCAACCTGAGCTTTATCCTGCTCCTCAATGCCCCAGATGGGGATTTCTGCTGTCTTTAAATGCAGGGTTATGGTAGCACATGCCTCAGCTGGTGGCAGCGAGGATTCCTTCCTGCTCAGTCAGTAACAGGTTTTGCAGCTCATTGGTGCTGCCCAAACAGGCCACCTAGTTTTCCTCCATAAATATCCCCAGCACTGCATCACTAAGGGCCACAGCACAGGCAGGACAGGGTACCCCCTCTCTAGGGTAAAGGGAGTTCTGCTTAGAGATAAAATCCAGGCCCAAGAGTCACCTGAGCAACAAAAAGTTTGCCTGGGTATTTTAATTTCCAAACAGTGTTTGGATTTTTATAAGTTGGTCTTTAAGAGGCTCTGTCTCGTTCACCTGGCAGAAGAGCTGCATGCATTTTAGACACTGAACAGCCACATACAGGTACCTTTCTTCATTTACATACATAAATAAAACATACCAGAAACTGAAAAGCGAAATATGTATGTAGCCTCTTCCCTGAAGAGTTTATTTTTAAATCTGAGTCCTTCTGCTTTCTTAATACTAGAATGCAGAACCACATCTAGGACCTTCAGGGTTAGAGGAAGCACTAAAAAAAGCAACCAGTAATAAAACCAAATCCATTAAAAATCGGGTGCTTGAGTGCGTAGATGCTGAGTTAGTAGCAAAACATTCCTTCTGACCGTGGTTCCCCGTTCCCACTTTCCCCAAGTCCATCAGATGCAGCACACAGAGGCAGTGGTTACTCCCAGAGAGCTCCTTCCCCCTCTGCTCAGTGGGATGCAATATCCACAGGGATAACACCCACTTGGAAGCCGTTCAGGCTCCGGGGCAACACAAACACCCCTCCTCACCCTTCTTTGCAAAGTACCCCCAGGAATTTAAAAGGCTTTGATGACCAGCACCCATTTGCTGTAATTAGGGAAAATACCAGCTCCTTCAAAAAATTTCAGCAGATCACAACCTGTGAACTGAGAATCACAGGCAAAAAGAAAATCTGTGATGTGGTTTGGAAACAAACCCCAGATCGACCAAGTCCCTTCACCAGAAACCTTTCTCTCTTCCTCCGGCTTGACTAAAGGCTCTTCACACCTTAAAAGACTGGGACAGAAGTGAGAAAAATAGGCTCTTTACCCACAGAAATCTGTTAGATGACAACGTGTGATCTATAAGTGGGGAGGGCTTTTGTCTTCAAGGCATCTTCATGCCTTCTGGCCCAAATTTCCTTTGTGAGCATCAGGGAGTCGCTGCAAACCCAACTTGTTCCCACAGGCAGGGCCTGAGCCACCAGTGGGGAAATGCTGTCACACACCCTGGGCTGCCCGTGAGCCCACGGGCCACCCTGAGCCCACGGGCCAGCCCAAGTCACTGCCTCCACCCCGTCCTTGGAGCACCAGGTGTACTGAGATCCCCCCGGCAGGAGGAGGGAGTGTCAGGGGACACAGAGTACCTCAGGCCAGAGCCATCGTTCCTCTTTTGTGTGCCATGAAACGGTGGCAGGCACACCAGGGGCAAATCCTGGCTGGACAGACTGCTCTCATTTCCCTGCCCAACCCGGGGAAGTCACTGTCAGAGGGGCTGCAGCTGGGAGGCTGCCCCCACAACCCTGGGCCAGAACCTCTCCTTCTCCAGACCTGGGAACCTACTTCAGAAGTTACTTTGCCATGCACAAAGCCAGAATGATGCCTAAAAGAGCTGTGTCCTGCACCTGTGCTGACTCAATCCCTGCAGCCGGGCCGTGGAGTCGAGCGCAGCCCGTGCCTGACAGCCTGAGCCAGCAGTGCCTGCAGGTCGTGGTGCACCCTGGACTGTGTCCTGGGCAGGACCTGCAGCAAAGCCTGCAAGACACTGCTCTAGGAAAGGAAAAGAAAATACAGAAAGAAGAGCAACAGCACCCCTAACCTCCCCACCTCACCCACAGTGTGACACCTGATCACCCACATCTTCAGCCCAGCCATGATCAGCTGCCAAGGAACGCCATAAATGAAATATAACCTCAGAGGTGGCACTGAAAGACAGACTGGACTAGGAGACTGAGTTTAACCCACTCCCCCCGTGACACAGACCTGCAGGACTGCGTCTGGTCCCAGGGGAGGACAAGCAAGTCCTGATGTCAAGTGAAAGAAGGGAGGAAGGCAAAGAGGCTCAAGTGATTATGCAAATCAAACTGAAATTGAAATTTCAGCCTAACCTGCTGGGAAGAAACTCACAAACTGGGGCAATTAGAAGAAGCAATTATTACTGGATATAAATAAGAGAGATAATTTCATTTCTCATTGAAGCTATAAGGGCTTTGGGACCTCAGCGACGGAGCCAGAGAAGTTTCCAGTAACACGGGGGGTGGCTATTGCTCCTCCTCTACAGTAATGGCACGTGTCTTATTCCCACAAGGAAAGATAAACCAGCCCATCTGTTTTCCCCATGGGGCAGAGTTTTACCTTTGTGGTCCCGAAGACCCCAGCTGAGATGTTCAACATATGCTGCTGCTGCCATGCCAAATCACTGGGACAAAAACCCCAAAACAAGCCCCCTTTTTGGCACCATCTAATAATCAGAGAAATGGACTGGATGGGGAATTTAAGATGACTGAAGGTTTCATGCAGTCCCTCGTGAGAAATTATGACCTATTTCCTTCCTTTGATTGTATATCTTTCCTGAACTGACTTTTGGATCATTCAATATTAAAAATGCATTGCCCTATAAATAGGCAGGGTAAGGAAACATTCCTTGCACTTTAAATCACTGTACTTGAGATTACATTCAAGCTTTATTACTCTAAAGAGACCTGGGATCTTCTTCTAAATGACTGAATTGGGGCAGACATTTTTCTGACAAGATCCTAAAAGTATTCAAGTCCATCCAGGCAGCAACGTCTGGCTTTTGTTTGAAAGAAGAGATTTCTTGTTCTCAGCAATGTTAGAAAAGCAATGTCATGTCATGTTTACTACTTCCCCTCTATTGACTTCTGCAGCTGGTGAATTTTTTATGACAGAAATTACAAATATTTAGCCTGCTGATGGCAGGATGAGCCAAGTATTCCCAAGGCTCATGCACACCAGCGTCCTTTGTTTCCTGATTTCAGCTGCCCATGTTAGATCTGCTTCCATCCTTGCATCTGCTGGCACAGCGGTGGGAAGATGCACGTCAGCCATCCATCTCAGGGACTGAGGAGCTGCAGCACAGCCACTTCTCCCCGCTGTGCGTGTCCCCTGGCATGCTCGTGGTGAACGCCTGGCACACCAGGGCAGGGAGGCTGTGACAGAGACAGGCCACAAGTGACAACGTGTGGAGCCCCAGAATGGCGCCCACTGAGTGACTTCTGGGCTGGCTGGAGATCCCCACCCAGCCAAATACAGGTCAAGCCTGCAAATCCTCACACTAGAGATGCCTGGAAACATGTAAGAGCACCAGCTGTAGGGTGCCGATAGTGGCTGTGGGTTACGCGTCTCCCTGGACTCCTCCAGCACAGAACACCCCCAATGCAAGTGCTGGGTTTCAGTTTAAGTAAATGCCATAAAACAGAAGTTCTTAGGATTTTGTTAGGAATGTTCTCTTTTTGCCCACATACGCTCTGCACGAGGCACCGCACCATATGAGTTGAGCAACTATTATTTTTAATTCCTCCACGACAGCTGTTGTTTATTACTAATTGAAACACTTTTTGTCTAGATAAAAATATCTGTGATTTGCACTGTGGGGAGAGCATCCCCCACACTGGCACAGAGGCCATGGCTGTATTAGGCTCTGGAAACATGATGACAAGGAGAATTAACATATCCGAAGAGGCTTTAATCAGCCAGCCCTGGCAGCAGAAGGTACAGGGGCTGTGGAGACGGAGCTGAGAGCCCAGCGAGGGCACACGTTGGCGGGTGCCCGAGCAGCCACCCAGGCTGAAGCTTGCGCCAATGCATCTTCACTGTTACCAGCATCGAGTTCAGACAGATCAATGTCAGATGGACATTGCAGCATTCCCTGGGGCTGGAACACACGATGGAGGAGGAGAGTCTCAGGGAGATGCATTTGTTCAAGAGGAGGAGAGTCTGAGGGGACTTTCTTAGAGCCCTCACCCCGTAACGCAGGGTGTGGAGCAGACGGGGACAGGCTCCAGAGGAGCAGAGCACAAGGACAGGCACATTGCAGCATGAGACACTGCAATATCAGAAAAAATTTTCACCGTGACAGTAATCCAGCACTGGGAGGCCAAGGAAGTGGCACCTTGGATGTGTTCAAAACTCAGAGGGGTATGAGCAAGCCAATCTAAACTTGAGCTTGGCCTTCTTTGAGGACAGGAGTTGGACCAAAGGACCTCCAGCCCAACTTCCAGCTGGATCAAAGACCCTTCTAACCCTCACTATTCAGTGATTCAAATCATGCTTCAGCTCAACTTCAGACATATCAAAAATACCAAATTTTAGTATTTGGTAACGAAACACTGACATAGGAAAGCAGGGGGCTCAGACCATACTAAATAGCAGCTGCCCTTATTGATTCAACAAATAATCATGTGTATCTAAACACACACATTTTAGAAATGTAAATAAATGCATTAGCTATGTATCAAATCACACTACGTGATGCCAGCTCAATAATATGATCACTCAATATACTATGAAATGCAAAACAAAAAAAAACGGAGAAAGGCACACACATAAAACTACCCTACAAAATTCCCCAGCTAAATTCTGACATTTTCTAGGTCTACATATTTTTTATTTCCAAAATGTTTCTCCATGGCAATTATATGGGAATTGACACATTTTTCTAAACATTTAATTTATAACAAATACTTGGTTTTCTTTTTAATCAAATAGGTTTTGGCAAAACGTTTTTCCAGCTCTGCTTGTAACACCCTCCCTGCTCCTGCAGGAAAAAGGAAAATGCTCTGGGCTTTGCTAGCACCCATTTTGTCACTGCAAGAGGTATACATGGGATGTGTTTGTCCCATATATATGGGACAACTCCAGGTGGAGCAGTGGCTACGCCAGAGACTTCAGGGACTTTCTGTTTGTCCAGGTGATGCTCGCACCTCTCACCCCATGGCAGACACCAGAGCAGTGCCAGAGCCAGCCTGGCTCCTGTGCAGCTCCCCAGAGGGCTGAGCACAGCTCAGGGACACTGGACTTGCTTATAAAAGATTTATCTACTCCATTTCCCTGCCAGCAGTTTATCTACATTATTGTACAAGCTGTACTGAATTACAGCACAAGAGTGGAAAACACACCATGTCAGACGTGAAGCTGGTTTATAAATCCATAAGTTTCCCTAGAAGCCAAACTGCCATGCTGGTTTACACTAATGAGGCATTTAGCCTGGAGTTTTAATCCTAATATCTCACTATTTTCCAAATTATCTGAGCGACAGAATCTCCTGGTTACAGATGCAGTGTCCTATAGGTTGCAAATTGGAAAAGGGTGACATGTCGATTAAGATCTCTTCCAGCACTTTTGCCGTACATAATCCTTTCAACTCTTTCCAGTGTTTGGCTTTTTTAGGACTGAATGACTTGAGAAAACTTACAGTGTTTAAACCACTGCACACAAATAAATCACTGGGCTGTCCTCTCTTTCCCAAGTCATTATATACAAATGTAATTTTTTAAAGAGAAAATTTCATCAGCGCAAGGATTCAGTGACTTAGAAACCAATTACAAGTGGTAAGAACTGACCCAATGTCTGTTTCTCCCAAAGCCAGCCCCTGGCAGCAGTGCAGCACCCCTGCACTCCGTGTCTGTGTGACAGCTTATTCGCTCTGACGCTGAGATTCAGCGCTGGATATAACTCAAGTGGAGACAGGGGAGATCTGTCAGCCAGGCCAGCACCCTCACCAACCTCCCAGCTCCCAGGGCTGCAGCTGCAGAGTCTCACTCTCCTTGGGAAATGAAGGTGGCTGCAAACCCACACAGAGATGTGAGATACATTGCAATGAGATCCATCCTTTCCAAGAGAGGCCATGGTAAGCAACAGGCTTGTGTCTCGGTGACCCAGTGGGCAGAGAAATGAGTTTATACATAGATACATATTCAACTCTGTCCAAGCACCTATATACGTGTGTAAATAAGCACCTTTTGCACATGACATTTCCCCACTGAGGCTCACAAAGGACCTCTCCACCCTTCTGCCTCCCCCACCTCCACGCTCTGGCCTCCCCCGGCTCCATCCTCCCCTTTCTGTTTGCCATCTGGTACCCATCAAAGGCAGTTAGACCATGACACATGTGTGCTTACCAAATCCTTTAAACCTAACTAGAGCACTGTTTTGTTTCTTCCTCATCAGAAGCCACAAGGAACCCTTATTCAGTACATCTGGACCTTCTAATAGGGTAACAGCCTGGCTGTGCCAACTCTGCTTTCTGTCTGACTCCATCTTAATCATTCACAAATCACAAAAGAACTGGGAGGGGAGAAAGCCAGCACAGCAGCACCACAAGGATGGCAGCTGAGAACAAAACAGCGGCCACAGATAGTGTTCGGGTGAGTGCTGGTGTACAGCAAACCAGCGTATATTCTCTTCTTATTTCTACACACGTCCCAGTGCTTGAATTTATTGGTCCCTCGTCTGGTGACTGGTGTTGCCAGCAAAGCTCCCAGGATTGCAGTTTGCCCTGGAAAGGCAGCCTGATATTCCCTACACGAAGGTGCTACAAGGACAGCAAACTGCAGCTGGCTGCAGGAGCCTGTGCTCAGATGAGATGCCACATTCCCAGGGAAATGTAAGGAAATGCAAACAGCTCCTCCCAGCTTTAATCAGCACACTCATTTAGTGCCCTGCTGGTAATGCCAGCGACTTCATTGCAAAGGTTTCCACAACTAGCTTTTTCTTTACTCCAGCTACTCTTTTTTAAACTACCTTTCCAGGAATCACATGGTTTGGGACTCTCAGCTTCCAATAAAAAGAATTTCTAAATATCGCAGAAGGACTTGAAAATACGACCCAGTGACAGATTTAAAGCCCTCTCCTTCCTTCCTTCCTTCCCATTTGGATGGTTATTAAACTGGTATCACACCTTTATGTGGGGTCCAGCTCCTGAGTTTTACGTTACAGGGCTAGAAACACTGTAAGTCGAAGAGCTGATCCCATGGATTACCTCCAGTTATCCCTCAGCCAGCGGGGAGAACCCCCCCTCTGCACAGCACAAGCTCAGCGTGGTCAAACCCATGCAGGAATACAGAATAAGGAGTAGCACTGCATTATCATTCACACTAAAGAGATCCACAAGTTTTCCTTCCCTCCATTTCCTCCACTCTACCTTCGGCCCCTTGTACACACAACAGGAACTCATCCCACAGACCGCCTGTTGAGCAACAATATAACACAGCTTGTACATCAACACAGCCCTCTCCCGCTTTCATCTGATCCCCAGACCAACACAAAAGGCAGAATAAATGCCTGAAGACAAACCCAGAGCTGCTGCTCCCCGTGGGCAGGTGCTCAGCTTCCCACCCCACGGCTGTCCTCTTCATCCCTAAAATGGCCACGTTCTCCTCCAGGCATGCACACACAGAAGGATGCGTGGGTTGATGTTTGACCAAAATAGGCCATTGAAGACATTAATCTGTCTGAGAAAAAGGGGGGGGGGAAAAAAAAGAAGCTCAACAAAACAGAGGAGAGGGTCTTGACTTCTTGCCAGGAGCTTGAGGACTTTTATTTATTTATGCTTTTCATGGGAAAGCCGTTCAGAGGCAGTAATCCATGACATCTGGCAGAAGAGTAGGGAAGGACCTTTACTGCAAGTTGACTGACATTAAATGCAAAAAAAAGGAGGGAAAAAAGCTCTAAGTGATGGTTCTGCAAGCAACTGCAGCCGACAGGAGACATTGGCAGGCTCTTAATGCACATTTCAGGCTGGGCCATGGGACTGCCCCACCGCTGCCCCTCCGCAGCACCGAACACGGCCCTGGGCACATGGAGCGTGGTGACTCCACGGGCCGGCTGCAGAGCCGTGACGGAAAGCAAAGCCTGAGGTAGCGGATGAAGGAACGGCACAACAGTCCATCTGAACTTCTGACTGGAGGGCTGGGAGCACACCTGAAATTCCCCAGCTCAGGGAGAGCCTTGGAACAGGCTGGACTTCCCCCTGGCAGCTCAGGCTCGTCACCAACCCATCTCTCCAAGCCTCCACGTGGGACCCTGGTTTCTGATACAAAGCAAATAAACACGAGGTATTTCTTTTTCAAACAATAGGATGAGCTGAAGTGGTGTGCAGCTCTGCGGGGCCAGATACACATCGACTCAAAGTCTGAAATTAATATGGAAAGTGATTCATAACAGGAGGAGACAAAACAAGCCTATTCATGCTACTCCATGTCAAGCCATCTTATAGCTATTTTGGATCCAAATCCTCTCTTCTTTTCCAAAACCACAAAGAAAAGCAAACAGATGTCAGCCATTGCAGATCTGCAAAGAAATGAACTGAACAGCCCATAATACCAGTGTTTTTCTTCAGCTCTTTGCACCGAGGGCTAGGAAGGCATTTCTGTGAGCCCTGCTGTGTGTGTCGGGGCTGCCGTGGCCGCGGGGCCGAGCCAAGGCCGTGCCTGATCCATCTGGGACCAGGCACAGCCCCACGCCCAAGCTCCAAGGGTTCTATCACATTATTTCCTCTGGAGACACTATGGGAAGGGAAAAGACACCCTGTCAACAGGCAGTCTAGAAAAATACAAGTATTTCAGAGTTAAGGAGTGGTTTCAAAAGCACATACAGGGCTCAACCCTGGAAACTCAATTTTCAAAAGCTGCTTTGAAGCACGACAGCTTAGGCGCTGCTGAAAGTCAGTGAGGGAGACAGAACCCAAATTGCTTTACAAAATCTTATCCATGTGCAATTAACATTATTGTGAAATACTTTTGATTTTAGTTTTTTTCAAATATGCTGGGTATAGATATTATAGCACTAGAGCCCGTCACTCCCTTCGGTGATTTAAGAGATACTGATTTCTAAAAAGCAAATTTAAATACTGAGCGTGTTCAGAAACTCTTTGGTTATACACAAAAGGATTCTTTATTATTGAGTTATCCCCTTCTTCTCTCATCTATTTCAGGGCAAATTTTGGGCCACTAAGGGTCACTCTTAAAGACCCGTCCTCCAGTGCAGCTTGTGTGGTGTGAATAGCCAGGGAATGTGACTTCTTCTAATGCTCTGGCTGCTTCTAGAACAGGTGTGAGCAGCACTCCAGAAGAAAAATGATTTCACTCAGGTTCTGCATTTCCCTTTCCTGTGCTGTTCCTGATTTTCCTGCATTTGTCACCATGGCATGGCAGGAGCTGCTCACCAGCCAAGGCTGCCACACACAGCCGGTGGTGGCCACGCACGGCTGGAATGGGCCAAGTCAAGCTGCCGTGTAAAGGCCTGGGACAGCGGGAACAACAGCCAGATCCGGCTATCACCGTGTGTCATAGAGGTTTCAGATCTGTTTAACAGAAATTAAGGGCGGAGATCTGTGTCATGAGCTGCCATCCCACAGGAACCACCAATTCCAGGCAGGAGTTACAGCCCAGCCCTGCTGCACCAGCGCACCTCCCTCCTCCAGGCAGGTCTCCACACACACCCTCAGCTGCAGGGCTTGCAGAGGAACAAAAGTGAGCCATGTCTGGATTTTATTTCTTTTGCCTACATCGAAACAATTAACCTATTGTTTGCCTCAAAATGCATTCAGAGAGGTCAGGAGACTGAGGGAGACAGTCTTGTAGCAACCACTTCTTCATTAACAGCTATGGGAGCTAAGTACCCATTTAAACCATGTTTGCTGTTCAAGTCTTCTCCTTTTAAGAGGATGTACATCTCTGTATTACTCAAACGACTAGGATTACCTCGTTCAAAAAAATATAAATCCAAGACTGCCATTTTTCACATACCCTTCCCCTGCATAACTTACTTTAATTTCTAGTTTACAACTACAAAACATAATCTTACATTAGAATTTGCATAAAAGCGAGCAGACCTGCCGCAAGATATTAAATTTTAAATTTGCATGCTACGGTGGCCAAGGAATATTAGTCTATCCAAGAAGTTCCTGCCTGTAAATTTGAGAGCTAGTACGTGTAACGAGAGCAGAATTTGTACACTTGAGGGAAAGGAAGCTGATTAAAAGGCTTTGGTGCGGTTGTTACAGAGCGAGGATACAGACTGCACATACAGAGAGCAGGGCTGCTGCACACACAGACCAGTGTGCCACCCGATCCACCATTGTGTGGCCACGGCTGGCCCACACAAGCAGTCTAAAAAATAATAAAATAATAAAAAAATTATTAAAACCACACTGTTAATAAAGCTTTACAGCATGCTGCAGGCTGGAAAGGCTCAACATGAAACCACTGGTAACATTTTCTTCCTATTTCCAGCTTCTGCCCCTCAAATGAACAGGCAAGGCTGTCTTAGCACTGGGCACTGCTGCTTTTTCCACATTGAAGACCTCGTTTGTCATTCTGGCTTTGTTGAGTAGGCTGTGTTCTGGTCAGAGCCGCGTGCTCACGATGAATAATTTGGGAGCTGCTGGCGAGACGTGATAGAGGAACTGCATGAGGAGATGAACAAACAGGACCCGTGGCACTGCCATCGCTGGAGTCTCTTAAACCGATGTCACATGAAAGCCTCCCCCTCAAAGCCCACCAAACATGGCCCATTACAATTCCTGTTCTGTCCTTCCCGGGGTCAAAACCTACTGCAGCGTGCCACTGGAGAGCTTCCATCTCCTCCTGGCCACCCACAGGGCTGGAAGGAAACCAAACCCAGGGCAGAGGCTGAGCAGATTACACACGTTGTATTTCAGCCCTTCCCTTGGGATCTCACAGGCACAGTTAAACCCGGCCAACAGCCAGGCGGGGGGGGGACTGAGCAACTGCCGTCAAGAAATGTGAAACCTAAAGGGTTTCTGCCCTGAGTTCCAGGCGAAAAGCCCCCTTCCCTCCTCGCCCAGAGCTGTTGCTGCTGAGTCCAGCCCTGGGCAGGAGCTGGGGCAAAGGGGCCGTGCAGGGGTGCCCCTCACCCCTCGCTCCCCTCCCTCTGCCTGAACGCTGCTCGCTGAGCACCTCCTCTCCGTGATCAAAAGGGACGAGCAATCATTCCCACGACAGGCACTGCTTTGTTCTCACCAGCCTATTTCTTGCTGCCAGACTCCCTTTGCCGGTATCTCCAGACTTCACTCCGCGCCTCTGTCACCACATCCTCTGCACTCAGCTGTCAGACACACGTCATTCTGCTACCAGCTACCTGCTTCTGCTGGCTTTCTAAAACTTTGTTAGCTCAATTGCACACTCCAGACTTCCATTAAGTTGTCTTTGCCACAAAGAAAACACAGGCTTAACAATCCTCTCATTTTCTACCTGATTATAGTACAAATGAATTAAAGTTTTTAAGCTGGAGTGTTTTTTAGTCCCCGGTCCAGTACACCATACATTTCATACCACTGGAATGATAGTAAAGGTATCTTTTTAACCCGGCAAAAAGATGAAAAACAAACACCCTGAAACTGGGATAAATTGTCTCACCCTTCACAGTTGAATTTGTCAGCACTCACCTTCATCTGCTCTCCAGGGAGCTCCTGAGAGGCACCTGGGAACTTGGCACAAAGGACCCTATCTCTGCACCAGTGCAGAGTCAGCAGACAGCAGCAGGTCCGATTGTCACTGTCATCATTTTAGGACAACCACCCTGACCCTCCATGCAGCCACATCATCTCTGGGGGACACAAGGTTCCCCAAGCCCGAACTCCAGCCCTGAGTGGGGCGAGCAGACACCCTGGGCTCTTGGTTCTGGGATGCCACAGAGACCACACAAGCATCCATCACTTTGCAGGTGATAGACCAAGCACTGAACTTAAAACCAGACTCCAGAGGGTTTGATGATCCAAGAGCTCGACAACCCGGGGACAAGGGTGGCTGCCAACCACCTCCTCACACGGCCACTTCGTGCGGAACGTGTCCTTGAACAGTGCAGTGGATCAGAAAGCATGTGGAGCTAAGATGTAAAAACTTAAATGGGTGACAGTTCAAACCAAGAGGAAACAGAGGAGAATCTGGTATCTTAATGTCACTCCCTCATCTGTATGGCAACAGCTTCGCTATTTCGACAAGTCCTGAACAAATGAGAAACAGCCTGTGACCTCCTCCAGCTTTGAGCATCAGCCTGACACACTCAGTCCCACTCCAGCACAGAACTGGTGCGATGTCCGTGTATGTGTGTAGCGAGCTGACGCTGGCCAAATGCCAGTGCACCCACGAAAATAATTTACTCATGTACTGCAAAACCAGGACAAAGTGTTTTTCCCCGAAGTCCCTACTACGTCCCCAAAGAACAACGTGTTACCTGTAGAGCTGTGTGATGACCCAGCTGCTCCAGCTACAGCATCAGTACAGACCTCTCAGGGTTTCCTCCTTTTGAAGGTCACCTTCAGGTTCATCAGCAATAACGCATTATATTAAAAAACATCAGTAAGAGAGTAATTGTCTAATCAAGAAAATGATTCCTTTAAAATAAAACCCAGAGAGTGTCTTAAAGATGCTTATATAAGATAGATCTTAGTTTAAGACAAGCATTGAAACATTAAAATGTTCACAGACTTCCATGATTTCCTGTTTTTCTTTACTTGAAAAAAACCTCTCTGCCACATTTACACGTTAAGCCCCATACATCCCTCTGAACCATCAAGAAACTACTGAGGGTAGTGTTTGTGATAATGGTGATTTTCAGAGGGCTGGACCCTTAACATCTAGGAGACCTCTGATGGGTAACAAAGAAAATCCAGCTCATGCCCAACAAGCTTAAATTCACTACATTTACCTTGAGAAAAACAATGAGCTCTGAAAATAAAGGCAGCACCAACATGTTAGTAAAGCTAAAGGTGAAAAACACCACAACAATTAAGGCACTTACGACTAAGGCGCTTCGGGTTCAGCTTCTAGCACTGGCTTGTTGTTAGTCCTTATCCTGTGACCTTCACCGTGCTCTCCAGAGTCTCTAGAGATTTCTGCATGTAATGACCTGGCCACCTAAGCTAGGCTTGGGCTTCTAAATACCTTCAAGCACCTGAGTCTAAACCCCGTCATGGCTTCAGATACACATCATCAGAGCAGACATTAGTATTCCTTCCTCCTTTCCACCCTATTTGAACGGTAATTGTTTTGAGATACTGACCATCTCTCTGTGCACACAATCCTTCTGAGCTCAGTTCAGCGTGGCATATCCGTATTTTTAAATCCCCTCTGCTGACATGTATCCGAACGGGAGCACTGTGCCAGCACAAAAGAACTCGAGTGAATCTGATCGCTGTCATCACAACGTTCAACTTGAGTGACACGTTAAACATCTAAAACTGAACAGCAAAGAGTTTGGGCCTAAAAACTAAATCCTGGCACAGGGTGAAACACAGGCAAGGGCTTATTTTTCCTCTTGACTTTTATCTTCAGCATGATCTTCCAAAGCGTGGGCAGGAGGAGGGCAAAGAAGCTGCTCAGCCATGACATGACTCGTCCAAGCGACACAGCCACGCACGGGGGGAGAGCCACGACTGTGTGCACAGCCCCTGGGGAGGGGTACCCTGAACAGAGCCTAGCATTTCAGATTTGCCATCCTTTTATTCCCACACTGATTAATACAAACCTAGAACATTAGCGATCATTTTGTAGCAATCGAAGAATGCCTGGGCACAAGAGCTGCAATTTTCAGAGGACTGGTTCAGTTCACCCACAACGTGGCACCAATGCACACCCACGCAAGCAAATACAATGTGCACATGCACACCAGGAGATGCCAAACACCAAAACTCATCACCAATCTTCAGTTCTTCTGTCACTGCTCCAGTTTGTCACTTGCCTGAGGTCGGCAGTGGGCCAGAGGCTGCCCGCACATGGAGGCCAGCTCAGAATTCCCATCATGGTGAGTGGAACCACTGGTACCAGTAGTACCAGCTCAGAGGCTCACAGCTCACAGCTCCCACACCTCTGGAGGGGATGGACGACAGGATGAGGACTGAGAGAGCAAAGTCCCTCCCACTGTAAGCAAAGATCAGGTTCATGACCACCTGAGGAACCTGAATGTGCACAAGTCTATAGGACTTGACAAAATGCATCCCCAGAGTTCTGAAGGAATTGGCTGATGGAGTTGCCAAGCCACTCTCCATGATATTCAGTAAGTCGTGGCAGTCAAGAGCAAGACTGCAATTACCACCTGTGGCTCATGACAAGCAAAAACCACTTCCCACTCTCCCAGGCTGAGTATGACACTGCACCATCACAAGTGCTCGCGTGGCCCAGAAGCAGGAAAGATGCTGGGCACCACCTCACCAGAACAGTGCCAGGGAGGCCCAGAGCACCTCAAAGCACCACCAGCTAAACCTTGAGCCCAAACAGCTCCACACTGGTATCAGCCATCCTGTCCCACTCCAGTCTGGAGGAACCAGCCTACTCATGATCATCAGCAGTGCCTGAGCTCCTATCCTTGCACGGCCCTGTAACCCAGCTCCCCGTGCTGCCCAGACTGTCTGTGGCCATTTCCACACACATGTCCATGCACCAAGTGCCTCAGGAGCATGTCCAGGAGGGGGGAGGGCTTGGCCACTGCACGTCTTGCCCATTTTCACTGAATTTGTGCCTCTAGCACAGAGACTGCTCAGAAACGGGGGAAGGGAAGAGCTTGCCATTGATGGCAACAGCCCAGCCTCGGAGGAAAGCTCTGCATCCCACTCCAGATCTACCAGTGATGCAGCAGAAGAGAGAGCCCCACACAGGACAAGGCTGAGCAGCGGCAGGTTCTCCTGCCCATCCCACCTGCCACAGTTGGTATTTACACTGCTGGCACAAGAGTTAACCCACAGTCTTTAATGAGAACAGACCCGATGCTCCCAAGCAGCCTCTTGGCACAAGCTCTCATCTGTATTTTAAATTCATGCTTAAGAAGGCCAAATTTGCTCCAACACTGCTGTTGTGTTGGCTGTTTGCTTTGACTGCCCTTTTTGGCCAAAGTGCAGCTGAGATGTCGATGCCACCGCCCAGCACAGATGTGCAGGGCACACAGCAGTCAATTAGTTTCAAATAGAGCCATACATGTTTTTCTGGAAAACATTATGAAGAAAAGCTGTCAGTCCTGAATGCATATTATCTCTAATTAATCCCATAAAAAAAAAATTAAAAGGATGGTTGCCTGGTAGCGTTGCAAGAACCGTTTTGTAATTAATATGACCTTCATCTCCATATGGTAATTAGCAAACATTTATATTACCATTAAAAAGACCATGTTCATTACATAACCTCACTTTTTTCTATTAGCTAAAAGAACCAGTAAAACCGATTTAGTCAAAGCCTTGAACTTTCACAAATACTCCAAATAAGGGCTCTGGCAGGAGGGTTGCACGCTACTCCTCCTCCAAAGGAAAGGTTTGGCACACGGGTGGCAGGGCAGGAGTGTCCCACGAGCGCTCAAGGAGCTCCTGGAGCAAGTTCCTGCTCACCACCCGGAGCCCTGCATTACCTGCACCCCAGATCACACTCTGGGAAGTCTCCTGCCTTTCCGAGGGAACGCAGACCCACGCCCAGCTGATGGACCCTGAGCAGGGACACAGTTCCCAGCTCTGCTACCAGCACGTGGAGCAGCCTCTCACCAGCTGTTGGTGCCCTCATCCACGAGCATCAGTGACTGTGATGCCACCTCCTCCTCTCTAAAGGCCAAACAGAAGCGTCTGTAGAAAAAACTAAGACTTCATTGCTAATACCAACATTAATCTATTTTCTCCTCCTTGAAGCCAGATTGTTCTACTTCAGGCAACACTAGCGGTCAGCATTTCTATTGATAGTTTCTCTGCTTATATTAATCCAAAATTTCCTATGCTGCTTTTTTTGCGTGCTGCAATCACTCCTACTCCCTGGAGTGACTCACCATTTAACTGGTTTGCTAACACAGGACCCGATGTACCAGTCAACAACAACAAAAACCCATTATCACACTGTACTTGTTTTTCACAGAGGTGGGAGAACTTGTGGTAAGTCATTCAACAATGCCATAACTGAGAATGCAGGGGAGAAATATGATCAAAACCAAAAAGCACACTTGCCCACACACTTCCCTACTCCTCTAACACATCTGTGAGTGAAAAGAAAAAACCCAACCTTCCCATAGTTTGAATTCTGCTAATAACAGTTATGCTTTACAAACATGCATTTCCTGCTCCTGATGAAAGCTGACAGCTCGTGTGGGGAGCGGCACTGGGGGGAATGACACCAAACGACTCGTGCTAATCAGTGCTTTCATCAAAGAGGACGACATGATGTAAATCTAATCCAAGGGAGCTTACTCTTTTACTTGCAAGCTGAATATTGACAAAAAAAAAAAAAGAAGGATTTACTAATTGGCAAGATGATATGAAAATGCTAATAAGGCTGTTAAGTTGACAGGGCTGGGAAAATGTACATTTTATATACATGTGTGTATGTGTATTTCCAATAATTCTTGCACTATAAATGATTTAACTAGGACTAACAAAAATATGTAGAAATGAGAAAAATATTAGACTGAGAATTGCAGAAGAAATTCAAAGATTCCCAGGCCCCCCTGGAGCTCACCAAAGTCAAACACCCAGCTCACACCGTGTTTCTGCAAATTCCAGCAATTTTATTCCCCCACAACTTCCCATTTTTCACTTGTTTCAGGCTCCCACTAAACGACTCGAGTGCGTGAGGTTACAGAAATCCACAGACAGGTTGGCTAAGATGAGCAGCGGGATGTCTGACTGAGGTTGCTCCCCCCAGCACGTCTCGCACACCCCGAATGCTCACGCTCAGCATGGGCAGCATGGAAGCACCAGCAGCACCAGGAAGGTTCCCTTCAGAATTTAACCCAAAAGAAACACACACCTCGTGCATAAACACTACACAAGACCTCAAAGCAGCTGCCTTGTCTTTTTTTTTTCTGAGGCAGCCAAAAAAACATGTAGGATTGCGATAGCAATGTACTGTAAACTTATCATAAAAGCAGGATAGAGAAACCAGCTACCAGCTGTGAAGAATATTTGCAACTGTAAATATTGTATTTCAGCTGTAGAGAGGGTAAATACCATGTTATGGAAATGCCTCCTTTATCGATCAGCTCATCAGAAAGGAGAAAGAGAGAACATAATTTCATAGTTTTCAGCAGCACAGAGTTTTGCAGACCCTGAGAATGTATTTTTGAGATACTGCCTTCCATGAACAGCAACAGAGATCAGCTTGCTGATGGATGAATGCAATAACTTCCATTCCAACACCTGCAAGGAATACCTCGCTTCCACTTATTTTGGAAAAAATGCAACTTGAAGAATCAAAGAATCATGGAAGTTTCATTTCTATTTGTTTTATTTATTTCTACTTGATGGTCTCTCTTATGACACCATTCCAGGACAAAGTCCACATGGGAATTTTAAAGTATTTTAAGAGCACCACAGGCCTGCCCTGCTGAGCTGAGTCCACTTGGAGCATCACATAACAGGGGAGGATATGACAAAACCAATCATATGCACAGTAATGCCCGTCATTTAAAACTACAAGTGGAAAATTAATTCTTTCATCTTTCTCTGACGTAAAAGAAAAAAAAAGGAAAGAACCCTTGACCTAAGTATGGAGATTAATGCAAATGCAACCATCTTGTTTTGTACAATCTATCCAACTTCGAGTAAGACCAAGAGAGATCGAAGCAATTAGGAGCTCGTCCAACAGCCAGAATTTTATGACTCTGGATATTACCAATGTCGGCATTCCCAGCGCACGCCTCGCAGCCGCGGCAGGGTAATCCTCCTGATGAAGAGCTGGGAAAGGAGAGCCTCCAAAACAGCCATTTATTCTTTAAAAAATTGCCTTCTCTGGTAGAAGGTAGCAAACAAATGCCAATATTACACTGTAGCCTATTGACATGAATGACACTGCAGAAACACATCAGAGCCTTGGAAGCACCAGGAAGGACAAGAAGCTGCCAAAAATCCAACTGTACAAATGAGCTTGTTCAGCTAAGAGGGTGTCTGGACAACAAATCTCTCTCACTTCTCCTCACCTCTCTTCCACAAGCAGAGCCAACATCCATGCAGATCTAAGCTCGTTCTACACAGCTTTAAATGAAACTTTAGTAACACAGAGCAGGTAACCCCCAAACTTCCAGGCCTCGCTCCACACTGGACAGCAACGGCAAATGTCTGTCCTTCCTAAGGCAGCAGGACAGCATGTCTGCCATAATTCCAAGTGAAACCCAGTGGAAGGGAGGATCATCTCTATTGGAAAATGCAGCACATTCTGTCGTTAGTTTGTCAGAATAGAACCCGTTTGGTGGAACCATCTTTCATTTTATAACATCCTCTACACAGCTGAAAACTTGACAGCTGCTGGGGAAGGTATCGGGTGCCCCTCTGAAGCAAGGGAGGTCTGAGTGCTTGGGACTCATCATGTTAAGAAGCCCTACTGGTCTGGCACATACCAAGGTCAACTTGACAGAAATCCTCAATCCTATGAGCCTCTCCCAGACAGTTTGTTAACTCTGCAGTGACAGTTCCCTACCTGGAACCAAAAGCAGGGCAAGATGGGAGAAAAATATCACCTCAAGGTGAGATGTGACTGCTATCCACCATGTTCTGAGGAGCCACTTCTTTCCCACCAGGGCAGTTAAAGCAGTGTGAAACCAGAGCAGAGTTACAGTCCAGCTCCTCACTCAGGAATATTTTGTGAATGAATCATCCTTCGTTTGTGTTGGCTGCGAGGATCTGTCAGGCAAGGGCAGCTGTTCCAGCAGGCGGGAAATCAAACGGAGACCTGGGCACGAGTGAGGGAAAGGCTGCAGCAAAGGCAGGGCGCAGCAGCTCGCATTAACCAGCACCACAGCTCGAGGCATGCCTGGAAAACTCACAGTAAGTGGAATTTAATTTCTGGCTTAATAATTCCTTTCTTTATACATGAATTTTGCTTAAGAGAACATCAAATCCCATTTTCATTGGAGATGGCTGCATTGAATCAGCAAGCTGAATGGAAACTGTGTAATGCAGCTCAGCAAAATAAAGGGGTTTAATTCTGCAGCCCAAGGGAAGAGCAGCCCCTGCGTGGGTCAGTCCCACTGCAGGACCTCCCAGTTTGCATTTTACCAACTCGATTCACAACACGCTAAACTGGAGGATTCCTCAAATCCCATTTTTTTTTGGCTTTTCACCTCCACCTTCACAGCGTCTACACCACCTTTCATCTGTAACTCTGGGATAATGACAGGTTCCAATAACCACTGCTGGCTTTGGGGGTATCATACAGATACCTGTTCTGTATCAGATATCATACAGATATCTCCTGTTCTGAGGTTCTCTGGTGAGCCATCATTATACAACTCAGAGCTGGATCCTGCTGCACAGCAGCAATTTTGCGAAGTAAAACAATACCAATAAAGTGCCCAAGGCCGGGCTGGGTGGGGCTTGGAGCACCCTGGGATAGTGGAAGGTGTCCCTGCCCACGGCACAGAGTGGAACTAGAGGATCTTTACGGTCCCTTCAACCCAAACCAACTGGTGATTGTATGAAATTGGATCAGGCAACTGCAAGCACAGCACAACTCATCACCCATCCCAGTGTTGGGAGAGTTGGTTCTTATCAACCAGCTTTAATCCATTTCAAAAAAACCACCACTATGCAGAATATTTTGTTATTGCTTTAAAACAAAAAAATTGTAACAACACGCTTATTTGTCTAAAACCCCCAGAAATGGTAGAATTCTCTTCTAGTTTAAAATACAAATGAATCAGGTTACCTGCATCAGCTTCCCAGAGACCTGGGAAGAAATGAAGTTGAATTCATACTCGCCTCTCTAATGCCCTTCAAGGCTCCTTGCTCACAGGTAATACAAACATGCATTGCCAAAACCCAAAGCTGTAAACACATGAAAGCTTCCTGCTTTCAAGCAAGATGCTGCCCCGACCGCTCGCCGCTAAATCCAAATCAGGGGTGGATTTTCCCTGCTGGCAGTGTTCAGAAAAACACTCAGAAACCTGGTGTTCATCCGAAATGTTACCATCGTGAGGCACACAGATACCAGTCACTCCCTAGTGAAGATTTTCCTAATGCTGAGCAGGGAAGCTGAGATTAAAGGTTCACTATTCCCTACTGAAAATTAATTTTCTACAGTTGTTAAAAAACTTGTTTCTCTAGGAAAATGACTCACTTGACTAGATAAACACTTCTACCTCCTCTAGGAAAACGTGTTTCTTTGAACCTTGTGACCTTACATTATACAGTTTAGTATCATCACAGAACAGTATTTGGCTTTTCATGCAATTTTAGAAGGTAAAATCCCAACCACCACTGGGAAAACATTTGAAATATTTTTTAACACTGCCTTAAAAGAATTAACACACTTGTTTTCCCCCCCAAACCTGCTACCGTCTTGTTAATTACCAGGCATGTTTCATGTGCATTTTCAAAGTGGAGAACAAAAGAATTGGGAGGAAAAGGAATTTAGTGACGCATAAGATGTCCTGCTGAAAACAGAAGGTGTTTTTCAGTTTTAAGACTAACTTGGATTTTCATTTGTACTCCACACCTCCAGCATGGACACAGATTAATCGTCTAGTGCAGCAACAGGCTGGGGGGAAAGGCAGAGCTACACATTCTCCAGCAACAACCAAAGCCAAAGGAACGTTTTGATGTGAACAACTGAACTCCCAAAGCCCCGGGACTCAGGGTTTGGGGATGGCCACGCTCAGAGCACGTTTCCAGGCACCCGCCCCAGTGCTCCACCAGACTATGGATGCTTCCCAAAGCTTGGACCGCTCTGTCGGGACTGGAGCTTTGCTCGTGCTAAACATTCCTGTGGGTCTGAGTTCTCTGTGGAAATCAAGGCCCAGCCTTGGTTCCAAAAGCAGGAGGATGAAGGCTCCACGTGAGCTGGAGCCATGTAGCAGCAAACCAGGTGTCTCTATTTCAATATTTGGCTGATAGATCTATATCCAGCAGGGATAGAAAAGTCCTTTAGAAAACACAATATTCAATTTCCTTTTCATCTCAGGGATGCAAGCCAGGCTTAGTACCTTAAAAACCTGGTGCTGCAATAATCTATCTTTTTTACTTCTTTTTTTTCCTTTTTCTTTCTTTATTTTTTTTTTTAAATGAGGAAACGCTGCTTTCATTTCCCTCTGGAAGGGCTGATCTGAGCGAACAGGCACCGATGACACCAGTGCTGCAAAGATTTTTTGAAGGAAGCCAAAACCAAAGTGTAAGAGATTAAAGAGACAACTCCCTCACAAGCCAAATGATTAAAGCCTTCACTCTTTGAAACAAGCATTTCCTTGGAATAATAAAAAACAAAAGGAAGACTAACACTGCTCCAGGTCTCCGCCAGTTTACGCTGCTGCATGCCAGGTTTTTCTTGGAGTTCTCCACGCACATCGGACACCCCACGGAAATCACTTATGGATACAGCAGGATCTGAAGCGGGGCCACAGCTGTAATGTATTCTTTGGCATTTCCTTCACATGCAGAACAGATTAATAGGAGTTTTCTTTGGGATCTGGATTATGCCCCAGAGAAGTAGAACTATCAAGAGCCTGCGAGTGCCAAGATTTAGTCCTTCTCATTCAGAGGGAGAGGTCTTGGGGATTCAGGATTTTCCCATGTGCAAGGAGTGACGTGGCTGCAGCAGCACACTGAAGATATCTATAATCTACCTCCCTGCCCCAAGCTGAAAAAGGTCTTCTGTTGGATATGCTGAGCAAATTCCTAAGTGCCTGTTTGCCACAGGACAATTTGTGGCAGTCTATAAAGGTAAGATTAATGTCATCCAAGTGCTCATTCTGTGAGCAGATCTGCTCCTTTGCTCCCAGCATGCAGGAAATGCAAAGCAAATATGCATTCCCCTGCAGGAAATCTTAATTACTTTACTATTTGAATTTGTATTCTTTGCAAAACTGCAATTTTCAGGAAAAAATGTGTTTATTGTAAAAAAATCTCACAAACAGGTACAGTTTAGGGGAGGAAAATTTAAAAAAAAAAAAAAGAGGCTAACCTCTATTTTGTAATAAAACCAGATGACAGTCCTCTCTTCGCCAAAGTGCATTTGCCTGGTGAGCACAATTCTGTTCTTCTCTTGGTAACATTACTCTGTCTTTTTTAATACACTCTTCATCCATTAACTTTGACTCCCTGTGTGTCTAATTCACAGCTACACACCAAACAAATTATCTGAAATTAAAAACATCTCACTCATTTCCTCTTTCCCCACCTCCACGCCACATCTTACAAAATCATTTTGCCCTGAGATGTCATAAGGAATTACTAAATTCTTTGCAGCGGGCTGGTGGGAAAGGCAGATTCCCTTTGCATGACACAACAGTCGCATGGCCAAGGTTTGCATTTGGAGGATTTGATTCAGTTCAGCACCCCCCAGCTAAGAAGCTGCCCCTATTTTCTGCCTACATGATCAACAGGGAAATGCTACTGATTCCTGAGCTGTGGTGTTTTTCCTCCTCCCCTGTCAGCACAGCCTCCCACATCCAGCATAAGAAATGACTGTAGAAAAGTCCACTTAATCACCTCCAAGCTTCATTTACATTTCATATCCATATCCATATCTCATCTACCTAGCTCCTCCCTCTTCTACAGCAACTTCTCAATCCATCACCTGTTTTTTTCTCTGCAATCATCACTTCTGTTTTTAATTTACACTGTGTTTCCCCCTCAGGAATTCTGCTCAAGGAGGGCACATGCAGGATGAATAGTACTGGTGCACCCTTGGGACTTGCTCCACTTTCTGTGGACCTCCCATCATCACTCTGCAGTCTTTTCTGCCCAGCCACACCTGTGCCGACAACCATTCAGATACCTGTTGAACACTAATGTATTTCTCCTTGACTTGCCCCTATAAGCATGCCAAAGTTACTTCACTGGCTTCCTGTAGCTCCAGCTCGAACTCTTCCCCAGCTCCTCCAACTCTTTCACTTCATGATTATCAGTTTATGTGGAAGTTTCCTTTAACTGGTTTCCATCCAACCAGCACCGCTTCCCTACAGAAGGGAGTGATTTTTCTCTCCAATAACCCCAGCATTGCTATGAAGGAGCAGATCTGTTCTGTGGCTTGGGATCAGTCCCACCAGTACAGACCTCACCACTGGATGACACTCCTGATGGACCGAAACCATCCCAGCTGAGCCACGTCACAAACACCGACACAATCTCTCTGCCTCAACACTGACTCAGCCTGGAGAAACCTTCGTCACCTTTGCCAACTCACACGAATTTTAGTGCAGCAGAAGGACAGACTGGAGACCCCAGAGCAAGCCCGCCTGTTCACCCTGGCCCTGCATCAGCCATACAGCCCTACTCAGATGAGAACAGCACACATCAGTGCAGGAGGTGTAACGGGACCACAAGTGACAGCAACATTCATTCCTGGTTCGAGCCTCACTCACTGCACAGCCTTAAAAAAGTCATCTGAGCTCTCAAGACAAAGTGCAGAGGTGACAGCGGGGCCAACAGACCCGGCAAGGAGCCTGCTGGTCTTTCCACAAGTGTTGAGGTCCTCTACTCTTCCTGAAAGGTTTTGACACCAATTGAGCATAAAACTAGAAAAGGGAGAAAAATCAAAACAAAACAGAAAAGATTATGCCATTTCAGCTAAAATGATGTTCCAGTTCCCTGAGCTATATAAGATCTCTGAAGCTGAACAAGATAGCCTGAACTCCACAGAGAGCCTGGTCTTGTTCAGAACGTCTCCACTCTAACGTGGAGCCAAAGACAGCAACCTTCAGAGCAGCCCATCCCAGGGGAAGGAGGGCTGTGCTCGGAATCACAATGCAGGACTTGCACATCATGCCTGAAGAGCAGGGAAATGTAACAGCTTCCCCAGGCTGAAACATAACTGACCCTGCAAGAAAGAAAGGGAATGAATGACTTAACATCACCGGCAAGGTGAGAAAGAGCCTCTTCTGGGAGGTGACATTCTGGGTGGGCAGCTACATTACGGAAAGCAAACTGGTGGTGGTATTTTTAGGTCTTTGTTCTCAATTTTAGACACAACTTCAGCAGCAAACATTCTTGTTTCAAGAGGGTAGCCTTTCCATGACTTATTTTCAGACCATGGATCCAGCCTGTCCAGATCCCTCTGCAGAGCTGCCCACCCTCCAGGAGATCAATGCTGCCACCCAACCGGGTGTCATCTGCAGACTGACTGAAGGTGCCCTCAATCCCCTCGTCCAGACCCCTGATAAGGATACTACATTGGCCTGGCTCCAATACTGAGCTCAGGGAACACCACTTGTGAGCAGCTCTGGCTGGGTGTAACTTCACTGCCCACCACGCTCGGCCATCTGCCAGTGTTTTACCCAGCAAACAGTGCAGCTGTCCAAGCCATGGCTGACAGTGTCCCCAGGAGAAGGCTTTACTGAACTCCAGCTAGAATACATCCCCAGCCCTTCCCTCAGCCACCAAGTGGGTCACCTTGTCATAAAAGACAGGTTAGTCGTGCAGGGCCTGCCTAAACCCCTGCTGGCTGGGCCTGCTGCCCTGGGTGCCCTGCAGGGGCCATGTGATGGCACTGGGCGTGATCTGCTCCATGACCTTCCCCAGCACTGAGGTCAGGCTGACAGGATCGTCCTGCTGACCCTTCACGTGGACCCATGTCCCACCGGGTAACTTCCAGTCACCTGGGGCCTCCCTGTTAGCCAGGAGTGGTGATAAATGATGGGAAGGGGCTCAGTGGGCACTTCCACCAGCTCCCCCAGCCCCCTTGGGTGGATCCCGCCCGGCCCCATGGGATTGTGCGTGTCTCTGTGGTGCAGCAGGTCGCTGATCATTTCCCCGTGGATTATGGGGCTTTATGCTGCTCCCTGTCTCTGTATTCCAGCTCAGGGGCTGGGTCCTCTGAGGACAACGGGTCTTGCTATTAAAGACTGAGGCAAAGAAGGCATTAAGTACCTCAGCCCTTTTCTCATGCTTTGTCACTGTGTTTCCTCCTGCATCAAATAAAGGATGCAGAGTCTCCTTGGCCCTCCTTTTGCTGCCGATGTTTTTATAGAAACATTTCGTATTGTCTTTTATGGCAGTAGCCAGATTAAGTTCTAGTTGGGCTTTGGCCCTTCTGATTTTCTCCCTGCATAACCTCACGACATCCTTGTAGTCCGCCAGAGTTGGCTGCCCCTTCTTCCAAAGGTCTAATGCAGAGCATTAGACGAGATTTATGTTTACTGCTGAGTTAAAGGTCAGGAATGGAGGCTTCCTCCCTTCCCCATCTCTCCTCTCCTCTCTTCCATGAAGAGACTAAGGCTGCATAATCTGCTGCGTTTGTTTTCATACAAGAGCTGCTTTTAAGCACTGCCCTGATGATCGCACAAGGGTAAGCAGATGAAATCCAATAAGTGGCTCTACAGGACAAGACACATGACGAGACAGCCTGCCAGACTCCTGCTCTAATGTACACGCTGAAAAGAAGCTTATGCAGAGCCTGGGTAAAGAATGCTTTGTTAGGGAACACAGGCAGCTCACACTGCAGTGTCTGTTCTCCATTAGCCATCCATTTAAAAACACTTCTGATTATTTTGGAAGTACTTGCATTGCCCTTTCTCGAACTCAATATTTGCAGTTAATTGCATAACTAGTGCACTTGCCTCCAATTTAAAAGCACATTAAACCCAATTTTTATTTAAAACAGCTATGTTTCCACTCAAGCTCTGAAAATAAGGGCAGGTCCAGAAGACAGTGTTTTAAATAAGACACCTCTGCTTCTGACAGTATACACGTATTCCCTGTGCCTGAGTGACTGAAATATGACAGAGGACATGGCAATACAGACCAGCACCTCCAGGGTTAAAGAGGAAACCAGCCATCATGTGCTCTTGTGCAAAAATCTAATCTAAGAATGCACTGCACAACAACAGTGAGCAAGGGACTGTTCTTTGCTGTATGGAGCTGTCGCTGTGCTCATCTGAGCACCCTCTCACACCTTTTAGGGAAGGCTGTCTCCATCCGATTTTCTCCCTGCATAGGAGGCAGGATACATGCAGCCACATGTATCACGCAGCCACAGAGAAAAGCAGATCATGGGAAAACAAATCCTTTTTTTATATTTTTATGTGCCCATTTATATAAAACATAACTATCAAACCTATCGCCAGGATTTATGGGGTTTATTCTTTGCATTTATGGGAGTGTTTACCATGAGCAAGGCATAACCATGACTCTGACAGACACCATGCCCTCTGCCTGGCACACACCTCTGTCACCTCTGGGCGTGGGGCGTTCACCACTCTGGGCCTTCTAGAACCTCAAACCCCTGCTGTACATGTGCCCTCTCCTCTCTCCAGCCTCACCTCCCAGCCAGCTCCTCGGCATTCTGCACACACAATCAGCCACCCCAGCAGTTCCTCCGTGCTGCAGCCTTTGAAAATCACAGCCAAACAAGTTTTATACAAGCATCATCTCAGGAGTCATAAATCTCCCCCTGGAAACGTGACTGAAGTGCTGACGTTACTGGCTTGGTAGAGTCATAAGTTTTGTATTTACTGGTGCCCTGGTCTTTTTCCCTTTAAATAAAAAGTGCCCAAAATGAGCAGCTTTCTGCATCTATATCAAGAATCATTTGTTCAGCCAATTCAAGCTCCCCCAGCCTGTCTGGGAGAACCAGAATTGCATCAAATCTCACAAATACATGCAGGGAGGGCCAACACTGATGCCAAGTGGCATGGCCTCACCGATGCCACTGCTGCCACCACCCCTGGCACACAGGAGGACCTGACCCCCAAAAACAGAAACAGCACCAACACTCACCTCCTCCTCCCCTGTAATATTAGTAGTTAGTACATTGACTTTGCTTTCTTTAAATATTCTTCAAAAACTTCTAACATAAATGAGTAGAAATGCTTAATTGTGATACTGGATATTTTAATTCCTTTTAGAAGAAAAATAATAGCCTAGAGAAAGTCCAAGTATTGCATTTCAAAAGGATGCACTCCCATGAACTAATTAAGATTTAAACCATGACAAGCTGCAAGTATCTCAGCGTGCTCTCTCCAAATGCAAGCACCAGACAGGCGAAGGACCTAAGAACAATTTGGAAATTACTTCTGGGAATTAAGAGAGTTGCATAATTTGATTTAGTTGTTGCTTTTGTCAATAGAAAGATATGAAATGTCTTGAATTTTCATGAGAGTCTGAGAGTAAGTGGGAGGGGAAAAAAAGAAAAATAATCAATAACCTAATCTATAATTTCATTGATGCTGAGGGTGACAGTTTGTGCAGGGCAGGGGAGGGTTTGTTGTCAGAAGAATGATTTGCTCTTGAGACCCAAGGCTATCTCAGTCTAAGTATATAAAGCTCTCAGTCCATGCAGAGAGGCTACGTGTGCCTTACCAGGGCTCAGGCTGATCTCTAATGTCCTGAAAGGATAGATTTGCAATAAAAATACGTGAAAACATTTAGAGACATTAAGTTTACAAGATGACTCTGATCCTGTGGATTAGTGTCGAGTCTGCAAGTGTGCTGAAGCCTGCCAGGGAGAATAAAGTACTGTACTGTCCTTCCACTAAGAGCAATTTAATTTGTATGTCCAGATGTTCATTTCAAGATTTTTATCCATTTTGAAGAGTTATATCTCCATTGCCTCGGAATAAAAACATAATTATGTGCAAGCCATTTACAAGATTCCTGTGGCAAATATTCCTAACCCTGCTGGGTTATTTTAGGGCAGTGAAGCCATAGTTAATACAAGGGAGGAGGAATGTTTGACAGAACTATTGAAATAAATAAAAGGACTCACTCAAAATGCATGTCAAAGCATGTGAAAACCTGAAGGTTACTGAAGCCCAAGAGATCCCTCCATCTCTTGCCAGGCCCCGAACTGTTGGGAAATGTTTCGAGCAGCAAACTGTCCCACTTTGCATTTCTAAGAGGCTGAATCCCAAGAATAATAATGTACAGAAAATTGCAGCCCTTGGCTTTCCAGCCAGACAGTAATTCAATGAACAATGCGGCCAGCCCATCAAAACATCCTTGCCAAGTTACACAAGTACCACTTGTAGGAAGAGCTTTCTACTAGAAAAAGAGACAGCAGAGGAGAATGTGCTGGCAGAGAGGGAGCTGATGGAAGGGCTCACTCCTAATCGGATGGTTAATTACAGCACCTCTCCTACGAGGGGAGTGCTCGTGCCCAGGCACACGTGGGATGTGCAGCACGAGCAGGAACGCTGCTCACACCAGGGGCAAAGAGGGATGGAGGGCCCAGGACGTGCCCCACACCGACCCACACTCCTGCCAGGACACTGCCCTCTCCCACCATCCCCATGTGAGAGGGTGGCGGGGTCCTTTGGGAGATCACTTTGTCAGCATTCCAAGAGAGCACAGCCAAGCACAGTCCTGCAAAGCACAGAGTGAAAACCACCCGAAACAAGCTGCAAATTATAGCCCTTTGCTGAAAGTAGAAGGGCTTTGAATAGGCAGGGCATTGATCCAAAGGCTGCTAAGAAGCCTCCCAAGGATACAAGACATCTTTCAAAAGGAAACAGAGATAAGTGTTTTCTATTTTAAGTGTCACCTGCCCCGCAGAGTCAAGTCCCTAACCCTTTGGGTTTGTTTTTTTTTACCTGAAGGCCTTCACCCAGCTTCCCGAGATTCTCTCCTCATTTTTGGCTACATAAATGCTGCTCAGAGCAAAATGCCTTTGTAATTCTGTAACATTGCTTCCCACTGCTCCAGAGCTCAGCTCCTAAAGCACATCAGCAAGAGTTCCCTGCCGGATGCAGAGCACTGGGATGGGGATGTCTGCTCTGCACCTCCTCCAAGGAGGAGATCCAGAACATCCAGCCCACACAAGGGCATTACCAAGGCACGGGGCCAGAGCTGGGACAAGGCCATCAGGCTGCTCCCGTGGAGCTCTGTGCGTGATCCGGGACCACAGAGGGGAGCACAAAGACGGCTGGGATCACCTGGCAGGGGCAGTTCTCACCACATGCCACCCTGGGCTGTAAGGCCAAGCCCTGCCCAGTGGTCCTGTTCAGCTGGGGTAGGTCAGTGACCCCTAAGCAAAGGGATGCAGCCCTGGTGCTGCCATCCTGGCCATGCTCCAGTTGCTGTATGAACAAGCAAAATGGTTTGCAACCACTGGTATTACCACCATTCCCACAGCAAATACTGTAAAGCACAGTTTGTTTTCCCCTAGGAAGGACACCAGTGCCTCATCTGGGTGTTGAGAATAACCCCAGAAATCCACAGCTAAATGCACACAGGCTTGAGCTGGGTTCCAGCTGAATCTCCAAAGGCTTTACACTATTTGCTCCAAGATCATACCATTAAGCTTCACTACAAAGCTCCAACGGTGTTTATTAATCACCTTTGTCTCTGGTGCTGTTTGGCTAATGACACTTCATGCAATCAGGGCCTCAGGTTGCCCTCACCGCTGGGAAAGGTGTTTATTTTGAAAGATAGCTTGAAAATGTGCCAGAAACACCAATTTCTAAACCACGCCATCACCAGGAGAAAGGCAAAGCAAAAAGAAAGGACATAGTATCTGGAATTTAGGAGAGACTGAACAGACCAAAATGCAATAAATATATTGCATTTACTTGCTGTTCCACTTGATTTTGTGCTCACTTTTGTCAAGATGAAAAGAAAATGGGCTCAAATTGCAGCAGCCTTGAGCCGGCTCTGCTGTGCTGGGCTGAATTCCAGCACTGGAGCCCTCAAGAGCAGGACATCCTCGGCCCCTCTGCTCTTCCCCCTGGAAATTCCACGCCGTGAGGCAGTGCTGGTTGTGCAAGGAGGGTAGAAGCAAGGGAATTTTTTGATCTTGCGTTCAAAACCAAGCACACTCAGTGCAGCAGATGTAATGCTCCGTCGGCTTGCTACCAAGCCGTCGGTACTGTGAAGATTTAAACTGGAATCTCAGCAAAAGGGAAATCATCACTTGGGTGTCAAATAGAAGGTTTTTTTCAAGGCAGCTATCCTTTTGACGTGATAAGGCCAATCTCCAAACAAAGGTGTTCAAAAGGAGTTTCTGAGAAATTCTTTTTCAGAAACATCAGCTGAAAGCAGCAGTGCTTTGATTTCAGGGTCAAATCTGCTTGGATCAAAACAATAAATTAACTCTTGTGCTACGACCAACATCTGAAACACAAAATACATCCTAAAAATGAGCACAACCTCCTTTAAAGAAAACACAATTGTGCTAACACAGAAATAAAAATATCTCGGGAAACTGTCAAAGGAGCCATCTGGAGACTCCCACCACAGCAGCAGCAGAACGCAGAAGGCACTAAAAGGTGCACAACCACCCCCATCTCTACTGCCCTTCTCCAAAGCACTCAAACACAGTGGGGTGAGAACAAACATCAGCACGCTTCTCACATGGCAGAGGAGAATCTGTGCAGTCACACAACATCCAGCTGAAGCCCCCTGTTATCCAGTGGGATCAGGTACCACCAGCCATGATCTTCCAGAAGAGCTGCATGCTCCTTCCACTGCTGAGCACCAAACCACCCTAACCCAGCACAGCCACGGCTCCTGGGCTCCCTTGACATGCTCAGCTCCCTCTTTCCCCAGCACTGTGCTGTAAGAGATACAATTAAGCTCAACAGCTGCACTTTACAGCTGTTCCTTTCTAAAATACAGAGGTCTTTTTTTTTTTTTTCCTCTTTAAAAGTGGGATTGTGGGATTTTCTCAATAAATATTCAGCATCCTCACCAGAATAAAATGGGAGTGAAAGCAAGGCCTCTTGCTTTTGGATGTGCTCTGTGCCTCTATTTTTCTATGTAACCTGCTCTAAAAGTATAATGATCAGCATTAAATCCAAGCTTGAAGGCACAGTGCTAAAGCCCAGGACAACAGTTACATTTCTGCAAGGATGAAGCATGAAAATTCAGTGACAAATCCATTTTTCTTATGCATAGTTGTGGCTTCAGAGCATTTGTAAAGACAGAAGAGGCCAGCACTGGGAGGATAATAAAACTATTGGCTACACTTCTCAGTCTCTTATAGGTAGCACTCCATCCCCCTTTAAGGAAACAAAACAAAAAAGTTCCCCAAAACAGAAAAAACTGATATAAAATACTCCAGCATATTTCCTGCAGAAACACACACAAAGTAATCAAGTAATCCACTGCAGTCTGTAATCATCTAAACATTAAATCACTACAGAAAATGCCTTATTGCACAGGAGTTTGGTGGATTCTCACCAACCAGCTGCCAGGACATATGGCTCAATATGTGGGTGACGATATGGGAAAACAGGAGGAACCTCAGTCCAGAGACCATCACAGGGTTCCTCCAAGAAATAACAAAATTCCTTTGTTGATATTTAACAAGCATTGCAGTTTCCTCCTTTCTTCTGTTTCCCCCATGGTGCTGTGGAACCAAAGATGTGCAATATTCCCTCTTGAACACTGCACTGGGCTGTGCACCTCTGGTGAACTTGCAGCGTGTTAAAAGTACAAGTGAGTCTTCACAGCACATCAGTTCAATGGACCGAATAATTCAATGGCTCTTCTGCTCCTCTAACTACAGAGGTTTAACAAACCCAGAGAACACTACGGGGAAGCCAATCCCCACACTTCTCAAACACAGCCTCTAAACCAAACACATCCATTCTGTCGGTGAGACCCCATCTGACCTTCCTACACAGTGCAGGTGCTCCTGACTCCTCTCTGCTGCACAACAGCGTTTTAGGGAGCACAGCTTCTGAGCCTTACATTGCACCTGATGCCACCACAAGGCCCGCTTGGGCAGCCCTGCCCACAGTCTAAGAGCCCCCTAAGAGCCCCCTGGAATCCCAGGTGTGCCACCTGGAGACATCAGGGCTATCCATCTCTTGGGTCACACGCATGCAGTGCAGAAGGATGCTCAGGCAGTCGAGAGGTCAGGCTTTACAGAGATACCACAGATAGTCTAGGAATAAAGGCAGACTCAGGAGGTTAGGAAGTAATTTCTCAGCTCTCTTACAGGCTGACTGTGAGGTCTGACAGAAGTTGCATCCTTCTCATTCCTAAGGGGGATAACTGTACCACTTTGGACACCCTGGCCTAGGAGAGGTTGTAAGTGTGGCGGGAAGGGAGCGTCTCTAATGGGGAGTTTATCGACGGTGCACCAACACAAACGCGGCAGCGCGCGCCGGGCGTGCCCTGAGCGGGGCCTGCGTGCTCATTAGCGCGCACATCTGAGAGCTCTGGCCCAGCCTCTTCCACCAAATCAAGCAGCAAATCAACAGCAATTAGAGCCATGCTACGGAGGCAGGGTTTTAATGCGCTCTTCATTACCATTTATAGCTGTCTACAAACTGCAAAGCTGCACAGATCCCACTGTCTGTGAAAGAACTGAAGCCATACGTCCTTTTAGAAATTTCTGATTAGTCATTAATGGATAATTAAAAAAGCATTTAGTGGGAAGAGGAGGAGGGAGTACCCCTAAATCTTCCACAAGCCTGAGCCCCACTGGTGTTAATGGAAAAACACTGAATATCATTCAAGGTCAGAAGCTACCTGGAAAAAAAAGTAATCCCAAGAGAGTCTGGAGAGCATTTTTTCCCCTCTTTTTTCAAGATTTGCGTTGTGCATAGAAAAGCAACCTTTGTGCAAACCACAATGAACGTTTGTCCAGCCTGAAACGCATCCCACACCCAGGAGTGGCAGCACACTTGCTGCAGGTTTGGCATCCAAAGAGAAGCAGAAAGCTGGGGCAGGAGCCAGCACAAATGGACATCACTCCTTCCTCACAGTTCAAGCGGAGGCTCAGTCTGGTCCTTCATCTATTCTGAAGCACTTGGCTATTCCCTACTTCAGACATCCAAACATGCAGCTTAATATTTAGAGGAAGATCCTACTACAAGATAAGAAGGAAGGAAGACTCTTTACATATGAATTTCCTCTGAAGATTTGTTTATAAATAATTCCACATGTGGATATTGCTCATTGCAGAGAAAAACCAGCTTGTTCTGGTTTAGTTTAACCCATCTTGGAGGTGTGAGACCCAATTCTCCTCTTTTTCGCATTCATTTTATACTGACATCATTTCAGTGACTGCAGAGTGACTCCTTAAACCAACCCCAGCCTCACTGGCCCATCTCTAGCTATACCAGAGCAGACACCAGTGCAGGTTGGCCTCCCCAGCACAATCTGCTGCATTTAAATCACTGCTGCTTTTAGCCTGACAGAAATAATCCCCCAACGGAGCTGACTTCACCCCTCGGTCACCCCAGCACCAGCCCAGAGCGCTGTGCTGATCGCAGCAGAGTCACTCCACATTTACAGTCACGGCACCGGGAGGGATCGTGCCTGGGAACGGGAGAGCAGCCGAGTCAGTGCCACTCCACGGGCCAGGAGAGCCCCGTGGACCTCCGGGACAGCACAAGGGACAGCGGCTGCTTCTGCCACCCAGGTGTATTTTTGCAGCTCACTTAATCCCTGCTGAAATAAGATCACTGTTAAGGCTGGTGAAACAAGGACATCTTAAAGACACATAAAGCACCTTTGCAGCCTGTCTTAGTGCCTTAATCAGCACACTGAGATCAGGAGACTCTGTTTAAGAGTTACTGCGTTACACTGAAATGTCTGCTCCGCTCTGGAGGGCAGCAAAGGCACCCCAATGCCTCCTGGCAGAAAGTTCTATTTACTTCATGAATTTTTGAAGCTGTCTCATGAATTAATGCACAAAAATAACTTCCATAGAGTCCTCGTTTACAAATGCTCCCTGGAAATATCGGTAGTATTTAAAACATACACCTAAAAATAAAGCAAGTGAATGTTTAAAACTCTCTTTTGGCAGCGGCCTAGAGGAGGAAGCCCGTGTTCACAGTGGGGTTCAGCACAGCAAGAAGCAGTGTGAGGGGTAAACAGGAACCCCAAAAGAGATGCTCACAGTGCAGGAGCATGTGGGAGACAAACTCCACAGACCCCAACTCTGCCACAGGAGTTTGGCCCCAAAGGACAAGTCCCATCCTCATCTCATCCCTGTGGATCCTTGCCTCCCTCTGGTAAAGATCTGGAGATGTTCCGGGCAAGGGCTGCACCTCAGACCTAGGGACCACTAACAGAAACTTTCCTTGGTCATGCCACCTTCTATGAGACACTTGGAAAACACCAGGAGGTCACCTCAGTCCCTCCTGCTGCAGGAACAGATAAAGCACAAGACCACCAAGCTCTCCATGTCTGGTCTTTCAGACTGGGTCTCAATTACAAGGTCCAGCCAGGTCTGCACAGGGTGAAATATTTGATCACTTTCCCCAAAACACCTCTTGCTCAAGACGAAGCAACGTTCAGGTGCATTTGTCCTCCCTGGCTGGCTCACACCACAATCAGCTCACATTGCTGTGATGAAGCCCTGGGTATTTTAGTCTGCGAGGCACTCTGAGATCCATCGGGATTAAAGGAGCTATATAAATGTAAATCATCCTCATTAATGTAAATTGTGGGACAATGCAATGTTTACAGCGAACAGTCCCAGGGCTGAGTTTCAGAGTGTGTATGTTTATGTATAATTTCACCAGTGAAGAGCACAGCCCTCAGTGCCTGGTAGCTGGACACCAGAAAGATCTCCGTGGAGGATCCAGCTGGGAACTGTCACATGCAGTGACCAGGTCAGGCTCCAAGGGCAGCACCGTGGCCACAGAACATTCATCTTCCTTGTGTGCTCTTGAAAGACTTTCAAAACCCCTGAAGTCCTTCTCTTGCACAGTCGTCCACAGTTGGAGTTTCTCTGTAACTGCAGAAGGTTAATTAACATTTTTAAGACCACTTCTAAAAACCATGGTGACTCCAGTTCAAACAACTTGGTTGCTGAAGAGGGGGAATTCACATTCAGGACTGAAATGTGCAGCTACAGCTCAAACTATGATACACACTGACTCAGACCCTACCTGGTATCCATGAGATCTTTCAGGAATTATTCTACTGGTTTGGGGTAAACTTTGAACCAGCTGGCGTGCTTCAGGCCCTTCTCTGCATCCATTTCTCAGCTCCTCCATGTTAAGAGATAACTCCAGATCCTGTCCACATTACACTCATCCCAAGAGAATACAGTCTTTCCTCTTACATAGCCAAACCAGAGCATCAAAAATTTGAAGAGCCAACTTAATACACAACTTAATTGCATTCACTGGACACAGGGAATATGACTTGAAGGTCCAGCTGAACCTTGGCTCAGGTCAGAAAGTGTGAAAATCTGCAAGCCATGATGAAGCTGGAGGAGCAGGGCTGTCCCTTAGTTCTGCTGCACACCTTCACTTGCAGACTGGAGGCTGCAAGTCTGCACTCAAGGAGGGAACTATTCCCCAGGAGATGTGGCCAGCAGCCTGCACGTCTCCTAGGGCACAACCACAGCTTCTGCAGAGTTTAGAATGGGGTGTGCCCCTGTGCAGGTGGCTGCCAGGGCACCTGGAGAGCGGTATTTACCTCAGTGTGCGCTAATGCCAGGCCAGGTTCAGTGCTGGGAGCTGTGATGGGATGAGCTCCTGGGACAGCTCTGGGCCTGTGCTAACCCCGGAGAGTTTGCAGGAGCACAGACACTCACACACATGCACAGAGGTGCACACAGGACACACACAACCAAAACGCCTGCACAGACTGGACCACAACAGCTCGAGCTGAATCCCAAACTGAGAAGAAAGAGCAACTCATCAAATTTAAATTTCAGCCTCTTTCTTTACTGTGCTTTTGTTTCAGTATTTAGAGCTCCAACTATCAAAGCAACAGACACAATGCCACCTCCTTGGGAAACACATACTCAGCTCCTTCCATCTGCTCCTTCCCCAAACCCCTTGTATTCTGCAAAGCAGATTGTGCTGTGAAATATTAATACTTTGCTGTTATATCATTATTTCCAGCCCTGAATCTCAAGGCTTGTTCTCAGCTTCTCTCCCCCTTACATTTTTTCCAGGGATCACGGCACTCAATGGGTTATGTTACTGCACACTGTACCGCGTCTGAGTGGAGCTTTCATAAAAAGGTGGAAGCAGTCCAGAAGCAGCTTCTAGGGAGCCTTCCATCTGCAGCAGCATTTTATTTAGACAGCAGAGGGGAAATTAGATCCCTATGTTGCTGATTGGCTTTGGGAGTTGGATCTTCAGTTGTGTAGGAGGAGTTCATTCACACCACAGCAGCGATCCCGTGCCGGAGCTCCCGGCGGGGCGCTGGGCGCTCGGGGAGCGTGGGGAACAATGATTGTTCAGTTTAAGGGCAGCGCCGAGCCGCCTTGAACTCACGCCCTGCTTTCGCTCTACGTTTCTTTGAATCTGACTCTGTTCTATTTAATCTGGATTTCTGCTCCATCTGGCTTCTGACTAACCATGCCAATTTATTCCATGTGCTTGCTGAAGAAGCTTTTCTTTAGCATGGGAGAGTGGTTACGACAGAGCACCATTCAACAAGTCTATTTCAGTCCAGCTCTGAACCCCCTTTCCCCAAATGTTCAAGCAGTTCTGTGAGCAGGAATTTCTGTGATTGCAGAGAATTTAGATAAAGAGGAGTGCACAGAAAAGGCAGTCCTGAGCCAGGGTCTCACCTAGTGCAGATCAGCTTTGGCACCAGTAGTTGCTGTACTGAAGTGCACAGGCTGACACACAAATGTTTGTGCCCAACAGCGGGGACAGCTTGCTCTTCTCCAAGACTCCGGACTCAAGGACAAAGGACATTTCTTCTTCTGAGGCCCCACTTGGAGCAGAGAAATGGTTATCCAAGCCCAAACCTACTATGTCTTTCAAGGCCACAACTAAACAGAGCTGTAAGGATGATTTCTCAGTGCCATTTCCATGTTTCGTTGGATCCAGTGCTAAATTAGTAACAGGCTTGCTCTCCTTCTAGGAAAAGAACATTATGGCTACCAAACCCTTAATTCAAACTTCACATCAGACAGTTATGCTTCATCTGTCTCCTGCTCAGCTGGGTAAGTCAGGCAGCATCTAAAAGGTAACCCCCACACGAAAATAAACTTTTCCCTTCTCAGCCTGTTGAGAAAAAGAGCAGCAAACACCAAGGACAAGGGGCACAGCTCCAGAGAGCCCTCCACTCCTGTCCTCCCTGAAGACAGGGAGTCCTGAGGCAGAGCTGGAGAGGTTCCCTGGAGCGATGACAGGCCCATGGCACACAGCAAGGCATGCTGCAGCCTGGCCAGGCTCCACATTAAACACGTGCTCTGAAACCAAGGGTGAGAGCACAGCTCAGCCTGGAACCCGCACAGGGCTGGCTCGGGTACCACCGTGGAGCCAGCACCCGGCATCCCCAGCGAGATGATGCCCATGGGAGCTCATCTGCCACCACTCCTATTTACCAACCCAGGCACAGGCCTGTGGCAAACCCGCTCCTGGCCTGCAGCAGAGCCACAGTTATGGATGTTTATGTTTTTGCAGCACCGTAAGTCACCTTGGAGTGTCTGGCATTAAGCAGGATAATTTAGCAGGCTTTTCCAATGCCTCAGATTCCTCACTGCTGAGGTGTAATGGCCCGAGTCCCTCAATAACTATATTTTTTCCTATTCACCTAAGGTCAGAGAGGGCCACTTAACCTTATTATTTCAGAAGGTTCAAACCTTTGACAATTATAAACGGGAGAGTAAAAACAAGAGCTAAATTTGTGCAATACATTACTTATCATTGCCCAGCCTCTGAATCCAAGCAAGAAAGGTGAAGATGGCTCTGAAACCAACTTCCTTACCTAGGTTCTGGTTTGAATGGGACCTAACATTGGGAGCTAACAGTGGGAACAATTAACACCAAAGGCTGCTCCATGATGTGGATCAAGTGGGTTTGCTCCTACCACGCTTCCAGACTTCACAAACGCTCTTCCAAAGCAAAGCTGAGGTAATATGGGGAGAAGTGTGCAAATATGTTAACAGAGGAGCAGACACAAGATTAGCTGCTGCTGGTACATTCTCAATGATCCTGTCCCAAGGGTCCAGCACCTCCTGGCAGCAAGTCTTTGCCAGTCTTGCTGCTGTGGACTCCCCTGGCAGCTGACCACAGACCACATATCCCATAACAGACACTTTCTGCTGCAGCCTCTTCAGGTATTTCCTTGCACAGGAAATTCCCAGTCACTGGCAACACTTGCACTGCAATTAAAACCTGAACAGGCAGTCACCACCCTTCCTGAGCATCCTTGCACTTGTGCCCAGCCAGTGCCTCTCCCCAGGAAAAGGGGTCCTGCACAGCCCTTCACTGGCCAAGGGAGAAAGTGCAGAAATCCCTTTTCCAAAACAGTCAGTGATAAATGCATTTGGACTGTACCATGCCCAGCTTGTACAAAGGTAAACAGAAAGCAAAAACATCACTGCTTGATCTACACAATGAGGAATTTTTAAGCTAGGTAATGATGATTCCAAACCTCCAGCTGCAGAGAGGCACTGCTCAGGTAAAGCAGCACTCGGCTGCATCACCGCTGCCTGGGCACAACTTCATGAGCTTCCTTTGCACTAAAGAGACAGGCAGAACAAATCCCTTCTTAAATGCAATCCTGCAACCCATTTCAATACCTAGTGCTGGAAGATGAAGCTTCCGTCAAGCCAGTCAGGGCTGAAATATTGTTTATTGTACCTGAAAATTAATTTCATACCTTTTGGGGCATCACCAGATTGTTCAATCACTGACTGTGCACATGAACCTGCAAGTTTAGTGGCCAATTTTCTTCAGGCGTGCACTAAAGTGCACCCACGTAGTTAAGATCAAATTCAGCTCATGGTGTTGGAACATTATGGTACATAACTCAACAGAAATGTCAGACCTGCGACCGTTAAAGCATAATATTTACTGTGCACCACCACAAATTTACACAGCACAACACTGCAACCCTTCGTAGGTATACAATGGTCCAGGAAGCCAGAGGAATTAATTTTTCATACATTGGATGAGAAGCTGGTGTGAAGTTTTTCCTCTGGATCAGCCGTGGGCTGTCAGTGCAAGGAAGATATCCCAGGGTGTATATATGCTGTTCACAAATCCAGCAGTACCTGAATTCAGATGTAGGATACCAGACAGCTACAGCAACCCAGGAGTGCTGTACACTGGAGTACATCACACATCCTTGGCCATATTTATTTGTCAGGAACAGAGCTGGACTGTGTCCAGTGGTTATAGTAGCAGGTAACCAGGAGGTCACGGTGACTCTGCTGGGTTACCAAGGTCTAGGGAAGAGAGGAGGTCTGACACTCAGCCATAAATCTGTGGTAAACTTACTGGTTCCCTACTGTTTCTTCTGGGCAAACATGTTTAAAAGCAGGTGCAAAACTGAGTTTTAAAAATAAATATCAACTATCAGAGTTCACAGACCACAAATTTACCCTGTTTCTTTTAAAGTAAGTATAAACACTAAAAGTGTTTATTCAGGCTTGCTTGCTCACGTCCATCGTGAGAAACACTGGGATGTGAGAAATATCAGTGCTGAGGAAAGATGTATCCATGTTTTCTGGGACAACAGACCTGCTGCTTTTCTGCCAAACCCTTCCAAAAAGCCAGTGAGTGAAGGCAACAAAGCCCTCAGTGAAAGGAGGGATCACTTCAGGACACCACTGAAAGCCATCACCTCCAGACACAAGCATGCCTCAATGCTACTCCTCAAATCGCCCCAGTACTGCCAAGATGAGGCTAGATTTCCCCAGAGTGAGGACTTCTGATGCAACAGAGCACCAGGAAAGGGGCCACTGCCTGGCTTGAGCAGGCTGATGTACAACCATCTGGTGGCAATGGCTTTGGGTCACTGCAATCCACAACAGTGTGAGAGTGTACATAAATAACACCTGCCCAAATGTGTATTTATACAGAGCAAAGTAATAGCTCCATCAGACCTTTACATTCTATCAGCCAAATAATATGAGTTTTTAAAAACATTTAGTACTTTAACAGGCATTTTAACAGCTCTCATAACTCAACTGCATCTTTGCTGTAAATCACTTGACAGTTGAACACTCCACTATATGATCTAATCCCCTTCAGCAATCCAGAAAGGAAGAAAAAACCTTCCTAGGGTTGTTTAGGAAGGCAAACAACTTTGCTAGGTGCCTGTAATGGGAGAAAAATCAGCCAGGCAGAGGCCAGTTAAACTCATGTGCTCTGCTTTGTCTGAGCGCAGAGGCCAGTCCTGAAAGGAGCTGGTCCAACATCACAGAGGACAGTCCTGCCACAGAACCCAGCCTAGCTCCCAGTGACATCCAGCCCTGCAGGAATAACTCTGAAGGCAGCAGAGAAGAAACAGCTCATGTTTTTCTGCAAGGCTACCCCCACTCCAGAAGCACCATCCTGGGCTGGTACCAGGGGCCTTTCTCCCCCTGGACTCCCACTGAACACAGGAGCTGGGGAGTCAGGAATCATCACCTCCCAGCTCAGTAAGGACAGAGACCAGCCAAGGGGAGACCTGTGAGACACAGGGAGCAGAAGATGGGAGAACACAGACCTGCTGGGGAGTAGGGGCGCTCATACACACTCACACATGTGGGAATGAAACACCACATTTGGAGCATCCAGCCTCCATCTCCCCTCACCTCCCTCAGAAGTGGTGGGTTAGATCCTGACAGTCCCCATCCTGTCTCCTGCCCCCAGAAGGAAGGCCCCGTTCTTGCATTCTCTTACATCTTTCAAAGTGCACAGACAGAAGCAGGAGAGGCAATTAAGTCTAGATGTAGGTAGAAAGGAGATGTGCAACAAACCAGTGTTTAAGAAATACTGTCTCAAATCAGACGTTTCACTCTACTTCACTCTGGCTTTATGATCTACTCTGATGAGCTCTCTAAAAAAACAAATACACACAGACTCTTGCTACATACATATATCTCCATCCAGATGAATGCTTTGGTTCACTTAGCAGAAGTTTTTCTTGGCTGTAAAAGATGGCAGGCTGGGGAGACTAAATGAGCGTGGGGAAGAGCCGAGGCAGCTGGATCCCAGTCATGTGGAGCCTGAACCAGCTCTGTCAAAAACAAGGACCAAGCCAGAGACAACGCAGAGAGACTGACATCATGCAGGGCCCTGCACGGACAACCACAGTGACATAGTGGGTGTACCACATTGGCCAAACTTCCGTAAATCAATGCTTGGTGAAGTTCCTGCAGGCTTTGAGTAGAGATTTATTCTTTGCCCTCCAAAGTACGTAATGCCTAAGAGACAAAGATCTCAGCTGCCTCATTTGTTCATAGCTTGTACCTGCAAACACTTCCCCAGCTCTCCAGACCCGCACAGAGTCAAATTAGCTGAGCTGGGACCTCTGGCTGGGTCTGCTGCCATGAGCCTGGATGGCAGAGCAGGCACGAGCATGAGCCTGGCAGTGAGGTGGGCATGAACACACTGTGTCCCCGTGCCTGGCACTGCTCCTGGACACACTGAGACTGTCGGATCGGCCCCCCCACCAGGACATCATCCATGCACAGCTTTGGTTCACCATGTGCCAAAATGATACAGCCAGCCCCATGCTTGCTAAATAACAAACACCCCTGAAGCCGCTGACAAATCCTCCTTGCAAACCTCTCCTCTAAGCAACTTCTGCCCCAATTCTCCCTGCATATCTGAATATAACGTGGGCAGAACCTTTCAGGCTGGACAGCATCCCTCAGCTTGACCCCAAGCCCCAGTAAACCAGATCATCACATCCTGGTGAACCACAGAGGAAAACAACAGAAAAACAAGCAAGAGAATCTGCTGGGAGATAACAAGGCCCCACAGAAAATCTTCCCCAGCAGGCTTTTTCAGGCAAAGGAAGAAGGTGAAATACTAAAGGGTAGAAGAAGGTAAATTATCAGAGTTGAGACATTTCAAATGACTGTTCCCTGCTGCGTTCAGCAGCTTTTCTTGATGGAGTCACTAATCACTGTAGTTTACCGAATGACCTTGTTGTGGCCATCTCATCTTCAGGGGACCACAAGCTGCAACACTCCCTGGTGTAGGGAAATGCCTTTTGGGCTGTGCTAAATCACAGCCATTGAATGCTGACCACAGGCTGTCACGACAGAGCAGAGGAACAGCCCACTTTGGGGTAAAATATCTCCACAGAGGCATTCATCCTGTCCAGCACATACAGCAAGCTTTGTATTCCAGGCAGAGGGGGAGAGATTGGGGCAGAAATCCTCCTGTACATACATTTAAAATACTGGCTGTCACAAGCTGGAAAAATGCTATAGAAAAATTAAATATTTACTTCTTCTGTTTGTTAATATCTTTCATTAGTTACTCAGCTGTAACAGTCATTAAAATGCTGAAAGGGAACTTCATGTAAATTCATCACTAGCCTGGGAATACTCCTGCATTTGTGAGCAGGCTGCATGCTGCAGCAGAGCTTGGAGCCTCAATTTCCCTACAGGAAAGGCCAAACGTCTGGTTCACTCACAATTTACAAATGATTATTTTTCTAATTAATCATTCATCAAAAAACACAAATAGCAACAGGGCATGAAAGGCAGTGCTGGTGTTAACAGAAGGCAGAGTCAATCCATCACAGTCTCACCCTCAGCTGCTCGCAGGGGAGGCCCTCCAGTGCTGTAACTCCAGTGGCTGCAGGGAAGGAGCTAGGGAAATACCCTCTGTTCTCCCCAGTTACCATAAGGAAAGGGATGGTGTATGTTTCTGTTATGTCAAACCTCATCTGTGTAAACTGGAGTTGCAACAGGTCTGTGAAGCATATTGGGAGCTAAACATGATGACGGTCTCAAAGAGGCAGGTTGGGATCTTGGGATGAGGAAAGGAGGGGCAAGGCAGCAGTGTAGGAGGAGAGAAACTTCAGCAACACAATGCACCGAGGCTGGAGAGACACACAAAAACAACTCCGGGGGAAAGAGGCCACGAGAGAGATGGCAGAACAAGGAACAGAGACTTGCCAAATACCTTCCCTGGCTCTCTGAAGTGGTGACTTGGAGGCAACTAACCCAGCACCTCATGGGGCCACCTGACCCAGAGAAGGTTGGTCCCCTCAGCCCTCGTGCTCTGTACTGAACTGTGACTGCAAGTGCCAACACACTGACCCCTTTTTTGCCTTAGTTTGGATTAAGGATCTCTGAAACCACAAGCAAATCCTCGGATTATATCATGTGTCTGGATATCACCTCCGCCAGTGTTCTGAGTTTGACCCTGCAGCCCTCTGTGCTGCTCACTTGCCACATGGCTCGCAGAAGAAGACAACACATCCGCACAGCTGGAGTTTGAAAACAAACTGTAAATGCACAAGATTTTCACCTTTCCACACCAGTTCTCTGTTCTCAGCACAATTAATCCAGGTTAGATATTTCCTGTACTCCAAGGACAGCTGTTTGAAAGGTGTAACTATTTCCAGGACCCCAGACCTCTCCTTGCTTCGGCTCTGTCTTGCTCAGGCTGCTGGCCAACCTCTTGCCAAGACAACAACTCTTCAAAAGGCAGTATGAACTGGTAAAAGCAGGCAGCAGCGTGATATTTCAGCCTTGCTATAGTCTCCTGCTGCTTTTTATTACACTTCACAGGGCTAGGCTTGAACCATATAATCACATTTCAAAGAGACTGGAGTATTGTTGGCAGTTGCTTCATTCTTGACCACTGAGATTGTGAGATCTGTCCTTGCTGCTCTGAGAAAGAGAAGATTTCCTCCTTCCAGCTATTAATTAAGCAGACCCTGCAACACAACAACAAAGCACATCCAAGATAACCAGGACTTTTGCAGGATTGGCTTTTACTGAAACTCTGCCAGTGCAGCCTCTCCACATGTTGCACAGGTGGTGGCAAAGCAAAACTAGCCCAAAATAGGGAAATTATTCTGGAGAGCAGAATACCCCATACATCCTAATAGATACCATTCCCCAGCACCCTCAGATGAAACAGTGATCTGTCCTGTGAAAAGAGAGTCATGAGGACAGATGTAATGCTAATGAGGCAAGTGGAGAAGAGCCTATAGCCAGTCTCCTGGAGCTCTAGAGGATCTGTCCTGAATGGAGTTATCAGGTTCAGATCAAAGAGGGTTCTCGAAACTGCATGGCCAAACCTTGGACTGTTCTTAACCTGATTCTAACACCGTCCAGAAATTTGCACTATCTGGATGTGCTAGACACAGCAGTGAGCAGGACGGATGGTCACCTCCCCAAAGGGCAGCATCGCAGCCAGAACTCAGGAAGCCTTGGCTCAAAAACTCGCCACATTGTGAGGTCACTGGTCCCTTCACATTTCAGATACTCGTGTATAGCACTGAGGCCATTCTGTGTTGAAGACACTGGGACAGGAAGGTCTCATGGGAATGAAGGCCCACATAAGCTGCTCAGAAAGCCAGGAAGGGATTTCCTTAGGAGACAAAATAGGAAATTCTGAGCTTATCAACAACACATACAGCACAACACCCAGCAACCCCCCAAGACAGCATTTTACTTAGTGGCATGAACTCGGCGAAGCGGGAGCAGTGACAGTGACTGAAGGGAAGATGGAGCAGTGGCACACACCCCACGTTGCTCCCACTGCACCTCTGCAAGGGCCCAAATCCACACAGCAGCAGAACCAGCCTTGTAAGACCCTGCCTGCAAGTTACTGATGGCGCAGGAGGAGCTGCAAGAAACACAAATGCAAGCACAGTTTGAGAAGCAAATATGTGTGCAGCTGTAGAGAACAGCCAAAGCCACCTTCCTACAGCCCAGCAACAGGCAAACATGGGCTTCAGACTTGCAATGTGGGAGGAGAGAATCACTCCAGCATTTCCATCCATTGCTGGACAAATCAAACAAGAAACTCAATCCAGCCACCAGCATTTCAACACGGAAGTCCTAAATTAGCTCATAAGCACTAAATGAGGGCGGAAATCCATATTAACAGAAACCACTGATAAGAAAGGATCACGGCTTCCAACTTTTTCTGGTGGTTGGCCTCTTCTCTCCAATACTTGCATTAATCTTTCTGTGAAGTACCCACTGCAACTCAATACATTTACAAGAGGTACAAAACAATTCAGAATGATGTGGCTTTTGGCCTCAGGTCTGGGGCACTTTTAAAGGTTTTATTACTAGGCAGATTTCTCACAGGAAACCTATGACATAAATGACGTGTCTGAGTATTTTTTCTAAGTGAGAGTATTTCCTGCCATTATTTTCTTGTGTTTATGTTCTCTCCAGTGCATCCTATTATAGCAAATCTGTTTGGAAGGGCTCCATTCCTAAAGATGACGCAAGCTCCAAGAATGCCTTCTGTCCAAGCAATATTCCTACAGAAACCAGTCGTACTACTCATGTGCTTCATGGTAAACCGATGCACGAGGGCACTACGTAAGCAAACCGAGAGCACCAACACACTGCAGACTGGGCTATAAATACCCAATTATTTCAGTTTTTGAAGCTACCGCTTTTTCTAGCCCATTTAGCAAGATCAGTTTCTGACCCAAGATCTGCATTTACATAAGAGACAGCCCCATCCAAACTCCATGCTCAGGGACAGAGTGCTGAAAACCAAGATGAGTTCTCTATGGACATCTCCAGTGCTCATTCCAGTTCTTCAAAAACACAGCTAACCCACTCCCTGAAGGAGGACATGGTAATCACTCATACCCTTTATTTTTAGCCCTGCTTTTCCTTTAAAGCCCAGCAAGATATGTGGAGTTTTGCAGTGTGCAAAGAATCCCTGCTCATGATTAACATCTATGTGAATAATAGAGCTTTAATCTGGTTTCAGTCAGTTACCTACTGCTTCAGCAGTTTAACATCATGTGGGAGCAAGAGCAGCGAGTGTATTCAGCCAGCTTTCATATAACTCAAATAGTACTACAAGGCTTAATTACTTGAGATCACCAGATGAAAATCTCATCATATATATAAAAGGTAAAACATCTGCTGATGCTCAGGCAGTCCTGAGATGGGATGCTACACAGAAATCTCAGATAAAACTCCAAAGAGAACGGACTGAGAATCATCTGCCTATAAGAATTGTGTTCTTCCTGCTCCAGAGTCCCAACTTCAGCTGGGTGATGGGTCTGAAATATAATGGCAGGAACACAAGCAAAGTTCAACGTTCTAATTAGACACCTATTTTCAAGCCCAATCTTGCAGTAAACCCAGTGTGGCCTGAACTGCTCCTTTTCAAACAGCACAAGTGTGAAGGCAGCTCAGGCAGCAGATCCACCTCTCAGACCATGCACATGCTTTCTGTCATTGCACAGCTGGTCTTGGTGCCACCAGTCCTGGCTGAACAGAAGCAGAGAAGGAAATGCAATTCAGGCCACACTGTGATATGGCTGCAACTCATTCTCCTTCCATAGGGGCTGATCTGAAGCCAGCCAAAGTCACTGCGAGAGCAAAGTACCAAACCTGGCATCTCAAAGGAAATCAAACCGTGCTGCACCGGTTCCCGCTCGCAGCACAAATCAAGTGAGAGACACAGCCAACCACCTAAAGATGCTTTGAAAGGGCAGCTTGGTATTTTCCAGGCCTCCTTGGACATAACTGACCCGGAGAAGGTCCCTGGCTGCACCAGCCAGTTACCCTTTGAGCAGTGACCATCTATCATCCCAAGTCATTCAGCCATGAGTCACAGCTGTGCTCAGACCCTGTTCAGACATCTGCTCTCCTGCTGCCCAGGTTCAGATCCCGCAACAGATCCACATTCTGCTGGAGTAGTAGGCAGACTGCAAAAATCACTTTCAACTCACTCTCCTCATCACGTAAGCCAAGCTCTTTTCTCCACTGTCTAACTTCTTACTCATCATCTTTTCTCCTCCTCTACGCCCACATCCTCAAGTGCTCAGAGACAGTGATGGCTCTCTGTGAGGCCATTCTGATCCATTTCTGTAAGCCCTGCACAGACTCCTGGCACTCCAGCAGGCTCCGACAGCTCCCGCAGCTCTACACCATCCTCACGCAGAAATGCCGTAACACCAACAGCGTTAATTACCCACAGGGACACGGTGCCAACCCAGGGCACAGCCCCACAGGTTGGCAGTGCCCCTCTGTCTGTGCCACCACAGAGACACAGAAACACTTAGGCTGGAAAAGCCCTTTGAGAACATTCAGTCCAAGTATTCCCTCAGCACTGCCAAGGCCACCACTAACCCATGTCCACAAGTGCCACATCTACACATCTGTTAAATCCCTCCAGGGATGGGGACTCCACCACTGCCCTGGGCAGCTGTGCCAGGGCTGGACAGCCCTTTTGGACCATCTTGACCCCTCACACTCACCTGCCTGCTCACAGCACCACTGCCCAACACCACTTCCCACACTGGTGGGACGTGGCTCCCGATTAAATCCAGGCAAACTTTTCTAGAGACTGGGCTGGGTGACGTACCTCTATCTACTCTCCAGTTCATAATATAAATGTGATACTGATATTTTTCCCCCAAGTATATATTTAGGCATAATATATTTTAATGGCAAAAAGATGCTTTGTTCCATAGGGGATGTGAGTGTATGTATTTGATTCCTGTGCTTCCAACAGATCCAGGAATGGAATTTCATACTTTTATAAAATTAAGAACAGATGCTGTGGACTGTTTAAACCAGCAGAGAAAATAGTAAGAGGAACACTCCAAGGAAGGTGACATGAAAAAAAAATGCTGAACATTGCAGGAAATGGAAATACAATAATGACTGCGGGACTTCTGGGACACACGGGTCCATGCCACAAATCCCTCAGGAAAGACAGCTCCCAGCTCGGGCACATTGAAGTTTCTTCTGCATGAGCTAGAGACAGAAAAGTAATAGATAACAGCAGCTGAATATAGAGCACATTTATCTTCTACTACAACAGAGATGCAGTTCACCTCAAAATATAAATCACGGCACATGCAAAGAGAAATCCCTTCCTTTTCTATCAGGTTTTCCTCAAAATATTAAAACTAATGAAAGGCTGAGTTATGTTTGCCTGCTGCTTCTCTCTTTACTCCTTTCTGGCAGGTCCCTTGGCTGGGACAGTGGGGTTTCCTGGGAAGCCGAGGCACCACCAGGCTGCCAGCACTGCACCAGGCACCTACATATTTGTTCAGTGTTCCATATTTCCATTCCAGCTTTCAAAAGTGACAGAAACTTCTTCTGTTGGCTTTCAGTGCCCTGTTTGTCATCAGAAGGTTTGTATCTGGGGCTGAACCCAAGCCAGCATCCTTTTGGAAACGAACTGGTTTGGAATGAATGCCTGCATCTCTCTCTCCCGTGCTGACTCGGGGGATACCTCACCTGGAAGGAAAGGTACCACGTTTCCATAAGGAAAGGCACTCCTCAGAGTGCCAGGAGTGCTTCCAGCCTCTCTTCTCAGCCCCATACAGCACTGCATGGTGCCACTGGCATTGTCACCCCCGTTTTACAGAGCATTATGCTGAGGTATGGAGGACGTTAAGCAACTTTTGCCTCTGGTCACAGAAATAAGGGCAAGAACGGGACTGGAATTCAGAGCCTGAGCTCAGATCCTGCCTCACACCTCCTGCACACAGAAGAACCCGTATTGGACTTGCAGATCACACATTTGCATTGCAAAGTGAGGAGCAGTGCATAAATGCCTGTATGTACAAGCAGATGTGTATTCAGTAGGCAGATCTTTGGAAATTCACCACATAACATTCTGTCTACAAGTCAAAAGCCATCTCCAATTGCTAAAACTTAAATCAAAACACAAGTTGCTACAATTCATAAGGAGCTTAATATTTATTACCATGTATTGCAAGCGTGCAGCTACGTAGAAAGACTCCCTAACAGTCTCCAGTGATTATTCAAGGGACTGGGAAAAGAAAGAATAGCCTTTGATAGTAACAAAAAAAAGCAAGTGTGGAGAAAGCAATGTATTAAATCCTTTTCACAACCAAGAGGCCAATGAAAATGCTATATATTTATAAAGGAAATGAAAACCTGTCAGGGACAAAATGAACTGAATAACAGAGCTTGGGCTGAATAAAGATAAGCAAGAACTCAAGAACCAAAAACACCACCAGGGTGGAAAATGCAGCATGCTCTGCGTCCCTGGGAAGAGGGCTCTGAATGGATGTACAGCCCATTTGGGTACAAGTCAGAGGGGAGGCCCCAGCTACTCCCTTCTTCGGATAATCCACGGGCAAAGTGAGGTCAGCAGATGTGTTGTTCACAGGATGGATTGTACTGAAACAACTGGAGCATCTCCTGTGCATTCCTTGCGTAGGGACACAGGGGGAGGAGCACCCTGCAGCTCCCCGGGGCAGTGGGGTGCTCAGGACACATCACCAGTGTCTGCAGAGCAGCAGTTCAAGAGATACGACTGCCTGGTCCACCGCGGTTTGAGTGAGCTCTGGTTCCACATCCTGGATTTGTCCCCGTCCCTCTGCTGAGCCCACCAGGGCGTTCGTGGCTCCAGCAGCCCTTGGGCAGCAGGAGGCTGCAGGGGCACACATCAGCTCCCAGCCCTCAAGAGAAGATAAAGCCTTCAGGATACAGAGATAGGAAACCTGTAATCTGCCACAGGAAAAGTGCCCTCAGACCAAAGATCTGGCCTGTACGGGCTGGTCTGAATTCTAATTCCACAACTGGAAGAGCTGGCCCATCATATTTCTAAATTCTTGATGTTAAAAGACTACCTGAAAAATCACTGGGTAATGTAACAATTCATGAAAACTCACAAAAAATACAATGGTTATAAACCCTATCGTAATAGAAACAAGGCTTTTTAGTGTGCAGATGACTTGGATTCGGTTCCTGATATTAAATAATTTAGCTTTATGTATCTAATTGCAGGAAGTTTGTGTGATTTCGAAAATAAACAACATAAGTATTTCATAATTCAGATACTTAATTACTATTACCATATTGATTGCAGGAAATAGGATTAACCACACATTATATATTGTCAGAGGATAATGTCAACAATCTTAAAGTGAAGGCTACCAATGAATTAGCTGGCTGTACTACATTAAAAACAAAGTACAAACCATGGCCATCAGGAAGGAGAACTCTCAATAAACTGGCATGTTCATCATTCCACCTGGACTTCCCAGTAAATCCAGGAGCAGAATAGAAAGTGTGTAAACGTGCAAAGTTAGACTCATTCTCAGGAGGAAGAAAGTTAGAAGGTCTTTATCTCTTGAAGCTTTCCTTTCTTAGATGATTCATCAGAGCAGTCATTAAATAGGTCCCAAAATGAGTCCAACAAAGAACAGTAATGCTCCTTCCCCCACCAGTACCTACTGAGAGGTTTGGTGAACCAACAGGAGGGATCTGCTTGAGTGTATTTCCCAAAGGACACCTGAGGGTGGCACGACCTGTGCAGCTCACCAGGTCACCTCCTCCTCCCTGCGACCCCACTCTGCTGGGCTCTGCTGCCGGGGCAGATCAGACACAAAGGCAGAAGCACCTCAGCATTTATACCAAACTCACCCAGGGCTCTGCCCCTGCTCCCCTTCCAGCACCCTCACACAAAGGATGTGCCATGGGACATGCCTCGGGAAAGCTTCATGAAACACCAACAAGCATTTCCTACCACATAAAGCTCTCCAGAGCAGCTGGTTGCAGTCCCTGCACAACCACACCCACCTGCAGCCAGGAAGCCTGTGCTGTGCCAAACCTCCACCTGATACCATGGAGCACAGCCTGGAGAGTCCACTCCAGCTCTCAGCACAGACATGCTGTCATCTCAGATGGGAGCAGCAGAGGTTAAGTTGTGCATTAATAAGAAGTGTTGGTCTGAAATCTGAAAAGATGCTTTTAAAACCAAAAAACACAACAATGCACTGGGTTTGCATCTTCCTCACCACAGACTGCAGTTACCTCTCCTTACAGCAACAGAAGGGAAAGGGCATAACAGCAGCAGAGGCCTTTCCCTTGTACATGAAAAGCACATTGAGAATCTCCACAGAGGCACTTCAGCATCTCTTGCTGTACAGACCACAATGCTCTGATACTCCTGTTACTTGCTTTTCATCATCTCAGGGATCTCACAAATCCTGGAGTGTGCTGGGAGCTGTTCAACAGATCCTGCACGGGAAGGTGGCAGTGGTGGAGGGAGGGAGCCTGGCAGCATTCCACTGGTCTCCAGAGGCAGGGATGGCCACTCTGACCACTGCAAAGTGCATCTCCAGGCATCACAAACTCAGCTTTCAGCAGCCTTGCCTCACTCTTTTCTTGTCACCAGAGGAGCAGGAGAACACAACACCCCCCCCACCCTCCCCCATTCAGAGCAAAGGCACAAACCCACTGCAGTCACCCACCCACAGACAAGGGAGTCCCCTCAGGGCAGCTCTGTGAGCTGGGCAACGCTTTGCAAAGGAAATTTCTCAATGCCTTTTAGCCTTGAGAGCAGAGTAAATCCCTTCAACCCTAACTAGCATCCAAATTAGCATCTGAAGGAATGCCAATGGATGTCCCCAGAGAAACTGGCTCTGGCAGAAGGAATTAGCACTTTGATCCTCCTCTCTGGACAGTGGAGCAGCACTCGTTTGCACTCGCAGCTAACATAGTGCAGGACCCAACACAGGAGCTGTTCCTCCAGGGGACAACCCCTGACAATGCGTTAAGGCCACCTGCCTCATGCATGGTTAATGCTGCACTTCCCAGTGATCTGTCCAGGATCTCCCACCATGGCTTCACACCTGCCTTCAGCCCCTAAAGAAATACTAGTGCACTCAGAGCTCACCCTTACTGAAATCAGCACTTACTACATCTACATGTTTTCGCTTTGGCTCCTTCTGTGACAAGGTGAGACTACAGGCAAGTGATTTTGATCTTTCAGATGCAGAGAAACCCTGCCTGGTTCCCAAGGCTGGCATCATTGGTACAGCATTCCCAGCCTGAGGCTGCTGCTGGGCATTTCCCACAGCCTAAACCAGGTGGAGACTCCAGAGAACAGTGTTCCACAGCAGCCTTACACAAGGATTTAGGAGCTAGGACACCAGGATTTGCGTCATCTCCTCCAGAGACAGGGCAGGAAAGCAGAGCTGGACTCGTGTGGGGCTGGCAAATGTCCTCGAATCCCCCATGTGCATCCTGGAAGGTCGATTACTGCAACATTTTCACATGCAAATACCTCAGAGCTAGCTTCTCAGATTGACTTTTACCAGATAGATCCAGGGCCCAAAGGCACTAAACTCAGGCTTTAGCAAGCGAGAGCTGTGGTCTGATTTCCAGCAATGCCTGGTGCGTAAAGCAGCAGAGAACAACGGAAAACTCCTGGCACTGCCAGGGAAAATTCTGCTCATTCTACTTGTAATTCTGTATTACATGATTCAGCTACACAAAATCTCCCATCAGATGTGACAGAAAGAGAAACTGCTGTATTTACATAGAGCAGCACATAGCACATGTTTGTGTGTGTGCGTGTGTACACACCCTCCTTATGTTTTTCCAGGAAGCTGCAGGAATCAAAATCCATCTCCATTTGAGTTAGATAACCCTCAGAGACTTTCTTGAAAATCCCTCCATTTTTCATTTCCTCAATGTTGCAAGCTTAACCAAATATCCTAAGACTGAAACATAAATGAACACCAATGACTCTGCCCCAGCTCCACCTAATCTAGACATAAGGAGCATTTATAAATTCATTACCAACAGGAGTTGGTAGTAGGAGGATTTCCTTGCCCTCTCTGAAACCCAGCAAACCACGGCCAGCTGCTCAAAGTAGCACAAATCTTGGTAACTCTAAGCCATATGAAGTTTTAATAGCAATGCCAGGAGTAGGTGCTGAAGGCAAAGAGAGGCAGCCCTCTGCAGCTGCCCTCCCCACCAGGAGAAATTCCCATGTTCCGAAGCGATGGCAGACACTCCTCATGCTCCACTTTGGAAAGCACAAAGATGCTCAGTGAGAATCAGAAAACAAAATATTTTATGGCACAATCGAAGCCCAAATAATAATGCTGAACTGGAGGTAAGTGCATTTGAACAGAATGCACTTTCCAAGAGGACCCAACAGCAGGAGATTTCATGGCAGTGCACAACGTTTACAGCACACTCAGGTGAGGTTTTGGACCTTGCACAGCCAGCACTTCACTTAAGTCTATTTTTTGGCATACTGTGTGACCAGGGAGGCCATCAACATAAAGACTATTTTTCCCAATGCCAGTTCATAAAGGAGCACCAGCAAAATACATGAGGTACCACCAAGAACCCAAGGAGCTCTCCCACATCAGGCAAGGAGCCTCTTTCCCCACAGAAATCCCACAGACAGGGGGCCTGACACGACGTTTCCCACACTGGCAACACCACCCACCTCAAAAACAGGTCCCTAAGGAGTTAAATTTAGATATGAACTCTCAGTCCCACTTCAGTGACACTTTTGTGATGACTCAAAGAGGACTGTGAGTTTAGATCACGACTTGGCTGGTTTTTGAAAGGAGGACACCAAGGTGCAGCCCAGCTCTGCAGTCATTTCAGCCAGCAAACACGCCTGCCTGCAATATCACATGTCAAAATACTTCCAGCAAAACAGGTGAACTATCAGGACGTGATCACATCCACACCCTGAAGCCATAGTGCCTCATCAGACAGCAGGAGGAGGTCACGCCTGGGCAGAGAGAGCTGCAGATCTCCCCAGCACATCCCAACCCTCCAAGACACAGCTCCTTGCACCCCTTGCCCCACTTCTCTGTTAATAGAACACCCCAGAAGGCATGGCAAAATGTAAACATGGAAAGTTCAGATTTCCTGATAAGGCAAAGAAAACCACAGTTCATGACATCTCGCATTTCCAAAAATCCCATGGCAGGTTTCCTTGCTGGAGGTGACCTGACCCCCATCAGGCTCCAGCACAGGTAATGAGCTTTTCTTCTGCCTAGACCAAGCAGCTCCAGCTGCTCCATCCCCACAGGAGTCTAGCACTTTGGAGATTTAACAGCTTCTAGCTTTGCAGAAGAGCCATTGTGGGGTGAACACTGAGGAGGTGAGCATGGCACAGCTTTAGGAGGTGCCCACAGCAGCTGGCCCCAAACTTTCACTTTGCTTTTGGCATTTGATGCCTATTTTGCAACAAAATCCCAGTCAGCCTGTAAGAAAAACTGAATGATTAAATAGTGGCAAAAGCTCATAATTATCAGTCTACAGCAACCAGGCAGCATCCTTGATTAGAAAAGAGGGGAGAGAGGCTGCAGGAGACCCTGATAACCGGGTGCCTGCCACAGTAAAGGTGCCCACGCCTTTGGTACCTCCTGGCTGCAGCTGCTGTGCAGCCACCACTCCTCCACTCTGTCTTTCACTGCGTCTGTCATCTTTTCACTGCATCCATCACCTCTTCACTGCACCCATCCCTGATACAGGGGCAGCTCAGAGTGCGGCAGACCTGGACTTGCGAAGCCCATGTGCTTCTCTGGCACAGCCAAGGCAGGAGAGGCACCCCCAGGACAAACCCATCCCTCGTGCCTCTCCGCTGCACTGCCACCCTCCCTGCGGGACAATCCACAGCGCTGGCCCTCAGTGGAAGCAGAGGACCAGGAGTGTTCTGTGTGCCCTGTCCTCACAATGGAGGGAGGTGTGGAACCCCCTGGAACGTGCTGCCCAATTATGAGCCTCTCACCCAAATGGGGGCACCTGGGGCCACCCCTCCATAAGGCCACTCGCCTCAAGTTTACAGTGAGCTACTCAGAGAACCACAGCACACTCTCCACGGTTAATGTAAAATATTAATGTCTCATTTGTTCAACAATTTTGTGGAAATTAAAACTTTTAGGTTAATCATATACTGAACAATTTTAATTAAAGCAGTTATAAAACAATTAATCCACGAGAGCAGGCTTGGATCCTTGCCAGCCTTATTGGTTTAATACATGTAGGCAAAGCTTATTTCTCCCCGTGTTTGACTTAATGAATGCTAATAAGTGACACAAAATATGCATGTAGCGCTCCTAATATAGTTAGTCCATCTGGTTTCACTTGCATTTTGTATTTGTCATTTTGCTTTGATAGAGGAATTGAAAATGAATTCTCTGTGCTAGAAATTAGAAGAACTTTGTACCCTGCTTAATTTAAAATAATTTTTGCAAACCTTTGGGGGAAAAAGAGACAGCAATTGAGTACAGCACGTTAGCCAGCTATCTTTTAGGTTGTTCCAAGGTTGGAAAAGAGCACAGGACAGAAATATAGGACTGTGCCACAGCACGAAGGAACAAACAACATGCGCTCAGCTTTTTTTTCCACCAGTATTTCAAAAGATGTTTTTTTGCTTGAATAGATGGTAATATAAAGGCAGGGGATAAAATATGATTTTAAGCATCTGAGACAAATCCTCTACTATTCCAATTTGTTCTGCATTACAACTTGTTTGATCCATTTGGGGATGTACTTGTTTGCCAAAGCAAGCAGAGCTCAACCTCTTTGTTGAATATTTAATCTGTGCCAAAAATTTTTACCTTTTAGCACTTATGTTTGAATTATGCAGTCATGTTACTTCCAGTAATGCTCCGGACCATCACTGCTGGATGCAACCACTCAACCTTGCCATGTAAAAGCCATGGGCAAAGGCCCTGCAGAGTTGAACTCCCCTGCCTGCAGCTCTAACCACCCTGTGAAGAGCCTGATCTCTCCCAGGGACATGCCAAAAATGAAAAATGGGCTCCTCTTTGCCTAAAATCCAGATAACACAACTCATGTCACTCTGAGATCACACGTGATGTGTGACAGCTACGGGAAGTGGTCTCTGTGGAGATTCTAGTTCCCAACACACCATCAGCACCTGTCTGCAGTCCCTTCAGGGGGCCCCAATTGCCCCTGAGCAGCCAATGAGGGTCCTTCCATTAATACCACTGGGGTCTGCACCAGCTCTAGAGCTCTAGACACATCCCCCTAAAACCAGAGTGACAAAGCAGGAGGCGCAGCTGCCCCGGCTTAAACTGTGCACAGTTTCCTTCTTCCCCACCTAAGGTCACTTCCCATTTCTGCTGCTGAGATGTCCCAAATGGTGACAACAGGGAGCCTGCTAGAGCTTAAAAACTAGCTCTGTTCCCAGGGGACCAGTGTGCCAAATTCAGTCACATCAGGACGAGCAGGAGGAAGGGAATCATGTGCGCGTGTCTTGAAAAGTGCATGAAAGACAGGAGGGCAGAAGAGGAGAGCACCACCGACCACCCACTGACCGCCGCGACCCTCGCTGTACCCTCAAGGTGATGAAGGGGAAAGCTTCCTTTCTCCCAGTCCTTCAGAACTGCAAAAGTGACAATAAATCTGTGCACCAACCACTGGCATTATCTGCTTAACCAGGTAATTGGTTTATGGGCCACCCTTGGGCTCACCTTGATCTACAATTTCTGAGTCACACTGCTCCTCACTGACGTCTCCTGGTACTTCTCACGGGAAAGGTGCTCTGACCACTGCAGGAAGGAAATGTGGGCACATAGCCTGTGCTCCCTACTCATCCCACACCTGACCTGCCCTGTCCTGCAGCATTTAGCCATGGATGACCTGAAGGCAGCAAGACCTGGACACCTCCATGGTAGAAGATGGAGCCTCAGTCCATGTTAAATTTCCAGCCGCTCATTAAAAATGCCAGCTCAGGAAGGCAGCACAAGAGGAAGATGGAGTGTAGGGAGCACAAGGAAGAGACAAGGAGGAGGTGAAACAAATGGGAACAGCTTCAGGCACATGAATAACTGCCTTACAATGAACTTGCTCACTGTTACTGAGCAAAATTTGGAAACTGGTGTGTGAAATGCAAGCCCTCTGAGAGCCCAGGGTACTGCGGTACCTGGGGGAGGGCAGCACGGAGCTGCCCCTTGACCAGGGCTCAGAGCCCATGAATTTGTCAGCCTGGTTAACCCCTCCTGCAGCGTGACAGGAGGGGCTGAGCCTCCCTGTGTCTGCACCCCACTGCAGATCCCCACACCTTGGAGCTCTCCGCACAGTTTGCCAGCTCAGATCTTAGTCAGAGTTTATCCCGCAGCAGTCTCTTCAACAATGATATTGCACTTTTCTGCCAGAAAGGTCCCAAAATAGCTCACGACTCACATGCAGGCTGCTGGAGCCCATGGTGTAGCAGCTCCTGGTGCAGCAGGCAGGGGAGCTGGGCCTCCTGGTGAGGTGACCCAGCAGGTACCAGGAGGTGAAGCTGTCACAAAGCAGCACCTCCTGTGCACATCCTGCCCGACACCATGGGGCTGACATTCCTGGTGGTGACACCAGCCCGATGGGCTGACGGGTGACACCAGACTGATGGGCTGATTCTCTGCAGAGTATGAGCAGAAAGGGAGACCCAGTACCAACATGAAATTAAAATAGAGCGCCTGGGTCACCTCTTCGTCCCTAGAACTGAGAGCTCGCCAACAAGCTCTTTGTAAGTGCTAAATACCTTCTCTGTGTGTCACTTAGAAAAAAAGAGATGTGAANTTTTTTTTTTTTTAAAGTGTTTAAACATCCTACAAACACTGTTTAGGGAAGTCAGCAGGAGGTCAAATAGAAGCCTTGTGTCTCAGTGGATAACAATCCTTCTGTGAAATCATTCCAGCACGAATCAAGTCACTCTTACATCTCCCTCTCCACCTTTTTTTTCTTTTATTTTAAAGGCATTTTAGCAAAGCTCACTTTGAAGTTTAAACCTTCTGCAACAACACCGCTTGCCAACAAGATAAAATATTTAGTACTGCTATATACTAAAATCATATCTCTAACAATACCTTCCACGCTTGACATAGCACAAAAGTTAATTCAGCCAACAAAGCAATGCTTGCATTTTGTGTCTCAAGAAGCAGCAATTTATCTTTTTTGTATATATAAATTACATACACTATTGTGCCATTTAAACCTAAAGCCTCCTGTTGTTAAATAGAGAATAGAAAGATCTTTAAATACAGACAAAAAGATCAGAGTTCTAGAAAGAGCTGTGACAAATGCAGGATAATGTTACCAGCCTGGCACAATAGATGTGAAAACCATGATGCTCCCCAGCAAATCCTCCCTGCTCAAGCCGACTCGAGTCCTTCGTCTCCTCGGGTTGGTTGGGGCTGCCTCCCTCTCTTGGAGGGTCCCTGAACAGCTGATGGGGAGCACTCACCATCATGGACTGAGGGCTTCAACAGGAAAACAAAACAATTTTAGGTGAGCACCGGCAGTGCCTGGGGGTGACAACAGCCCGTGTCACACCTCCTGCACCCACTGCCTCGGAGCAGGCACATGCAGCAGGGCTGGCCAGGAGAGGCTCCCCCTCTGCAAACAGATGTGCTCCCAGGAAAGGCAGAAATGGTGCAAGGGTTAGGGAAGAGAAGGGATACTCATCCTGCAATCTGACCTTCTGGGTTTGTTGTTTGAGAAAACAATGGAAATGTTGCAATGTCTGCAATGCTTTGTTGGCAAGGTTGTTCCTCAGCTTTTTCTCCACTACTGGTCTTGCCTTCTTGAGTCATCTCTTAAAAACAAACTTTAAGAACCAATAACTACCTTCCCCCAACAAAAATCATACCATCTGTTCCCATTTCTGCCCTTGCTTTTATAAGCTGCTCTTTACCATGCGAAGAGGCATCACCTCAGTCCCTCACGTATCACGTCCCCTCTCCCAGCATAATTCAATGGATTTTACTCTTTCACATAAAATTAGCAGAAACAGTCCCAAAATGTCTGTATTTTCTCATCTCTTTGCTGTACCTAGAGCTGACAAACATCTTTCCAAGCAATTCAATTCCCCTCTCACATATGCTCAGCACACATGCACTGAGTAATGCCATCTCCACAGAACCAGCTCAGGGCTCCCGAACTCAAAAAAAGGCAAACTAATTTAAAACGAACATATAAATGCCTTTTCTATCCCTTTTGCCTCCACAGGATGCAAACCACAACAGTGCCAGTGTGAACCAGCCCCCAGTCCCCCAGACCATCTCTGGAGGTCTGTGTCACCCCCGGCTCCTCCCACTGGTCCATGATGCCAGTTGGGGTCGGATTTGCCTTCCCATCCTCATGCTCCCCACCTGGCCCTGCTTCGCTCTTGTTCCATTCAAATACTGACTTCAACCTCCATGTTCACCTCTCAAAGCCTTCCAACCAGGAGCTTTAAGATGTTTCACATCCTCCCCTGCACTCTGGTGTCTCTCCCGTTGCTGCCCCACCAGACTGGAGGAGGCACCACTGGAAGCACGGGGCGGAAAACAACACAGCTGGGGGCTTTTTACAGCGTGAGCCAAACAAAACCCAGACACTGCCAAATAACTGTTACCTGCAGCTTAAATAACTGATTTTTGTAGGTTTATTATTTTTTAAACAATAGTTTGTGTGTACACATCCATATATGTGCTTTTTTAAGGTACAGACAAGATTTTCATGTCAGTGATTTTATTCTGCTTTTCTTTGAAATTAAGAGCATAATTCACCAAGTGCAAAATTCTGCTAGGAACAAGCATTTCTAAAAATTCATCCTCTGCTTTCCCATTAAGAATTACACATGGCAAGAGCCTTGATCTTCATCTCACTTACATGTGATGTAATTCTAAAGGCAGAAGAAGAAATACTACTAATTTACTCCACAGTAAATGCTGCAGTGGTATTCATGACATTAAGATCAATGGCACAGAATCAAGCCCTCCTAACTCAGGTTCAACACCAGGACAGCAGTACCTGTCATGAGCTGGTCTAGGCAGGTATTTAGGCAGAACCTCCAGGTTATTGTTTCCTCCCTGCCTTGTGCAACTGCTGCTGCAATGTTTTTTTAAGAAACCTCGCTCAGGGATCTGACTGCCGACAGAGTGACCTGATGGGCAAGGCAAGAAGCAGGATTCTGCCACCATGGGAGGCAGAGAAAGGTGGAAACTCACTCACCTTGAAATCAATGCCACTGAGCCCTGTCCCTGTGAGAGCACCCCAAAGCCCTGGGGAGCACTGCTGCCCACACCGGCGACCGCCTGCATCCCCCGCGGCAGCCGGGAAACGTGACTGAGAGATGGAGCTCTGCAAAATGATCTATGAGAGGGAATCAAATAACAGTAATAAAAAAGCACTCCACCTGTGGGTGATCATACTTTTTAAGATGGATTAACAAAATGACTGCTTATTTATTGAAAATAATGAATAGCCTAGTGCTTTTAGTTCGGAAAGGGATGCAGGGGGGAAACTTGCTGCAGCAGGGTTTTAAATAAAGTGAAAACTTATGGTGATGGCATGCATCACAGCCAGGAGGGAAACGGGGACTCTGGGGAACATGACTAATGGCAGCTCCTGGAAAGCACACAGGACTGTAAGCAAAGCCAGTAAAAGTCAAATGGAGAGAAAGGGAAACGTAGAAAGAAAATGTAGGTTTGCTCAGCCTGGCTCAAGACTGACGCCTCAAACCAGGATTTCTAAGAATTCTGAAACAAAGGGAAGGAAATGCCACCCCTGAAGTAACCCTTGCATCAGGTTCTATCTTGTGTCTCTGGACTCAGGCCAAGCCCACGTGCACGAGCATCTCTATTAATACATGAGCTAGAGCAGAGACTGTCTAAAAGGAAGAGCAAAACTCTCAGCCTGGGCTCCAGGGTCTATCAGTCAGATTTCCAACAGGTCAGCACTAAGCCCTCAGAGCAGACTTCCAATTTTGGGTATTTCCCCTCTTACCAGACTCTTTAAACACCTAAATCTTAAAAGCATCTTTCATCAGCACCTATGAGTGATGCAAGGAAGGGCTTTTTGTTTTACAGAGCAGTGCAGAGAAAGCAAGGGATCAGATTTCTGGGTCTAAATTCCCCTCCCTACACCACGGGCTGTCTCTAGTACACCTTGTCTAGAGATCTTCAGGGTGCTTTGCCACAAGGAACCTCGGGAGTGGAGATTTAGCCCAGACTCAGCTGTTCTTTACATGACTGCACAAGACCAAGTCCCCTGCCAGAAGAGAAACCGAACCCAAGTTCCCCTGTTGTTCCTGCCCATTACACAACCCCCTCCACCAAAAAAAACATTGCATCCATCCCTGATATTTCACAAGTGGTGAAAAACAGGTACGAGCAAAGGTATTGCTAGGATTTTAACCCCAATAACCAGAAAAGCAGTGCAACACCACGAAAGTAAAAACGCCTTTTAAAGATGAATGCTGTAAACCCAGATTTAACTTTACTCTGTTCTTGGGACTTCATTAAGCAGCAGCAAGAAACAGGCAAACCGAATGTGACGCTTCACCAGGACCTTCATGACAACGGGATTAGGAACACCCTGAAGGTAACACAGCAGCACCACAGACTCATTTTTTTCAGCACTTTGTAACACAGTAGTGGAAGAGGAAAGTGGGGTCATTCAGGACAATGTGATCCACAGTACACATGGGGGGAAAAGTAAAATGCTTCCCTCTGGATTAGCATCCTTCCCAACTGTACCCAGCGAATCATGGAAGCAGATTAGTTCTGGGCGTTCATTCCAACCATAATCCTCTCACCCCAGTGCCATTGCCTTCATGGTGCTAATTCAGTGAAACAGAAGATCCCCCTCATGGCTCGTCTCAATTCCCAAGTGATGGCTGATAAAAAACAGGACCTTATTCAAATTTGAGCTATCACAGTGCAGAAGCACAGAGTACTTTACTTTGACACCAATACTGCTGAACAAAAACTACCTCAAGATATTACTAATTCCTTTTAAACTAAAAAAATGCACATTCTTGGTTTTTCTGCCTGTCACATTTCTATTCGGACATCCAGGACTTGCACAGAACTGAACAAAAAAATGTACTGCTCCTGACAGCTCATTCCTATACAGGGAAGAGTTAGATGAAAACTGAAACTCAGCATCCAAGCTTTTAAGAAACTAACCTGGCAGATTGCACGCAAACTTCCTTGGCAAACACAAACAACAGGAGCTGAATAATACATAAAAATATATATTGACAGAATTGCTTGTGTGCACACCACTTTCAACGTATATGATGGAAGCACCAGAGAATCTTTATGGAAAGCCAGCACTGACTCGGCTTGAAAGGCACCTTAACAAACAAAGGAAGTACATTAAAAAAATGCAGTGCTAAGACATTATCAAAACATGCATTATAGCTTGCGAAAGCCCTCTGCCAGTGAGTGTGTCTGCAGAGGACCGTGCAGAGCATTGATCTGTCTGTGTTCTGGGCGCTTTTCGGGTGATGCCTGACCGGAGTTTACAAGGGCAAGCTCAGAGGTCCCCGTTGTTTATTTCTCTGCAGTCTTTTACTTGTCACTGATAATAGTTTTCAAGCCATCCAGCCTTGGAGGATGCAGACAGAGGTTTGCCAGGGGTGAGAGGTCAAAGCAATAATGTGCCGACCAGGGTCAGAAATATTTATCTGCACCAAAATGGTTCTGGATAATCAAATAGTTGAAAATTAGTTTTGTGACAGGGCTTGTATTATTTGGCTGTTTTCCTTACACAACACAAATAAGGAGTAGGGCCTGTCTCCAAACAGGAGGACACTCCACTACGTGTCTGTCTCACCTGCTGCATGCAGAGTTTGACAATCCTCCTGTGGCATTTATCAACCTGTTCCCGCCACCTTGGAAAGAGCCCCTGCCTGGCTCCAGCCCTTCTGAGCTTGCTGTGGGCACAAAGGCTGCAGTCAGAAGCTTCAGGGGGCAGGGAGCAGCTATTCCCAGGCATCAAACATCCCGATGATGAAGTCACCAAGCTCCTACACCTCTGGTAAGTGGTACAGGGGGAAGATCAGACACCCAGCTAACAATAAATACTGGAAACAAGATTGCTTCAGAGCTGGCTGAGAGCTAAAATCTTCTGGACAGATAAAATCACTCACAAAATACACCTGAGTGCGAGCCCTTCTGCAGATCAGCAGGCACACCAGCACTTGGTATTCTCCATCTCCTTTCCACTCTGCCAGCTTTTTTTCACTTCATGTTTACTGGTAATGCAGTAGAGCACCAGCCCCCTGGATTTCAGTAAAGTATTTACTCATTCTGAAATGGGAAAACATTGCTCTTGTTAAAAATTTCCATCAGACGGAAGCAGATCTGCTCCTCTGATAATATAATGACACTGAGGTCCTCAAGAGAACCCCCTCCAAAGCTAATAAAGTGAAAACAAATCCAGTTACATCAGGTTAATTTAAAGAATTCTCTTTTTTAAATGTACATGGAGAGAAAATGGAAGAAACCTTCTAAATTAATTCCAGCATTATAAATTTGATTTAGCGAGTGCAGTGTGCACCACTGTGAGAGCAATAACAATATAGGAAAGTTTTAAGCAGAGAAAATAAATTATTTCAAAAGGGAGTGGTGACGGAAGAAACGACAAATGTGTGAGAGAGAACCACTCCAATATTAATCAGAGATCTGCAATTCTGTTTGCATTTGGCTTCATTAAACGAGGAATTAGCAGAGGCTCCAGACTCAATGGCGAGAAACAGCTGGAAACTCAGCCAAACCCCTCCAGATGTGCCTGGTTCTTACCCCTAGACACAGAAGAGCCTTGGGTAGACCAGCTCATGTTCCTGCTGCCATTCTTTGCACACGCAAGTGCAAGTCCCTCATCTCTGGGGAGCAGTTGCAGCCTCAGCTATTACAAAGGAGCAAGAGACACTTCATACTTCAAATCAATGTGTCTTTCCAAGCTACAGCTCCCAAAGGGGGTTTTAAACCCATCTAAAGTGAACAGTGATCAAGAAAGTGAAGAGCTTCAGCAAGCAAGCAAACGAACTGCAGGTTATACTATCTAAATGTGGGAGCATGTCCCAGTGTTCCCCTTGCCTGGTTCCTTGGGAGCCAGGAGGGAGCTGATGTTGGGATGTTCTGGGCACCTCCTGCTGCGCCTGAGCCTTGGGCAAACCCTGTGCTGGAGCAAGCAAATGGAAGAATGCTGAAGGATCTGAGATCAGCAAGCAAGGACAGCCACCTTTCTGCCAGGAACACAGGGCAGCTCCCAGCCAAACAATGCACCTACCTGTTTGCACTGCAGCGATGACAGCACTGGTGCCTTTTCTAGGCACAGTCTCCAGGTAACTCAAACTGCAAAGTCTTTCATTTTCACAGGAACAGGGATTTTTTCTCCCACCACAGGAGATACTGACCCAAAACACATTCCCTTAACGCAACCCCATGTCTCTTTGCAAAGCAATTGGCTTGTTTTCCTTTGGCTTGGTATCAATCACACCGGCCTCTCAAACCCTGGTAGCTGGCAAGCAACTGCTGTGGCTACATAACTTCCACCCAAGCCAGTGGGAGACTTGAAAGAACAAGCCCATCCGTATGTGAACTGCTGCCACTCCTGGAAGAGCCTTGCTGCTGTGGAGGCAACACTGGGGCCCTGCTCCATGCTGGGGGACCAGCGCCTCCACCTCCAGCACCATATGGAAAAAGGGAAAGCAAACGTAGCGGCAATTTAAGCCAAAGCAGATAACACCAGCCATGGATGTATTCAATGAAAAAAAAAACCCCAAAAGACAACACAAGGAACAGCAAATTAATACATAAGCTGAGCTCTTTTTTATATATAACATCTGTCAAAATACTGAAGTGTTTGCTTTTTTTGTACAAGCAGGAGGTTATGATTGTGCAGACAGTCATAAAGCAGGGCAGTATTATAAAAATTAGGGATTTCCTTCATTGTCTCTACTGGTTTGCAGTTACTAATTATGAGACTGCTAAGTGCCAAATGGTCAACGAGCAAATCTAATTGTTATTTAAGTGCAGCCAGCCAGGTTGCAGATACTCTCACAATACACATATGTACATTTAATACACTGCTGGTGACATGTGGAGTCGGGTCTAGCAAAGGGAAGACAGCACCACGTCTCCCAGCCACGTGTTTGGACACACTCTGCCAGAAGGCACATCAAGGCAGCTGAGAAAGAGGCTCATTTTTTCTGACTTGGGCTCCTTATTGCAGGAACCAAGTAGCAGGAGGCAGAATACAGAACCAGCGAATCGAAGAATGGTTTGGGCTGGAAGGGACCTTGAAAGGTCACATAGTCCAACCCCCCTGCCATGGGCAGGGACACTTCAACAAGGTCAGGCTGCTCAGACCCCCATCCAGCCTGACCTTTAGAGGGTCCAGGGATGGGGCACCCACCACCTCTCTGGGCAACCTGTGCCAGTGTTTTATCACCTTCACCGTAAAAATGTCTCCCTTATGTCTAATTCAAATCAAGCCTCTTAGTTTAAAACCAATTCCCCTGTCCTATAGGCTCTACTAAAAAGTTTCCTCATCTTTCTTACAAGCCCCCTTATAGTACTGAAGGGCTGCAATAAGGTTTCCCTGCAATACTCTGAATTTTTTTAAAAGTCACAGGAGACATCCACACAATGCAGAATAATGACCACAACTGAGGCTTTAATCCCTTATAACGCCAAAATCTGTCCCCTTTCTACAGCAGGGTATGGGAACTGGCTCATTACTTCCATGGGCTGGAAAGGGTGGGAGCGATGGCAATGGGGTAGAGATAACTGGGTACAAATCTTAAGTTAATGGTGCCACATCAGTCACTTGCAAACACCCAGAGGTGCAGCAGGGTGAGGATCAGTGCATCACCTCGAGGATGGACAGAGAGGGAGCAGAGAATGGGACTGCTGCCACCCCACCCATCACACCCCAGAGGGCTGCTGTGTGGAAAGGGCAGGTGATACAGCCAGAACAAGAATGGGGAGGAGGAGATGAAGCAAGTCAGAGTCCAGCAGCTACACTGCAATAGCTGGGTCCATTCCCCCAGCAGTGCCCAGATGGGAGCAGGGAGTAGCACCCAGTGAAATAACTTACACCTTCCTCTTGCACAGCCGAGCACTGAGCCCGAATTACAGCACTGCGCTCTCAGAGTGATTCCCAACAGAGAGGGACTGGATGCTGCCAGGAGTCCAGCACCTGGCTCCGCTCCATCTCTGCACCCTGGGGGCACAAGCTTCCCAAAAAAGCCAGTGCTCAGTCACCATGTCCTGGGGCAGGCAGCACACACTGATACCTGAGCAAAGCAAGGAGGGCGGCCCAGACCAGCAAGCTCACCTGAGCCTCTGGCAATGAGGTAAATTTATCCTTTCTCCAAGCCCCAGTTCCCCAGAGCATCCTGGTCAAAATGGGAGGACCTCATGTATTTGACCACCACTCCAGAGACAGAAAGTCAGCTGAAAAGGGGACATGGAGGATCCACAGGAATGAATTAAGCAATTCTTCCCAAGTGGCACAAACAAAATACAGCATGATAATGAGGAAAATATCTTTGGTTTTTACCCATTTGCAATGCAATTATCATCTCAGATTTGCAGCTCTACTTCACCCTGCCAACTTCTTTTAGAGTTTGGGTCAGCTTTTTAGGTTTGATTTTTCTTTTTTAACTGCATTGTCTTCCTGAACTTTTCTGGGGCACTGCATTACAATGGACTCCACAGAGCTAGTCTACGACAGTTCACCTTTAAAGGATTAGGCAGCCACAGAAAGTATTATAGCAATGCAGTTTATGTAGACCTGGAATGTATTCTCCAATGAGATTAACCTATCTAATAGGATTTGGGGAAGCTTTCAGGTCCATTAGGATGCCCCCTACATGCTAAAGGCTCCAGATGCTGTAACCATTTGATTTAATCTAATCAAGACTGCCTAGGTGTATTTTGTCCGTGGATGTTTCTGTCATTTTCATATTACATCTCAATAGACAACTTCCATCCAAGTTCCATTGTGTACAAACAGGCAGACACATTTGAGGCTGATCTTCAATTATAAGAGACACTAATTATTAAAGCCTGGGTTTATGGTCTAATCCTGCAGGGTATGCTAATGATGGGACACTCCATGGACCCACTTTCCTTTATTTTACCTTACAAACCATTCTGCCCTGTCTCTTTTTGTCACTCATCCCTAGGAAGAGCCCTCGGTGCTCCTGGGTGCCAGGTGCTGTGCAGAGCAGCAGTGCTGAGGATCAAAAGGAAATAAAAGCATTCTTATCCCAGAGCTCTGGCTGTGCAAACACACACAGCCGGACACAGCCGCAGGCCAGCACGGAATGAGAGATGGAGGGGCCTCTGCAGACATCTCCTTTGATAAGCAAAGATGATGCCATAAATCGCACTGATGAGCACTTACCCTCTGCAAGTGAGCAAGGGCCCTGGGAGGGATGAGCAAGTGCAGGAGTTACCATCTCCTCAGGGGCTTTTAGCCCTAACAAAAACATTTCCTTTCTCCACAGGTTAAACAGAGATCCTCAGCACACATTCTTTCAAGTCCAGCCTGCAGAGGAAAGCAAAGGCCAGCTCCCAGGCTGGCAGGCATTCCTGGCTGACAGAGACAGAGAAGCGTCCTGCATCCCCCAAAAATGTCCACACATCAACTGAAGTCAACTGTGCACACACAGCTCCCACCAAGCAAGGAAAGCACCCACGAGTGAGAGAGGCTGGAGCAACATCTGGAGCATCCAGGTGTGACTTTTGCAGTTATCTGCTCATTTGTCATCTGTGTCCTTGCAAGTATGAAGCAAACATAGACCTTTAGGATTCAGGAGGTTGCACTGGAGAGTCCTGAGCGCCAGATTCACCTGGGGTGTGACTGTCACACATCCATCTGTGTCATTTTAAGCTCACAAGGAGCAGCTGCAGTGCCAAGTGACGTTAACCTGAATCGGGCAGGCTCAGCAATGCTGCAGATCTATTCAAGCCCTCCTTTATGTTTATTTTCAAGGACTAGTTCAGGCATCTCTTCCTCAGTGACATCCATCAGAGGAAAGGAGCAAAGATGAAAGCCTGCAGCAGCCTCTGGGCAGGATTTGTCCAACCCTGTAATTCAGCCCTCCCAATAGACCAAAATTTGAGAGGTATGGGCACACCAGGAAACACGAACCATTTGAGCTGATCCTGACTTACCAGGAGGCAAGGAAGGGATTCCTCATTCCCCAAACACCTTCTCATGTGACTTTTTTCTTAAATTAGTATTCTTTCCATTATTTTTCCAGTGGAAACAATTATTTTTAGAATCAAGGCTAAAAGGCCCACTGTTTGTTACTGACAACTCAGAAACACAATGTCCCTCCAAAAGCCTTCAACCCTGCCCCTACAGAAATCCCACTGTCAGCAGCTTGGCCCTCTTGGATTGCCTGTGCTGCAGAACAAATACCATCACTCATCCCATCAAGCTTGTGTAAAATCAAAATACACCACAGGCACAGCACAGAGTATATTTATGTTTTAGGGACTGGCTCATATATAGCAATTTGTGGTTGTGAACAGCAAGTGGAGGTTACAGAACCAGCATTTCAGGAGATACCAAAACAAACTCAAGATGGATGGAAGGCAGCAGATTCTCAGCTCTGTAATGCAGAGGTCCTCCATTGATTTCAACAGCTTTATATTCAGGTGCAGCCGTCATCAGTTTCTGGCCTGGTGCATGTTGCCAAATACTAGGTGTTCTGCAATCCCATGCCAAGGCACGGGAGACCTCTGAGCAAGTCAAGTGAAATCTAACACTGGCATATACTAATAACTTCACATGCAAATTGACTGACTCACTGCAAATCTTTTCCCCTTGGTATTCATGAGAAAATCCAGGTTTAGCTCTCAAATTCCCTCAAAACGCTTAAACACTGCACTTGTTTTAAAATGAGAATTAAATCTGCATTCAGGAAGTTACTTTGGATGTAGGTTGGTGCTAACTCAAATGAAATTATAGTTCCATTTTCCTTAAACAAAAAGTTTTGTCACTTCTAGAAGCCCTGCCAGAAACAAGTGGCCCCACTGCTTAATTAATTGACTCCACGGAGTCAAGTCATGCAGATGTGAGTCTGGCTCTGCCACAGATGCTGCAGGTGACCTAAAGCAAGTCACTTAATAGTCTCTGGGCTGCCCTGTCTCACAGGAGAGCACTCCACGATATTTCATTTATGCTTAGCAAATACTGTTAAGTCTTTGGGAAGAAAAGACTGAAGAAATGCAAATAACTTCATGCTCGTTCCCATTGCTGCACTCCAATATTCTTTTTTGCCCCAGTGTTTCTATAATGCTATTTTATTTCCTTTCGCCCTTCCTGTGTGCAGGGTGCTTGTGTAACAAAAGCAGTACGAGCTGCTATGGGTTATGCTTCGATTCCTTTGGGCTTTCTCCTGTTGAACATTTCCCTCTTTCACAGAGCTGCTCTGGCTTGGACAGGAGGGAGCTGGAAGGGAGCGAGGCTCAGGACAGAGCTCACAGTTTGATGGAGACTAATGACAAATCCTTGGCCCGCCATTTGACCACAAATTAAAAGCCATCCCAAAACAGTCTGTAACACTTTTGGAAAATTGCATAAATGCACTGAAACTGAATGCAACTCCTGTATCAAATCCAGCTGCTGCTTTAAAAAAAAATAAAATAGGAATAACAAAAAAATCTTACAAGCCCTCCACAGCCCCATCAGTGATTAGAGAAGGACCAAGTGCAAACCCAGCAATACAGGAAATAATCTCTGAAAATTAGTGAGAATAGGCATAAACTGACTGGATGACCACCGCTGGTTTAAACGTTAAAAAATCTTCATTTTCTTCTTTTATGTCAACTTTGCAGATTCTCCTCTTTAACAAAGCTGAGATAAAAAAAAGAAGCTATATCTGATCTCATCAGCCATTCTGTCTTTAAAGCATTTGACTACAATCCGCACCAGACATACTTAGCAAACTTTAAAATACAGCCTCTCAACATTGTTACAATTAAGTCACTCTGAAATGTCATGAAAAGCAATCTAGTCCCATTAAAATCTTCACACTCATTAAAAAAGCACTTACAGACTCGAAAATGTTCCTAATACATTATTTAAAGACACAAGATGTACAGTGACTAAAAACCTTGTACAGAAAGAGAATAGCAACAGTCTGCTTTAAAAAAGCCTGTGTGCAAATGTGTGTTATAATTAGCTAATTGGGAAACTGCAGGTAGAAGGCAGTTTGTCATCTACTGGGTTTTGTCTAGGGGTTTTATTTATTTCACTCTCTTTTTATTAAAGGAAGAAGGAAAACGGTGCTTTCTTTTTATGGAAGGAAAAAAAAGCCCATTGTAGGCAATTTATGATCATTATGCAGATGACATGTGCCAAAGCCACCTCTTTTTCTGGAAGGGGTAGGGAAAACCACAGACATCTTCTGACACCAGGCAGACAAACAAAGAAGGGGTCACTGGAAGTTGTGCCTGTGAGGACCAGAATCCCAGAACAAAGACAAACGAGCTCGGGCTGTAACACAGCCACTGTCCTCCTATAATGCTGCATCTTTTTTTGATGTTAATAGAAGATGAAGGTATAAAATTTGCATCTTTATTGAACCCACTGCTAGATGAACCATGTTCCTGCAGAGCCCCAGAGCAATAGAACAACAGTGGATGTTTCTTCCAGGGAAGGCTCTCACTTCTCCCTGGACCTCACTCCATTTAAATACTTGGATTTTACTGAAGTCTTTTCACAATTCTGACCAGTGCAAGAAGGGAATCAGGCTGCAGAAAGGCATTCAGCCATCATTTGAAGGAGTTGGAAGAAGAAGAAAGAATCTGAAAAATGGATGGTGAGAGGGATGTCCCTGTTTTCAGCAATACCAGGACAAAGCAGTAATTTAAAAACAAATTTGGAAAAGAGGACAAAGAAAAACAGTATTCACTTGCAGAGAATGAGGGGCAAGAGCTCCTTGGCATCCTACAGAAGCTTCCAATCAATCAACAAAAAAAAGAATAAAGAATCCAATCTAAATCAACTTTCTGAATGGCCTCCTTCTCCCCAAACCATGACCCCCTGGAGAGCAGCGTGGTTCAGGGAGAGCATGAGGGCTCAGCCCAACCTGCCAGATGCTTCCAACTACCTCTGTGCCTTTTCCCCAGGAAAACATAAGGCATCACACTGAGCCAGTAGGAGCGGCCACCTCGCTGGGTGCTCTGCCAACAGCCAGCTGAAGGTCTAAGGAAGATCAGAATAGGCTCAGAGCATAATGAGTCTACCCAGAATAATCAGCCACCTGCACAAGTTGTGACTAGGGATCTCCTGAGTCATGCTCTTTAGCAGCCTTGCTCTGTCTCTTCCACAAATGCCTCCAGCACATTTCCAAACCCACATCAGTTTCTCACACCCACCCAGAGGTGATGATTTCCACAGCTCGCTGCCTGCTTGCAGGAAGAAATATCTTCTTCTGCCTCTTTTGAGCCTCCACACTTCATCCGCCACCTCTAGGTCTGGTATGAAGAAGAACTTGAACAGTCACTCTCCATCTACTTTATTCATGGCTGTATCAATGTTTATCACACTCCTGCTTAATCATCCCTTTTCCAGAGAAGAGCTCTCCTCTGTTCACCCACTCTGTACAGGGAAGGTTTTTTCTCTGATCACCATCTTCACAGCCCATCCCTGTACCTCTTCCAATTTAATTATACCCATTAGAGATAGGGAGCACATTCCAGACATAGAGATCCATGGATATCTACAGCACTATGATGGCATCTTCTTTTTCTCCTGTATTTCTGCTCAACAAGTCCTGATATCCCATTTGTTCTGTGAATGCTCTTGAGCCCTGAACTGGTTATTTCTTTAGGATTGTCCTCAGAGGGCAGGGGAAGAGATGTGTGCAGATGTGTTGTATCAACCAAGGGAGCGCCCTTCCTCTGCTCACCCACAGTCCAGGAGTGCTCAGACTCATGGCCCAAAGTCTGGGACAGAGCAGGTGTGGGGGGGACAGAGCAGGCACGTACCCAAACAGGACTGAGATCCATCACATGCTGCTCTTCCAGCCTTGACCAAGCTGGGTTAAGACATTACAGCTGAAACACACTGCAGCACAAAAGATATATCACAGTGATTCGTTATTGCAAATCTCCAGTGAACACACTCAAGGGACAGCCAAAAACTTCGTGAGTGCAGGCACCGAAAAAGTGGTTCAGGCTGCAAACCCCAGAACTATAATGCTCATTATAATACTATTAATATGTAGCTAAAGTGTCAGAATAAGATTCTCTATTTGATTCTCTCAGGAGGGGGCTACAAAAGTGACGAGCAGACTATGTGATTCAGTTTATCTTGGAGAATGAGTTTATCTTTACAGAAAAGCCCATTGTAGGCAATTCATGACAGTTACACAGGTTAGAGAAGGGGAGAAGCATGGGGAAAAAGGAGATGAAAGAGAGAAGCAAGAGCATCTTTTACAAATGCCAAAGACCTGAAATAAGGTCACTTTAACTGCCAAATGCATTTCAGTTTTCAGGCAAATCAGTCACGAGGACGAGCAACTTCTCGAATCGTAGTGCAGCTGCTTCTCAAAAAAGCTCTCCTTAGCTCCTGTCTTCTCCCTGCAAAATCTGCTCCTGCTCTCGAACATGCCCGGGGCACCTTCTGAACAAAGGTCACCAATCAAAGGGACACCATGATCCCACTGTGACATGGACCATTACTCACTAGGGACCCAGTCCACAGCACCAGCTGTTTTCACTTGTGAAATGGCTGTATCTGAATTTGGGCCTCTGGAAGCACCAGTCTCACAGATCTTCACCTGTGAATGCTCCAGCCCCTGCAAAGCTCCTGGAACTATTCTCCCGGGAAAGCCAAAGGAAGGTTCCTGACAGAATGACTGTCCTTTATAAAGTTTATCTTCTGACAACATCTTTCCCAGCCATGCTGCTGCCGCCGGTAGAAAATTCTGCCTGCACAACCCTATCCTCTCTCACACTGCCCCATTCAGGTTTGGTTCTGTTGGTAGACCTTAATAGTTGATGCAAATAACAGAATGTTACAGGGCATAAAATAGCAAGAACAATCTGGACATATTTTATTACAGTGCTTTATCATTTAACACACAATGGGGGCATGTATTATGAAATACCACACCACTGAAGGTGAGATATTCTATTTTAATACAACTCTACAGCTTCCACAGGAGAACAGATTGTTTTAACCTCAGGTCCAGTAATTTCCAAATACGCAAAGATAAATGCTAGTCCTCGTACAAAATGTGCTGTTGTGAATATTGAACAAATTCAATGCTCAGTGAGAATGCAGGGAACTAACTATAGTTCTCACATGGCTCCAGTACCTGAACTTGACTCTCCAAACAAAAAGGCAGGGGTTGGTAAACACACAGCTGTTTCTGTTTCTCTCCTACAGCCCTCCCAGCGCTGGGGGATTCCCACAGCTCTGAGATTAACGCTCTGAAAATGGCTCTAAAGCCAAGGCCAAGGTTTAGCTAATGGAGGCAAGGGAACACCCCACCCGCGTGTGAAAACATAAACTGCATCCATCAGCAAACCCCACGCTCATCCACTGCTGTGTGAGGATTTGGGTGCTCAGAGAGTGCCAGCACCTGCAGTGGGCTCAGGCTGGACCCAGCAACCACTGGGAACCGAGCATGGAGGTCCCACGCCAGGGAAACTCCCAGCCCAGAGTCACCTGGAACTACCCCCAGTTCTGCACACCTACAGCGAGGTTAAAAATTCCCTGCTACAGGCAGTCTACCCACAGGATGCAATCATACATATACTTCTAAAAACATCAATTAGTTAACAAGCGCTGTCAACAGAACTGGGACTTTGTGCCTTCTGCTCTGAGCAGCCATTTGCACTGAGCCCATCCTGTACATGTAGGACAAAATCACACATTTTCTACAAATCAGATAACTACAAAACAGAAGGGAAAAAAACCCTAAACAACACACCAGTAATGTTTGGTCTCATTCTGCTCCCCATTTCCTCCTTCTCCCAACACATTTAGTCTCTTGCTTTCACTCTGCTCCTCTGTACTAGAATTAAAAGAATATTCTTCTTTAGTGCCCAGAAGAGGACAAATCAGGAGATTTGTCCACAGCAGGAGACAGCCTGCAGCCTCTTCCAGAGACAGCAGGAAATGGCTCTGCTGTCTGAACAGGCCATTGCAATCGGACTTGATAAAAACATCCAAAAAAAGCCCCACAACATTTGAGGAGAGATGCTACCTGAGCTGGCTGTGAGCAAACTACATGTGGAAACACCTGCACTGAAAGGGAAGAGCTCCCGTTGCTGCACAGAAACCTCTGGGTGAAGAGGCTGGGAGTCGAGGTAAGACACGGACACAGCGGCTGGGGTTCCACTCCACCACCCCACAGAGCCCTGCTGTGCTCGATGTGCAGCCAGCCCAGCTCACCCAGGGCTTGCAGCGCCCCTCCTTCCCTCTCAAAGCACCTCCTCAGGCCAAAGGCACCATCCTCTCCCTCTGCTTCCTTCACTTGGGGACTCACTGTTTAGAGCTGGGGGAATCCCTTCAAAATCGCAGCAGGGAAGAGCCCAGACATCAATTTGTGCTTTCCTCCAGCCCATATAACAGTGATTTGTTACATTATTTATTGTTATCCCTTAGATCCCTTCAATTTTAAGCACTCTAGAGCCTTCCCTTCCTATTGGGACCCTCAGCACACAGGCTGAGCACTTGGCAGTGCTCACAGGTGATGCAGCAGCTCCACATCCCCCTGGGCTATCAGTTCATCCTGGGGGGACGTGGACAAGAAGGACAAAGCGGTCTGATCACACAGTGGTGAAGGCAGCACAAATCCTGTCTGTGAATGCAAGGAGCAGAGCTGGCCACAAGTGATTCATTCATGTCTCAAATACCACAAAGGACTGTGCTTTAGCCTTTACAGCAGCAGCAAAGCTACCACATGGAAGGGAACCCTGGCTCCAAAGGGAACACCTGTGTCCAAAGGAATCCTCACTCCCTGAGACTGGCAGTGCTCTGCCCCACTGGAAAAAACACTGAGGGCAGCGAGTATCTGCGTGTTCTTACACCCCAGGGGTGGATCCTAGCACAAGAGGCTTTGCTGAGGTAAAACCATAGAGTAAAGCAAACACAGTAAAGCCCAAGACTGAACAACTCAGGAGGAAATGCTGGAGGATAGCATTTACACCTGTGAGTAGGTGGAAGTGCAGCTCTTCTATTCCTACTGCCACCCATGTCCATCTCCTCCACCCGCAATCTCGTCCCCAGTCGTTCATTCCTGATACTCCCATTTACACCAACAGATTAATTTGCGTTCTGTCTCAAATAATTTATTTTTATGTGCTTTTAAATCTCTCACACTACTAAGATATTTGTTTTGTACATATGTGTCTTTTCCAGGAAAGCAAGGTGAGGAGCAGGTCCATACACCCCCGAGGGCACCTGCCAGTGGAGCACCATCTCCACCGCAGCAATGTGTCCCACCAGAGCAGGGGTTGCTCCAAGAGCTGGCTGGCACATCCAGAGGGCAGCTATCTGCCTGGGTCAGGGCCATGGGAGATCCTGTTTCATGGCAAAACAATTGCTCATAAAAATTCCATTTAAGTTACTATAACTTAACATTATCCAAATGAAAACCCAGAGGCTACAGCTGAACCCCGGGTGACTCTATTGAGTTGAAGGGCATTTTTTGTATTTTTTGTCTTGCCTTTTTTTTTAATATTCATTGATCTGAACAAACATAATAATCACCATCTGTTGTGAACACAGTTGGAATGGAAAAAAAATCCCACAAAACAAAGAAAAATAAAAAGGAAGATCGCATACAAGGCTGGTGTAAACCAGCATAATTCCTCTGACCCCAGCAGATCCATCAACACTCAGGTAAAGTGTTTCATTCAATTTCTGTCTGAAATTGCTCATAACATTAAAAATATACTTTAGCCGGAGGGGTTTTGGTTTGGTTTCTTTTGTGATGCAAGGCTGCTTTCTGTTTCCTTTTGTTCTAATGCTCTTGTACACTAAGTGGAAAAGGATCTCAGATCTTGACATCCCACTTCACTAGAAAGATGTCACAGGCAGCAACATCCCTGCCTCTGCCTGCCGAGTCAGGCAGTCAAGCACCTCCTCAGCCCCTGTATTACCGGACTGAGACATTGAATAAATTCCCTCTGCTCCTACACAGAGTAAAAACAACAAAACAGGCAGAAATGTTTAATGACTCAGTGCCACAGAAAATAAATGGCTTAAAAACATAAGTGCTTTTCGGGAAAGCAAGCTCTCCAGTGCTGGGGAGGAGCTGAAGCTGACTGGATCTTTTCATCTCTGCAGGTGCCCTCACCACCACGTGTCCAGCACCCCACCACAGAGACGTCCCAAGTGTTTGTGATCCTAGTCCCTTCCCCAGGCACCTGCTGGGGTCCTCTCACTGAGCTGGAGGAGAACAAGGGACCTGCTCTGGGTTATTTTTTCACATGCAGGGGGTGCAGGCAGCTGGGGACAAGGTGGCCTCGTGGATGGAGGGTGAGCAGGACACACCATGCCCATGGTCGACGTCAGCATCATAAAACCAGCGTCACTGAAACCACAGGTTTACCCAAAATCCAAACAGTCCTGACTCACGGGCACAGTCTCATGGGAGGCACGGACCAACTCACAGCACTCAAGAATAAATCAGGGAAAGGGGCTTTGAAAAAGAAGCCCTGTCCTCACGTATTATGTATTCTTCTGCTTAGCATCTTGCAAAATGCTTAGAAAACTCCAGGCCTGCTCACGTGAGCAGTGAGGCTGGAGAGAGACAGCACAGGCTGGGCATGGGTGTCAGGAGCAGCCCCAGCACCCCTGAACACAGCACTGGACAAGGCCATGAGCAGAAGGCGTGGCAGCTCCACACCTTTTACACAGCTCGGGACACCCAACACAGCGCAGAACGCCACAGCAGCTCCACGTGCCTGTTAACAATACACGGAAAAAAGCAGCAAAAATACAGGTGAGATCTTCCAACACTTACATGTAATGGCAACAGATTAACAAGAGCTGGGTATTAAGCAGTCACCAGTGCTTTTAAAAAAAAACAAACTCACAATACCTCTAGCCTCCCAAGTGCCACCTTACTTCCATTCCCATTTCAATGGAACTTCTGCAGCCAGAATCCTGATGGCACTAGAGAATGGTACAGACCACCCAGATCCAGGATGAAACTCTTCAAATGGTTAGAGGAATTTATTCTGAGCAGTATGGGAATTTTTGCTGGATTTGGAGTATTTTTCTGGGCTCTGGTGAAAGCCAGCACTGAAATGATGCTAGACTTGAAGTGGAAAGGGATCTCATATCACTGGAGCACGAAACAAACCGTGAAAAAGCTCAGATGTGATGTAGGATGAATAGCAATTGGTTTCTATCTCTGGTGACTTGCGAATTTATTACTATATTCCTTCTAAAGGGTATCACACTGATCTCAAACCTTCATGTTGTCACGAGTTTCCTGGACAAGCAGGATTATTTTGGTATTAATCCTTTGCTAGATTTAGCAGTGCCTCAGACACTGAAACTCCACATGAGAGCCAATCTCCTTGATTTCTCCACCTGACTTCTCTTGGCTCCCTCTATGAGTACTGGTAAGTATTTTTAAGCCCCTGGCATCACTCAGCCCAGGACAATTAGCATTATTTTGTCAAAAAGGGCTTTAAGTGCATGCAACTGTACCACACCACCATTCACACTGCACTCATCAGGCTGACAGACGGGGGTTACATTACTGACTACTTTATAATACAACTATTATACACATTTTTCCTGGATAACACTAAGCCTGAGTCTTTTGCAGTCCTCAGGGAGCCTTCTCACTGATGAGGTGGATCTGACTGTAAAAGGCAGAGTGACCTAAAATCAGAGGCTTAAAGAGTTGCGTAACCTTTGAAAGAAAAAAAAAAATCACAAATTAAATTTCCAAATAAACCAGGACCTCAAGGGAAGAGTCTCAGCTTAGTATTTGGGAGCCGTTAGCCACATGTTTCCAGCTAACATTTAATGTAGCTAGAAGGGTAAATCCTTCTCTCAAGAAGAATATGGCCTTTAGGTTTCCCATCCCAAGGGATTAAGAATGGAGAAAAGGGTTATTTGCATTTACATTTGAAAAATGTGTCTTGCCAGATATTGAAAAAAACCCCAAAACTATATAGTAATGTCTGTGCTCAGTTGTACCTTGCAAAATCAGGAAAGTGGACAAGCAAAACAGCTGTTCAGATAAATCATTCAACACTTTAAAAAAAAAAAAAATCCACCACAAAACTAACCCTAAATGTCCTTCTTTGATGTTTTCACACTGCATTAAGGATGTAACAGTAGATACAACAAAGCCTCCTGCATCCCAACAACATCAGCCATGTGGGTAAAGCCTAATTTTTCATTTGGTGGCCCAGGTTACTTCCTGAGCAGCAATGCCAAAGCGGAGTTTTCCCCACCTGTTCACAACCCAACAAAATCCCAAACATCACCAGGTCAGGAGAGCATTACAGCCTGGTTTGGGGTTGATTTGGGAGCTTATTTGCTCTCTGCTGTCTGCAGAGAAGGGGCAGAGGAATCCACAACGGTTTGTTGTCTTTGTGCACCAGGAAAATTAAAATCCCCAGTGCGTCTGAAACATGAGTTTGCTTATGTCTCTGCATAGTAACAAAGTGTGAACTTTATCCTGTACAAAAGATGAGCACAAAAGCAAAATTCACTTCAAGCTCTCTGTTTTCACAGGGATATTGAGAATAAAAGGTACAAACAACCCAGAAAGGGACAGGTCAGCCCCGTTTCTTAGTCCCTCTTCAAACACTGACTTCATCCAAGCTCTTGGCACTACAGACCTTTATCAGCAGCACATCTGCCTTATCCAGGGTACCACGTAGATATCATGTCAGATTCCAGGGGCAGATTAAAAAAAGGCTCTTGGAAACACTGCTCCCCCTCTGCATCCATGGGCTGAGCAAGACAGTGAGCCCAAGCCCCAGGGAGCCACCAGAGGGTTTCCACGGGCTCAAGGCAATGGTGCAACAACACAAAAGCTGAAAATGAGACTTTACGTACACGTACACGCACCCACAGACACACAGGGAAAATTGCTATCAATTATGCTAGTTAATTATACATTATAATAGAATTAGAGTAAACCTTCCTCATTATGTCCTGGTCCAGCCCCTGCTCCTCAGCGAGCTGACCACATGCTGCACTAATGCCAATAGCCCTTCACATTAACCTTTATCTGTGCCTCACAGCTTCGCTGTTTGCTCTGTGTATCACGCTTGTTTTGACCTTGTTTCTGGCTGACCTTTCACTGAAATACAACATTTGTAGCAGTCCTGGAGACTGGCTCATCTCCCATGGCCTTGCAACCACGATGCATTTTTGTACAGGATCTAAAACACAGGATGCCTTGTTTTCGCCGTGTTCCTGGGATCCTCGCCTGCCCTTCGTCTTTCGCAGAGAGGCTGTGACATTACCAAGACAGTTTACAACGGCTGCTGTGTGTTCAGTTATTTAAAAGAAATCCTGAGGGACATTTCATTATTATTATTATTATTACTATTTTGCACAGAGGCTGTCAGAGAGGGATAATCACAGCCATGCCTGTGAGCAGAGCACCGAGTGCCCTGGCTGTGCATCTTGTGGCCACAGCAGCCAGGGCACAGAGCCCCCCAAACCAGCTGCAATCCCCAAACTGTGCTGCAGCAGATTAAAGGGGCCTTTCACGACTGTGATTCACTGCTGGAGGAAGCAGTTTACTGCTGGATATTCAGAGTGATGGTGTTTAAGGCAGATGCCTGCGTGGGATCGTGGGCTCCTGCGAGCGACACATCCTTAAGCATCGCTGCCAAGTCCTGACTCCACAGACTTGCACTGCGGTGACAAAAATCATCTTCATGCACAGGAGGAAGCTGTGACCTGTATAATATTTGCTCTGCAAAGTAAACCTGCTCTATATTTTAATTTTTTTTAAAGAAAAACAGGGAAATGAACCCAGAATAAAGTTCTGCTTTGAAGGATTACAGAAAAATCCATCAGGAGGAGGAAGCGACTTTCCAAAAAGGGCAAAGTCCCAACTGCCACATACCTGATTTGACACAGCAGTGCAGAGAAGACAGTAATTTATACTCCCAGGAGCACAGGGAGTGTGATTTAACAGAGTTTCCTCTTTTTTCCCTACAGTAATAACACAAAGTGCAAAACAGGTTTCATTGGTTTCAGTCTCTGCTGTGCGTTCCCTATGACCTTTCCCACTGACATTTATGGGGGCTTGGGTGTCAGAAATAAAACCTGAAAATCCCATTTGCGAGGGAAGGTCCAGGTAGGATTATGCCAGGGAAAAAAAGGTAAAAAGAAAAAATGAATAAAAAAAGATTCACTGAAGATTTAGCTCAAAAATGGTTGAAGCTTCCAACTTGGCAAAGGGAGGTATTAATAAAAAACTAATAATCCCCTAAGGAAGATCATAAAAATGATTAAGCTAAATTCACAAATAAAGGGCACAGAAAAATTTGGTTCCTGAGAACTTCCTCTACAAGCATGCTGGACATGGGATAGAACCAACGTGGCTGCTGAGAGGTGGTGGTGGAGGTAGCTGAGGATGACACACACCAAGTGCTTCAGGAACAGAGGAATTTGCCTTATTGAGCTGATCTGGTGATGGTCACACACGTCCCCCACCAGACAGAGCACCCTGGCTGCCTCGCCAGCCTTGCTGTGCCCACAGCAGAGACACAAACCCCACTGCTGGGGGCTTGAGACACGCCAGGATGAGGAGGAACCTCCATGTGTCTCCACCTGCCCCCAAGCACCCACCAAGGGCACAAGGTCCATGGAGACCCCTCCCAGCCCCCTGCACACACAGACCAGTACAGGCCACTTCCAAGAAATGCTCTGCTGACAGAGAAAAAGATTTGGTTTTTAAATTTTTTTCCCCTGACCCATAGTTCTCCCAAGATATGAAGCTTAAACAACTCAACATTTAAGGATCAACGGAAGTCACGAATAGCTGTATTTTAAAAAATTGCTTTAACATTTTAAGCCCTCAAATGTCATCCAAAATAACTGCGTTCAGCTTGAAAAGATGGTATTTTTCACTTTGCAGATGTCCAGTGCAGGGTTTACGTCTCGCTTTCAAACAGCATCGTTTCAGCCTCGCAATGGAAACTTCTTTCTTAAGAGAGGCTTAGTGAGTGGAGAGGAAGAGATGCTCAGAGCCCAGGGAAACTGAAGGCCATGGCATTCTGCCCTTAGGGCCAAGGAGCCCTAGAAAGAGCCTCTGGGTGATGCAGGGACACAAAAGCCACCAACCACTCCCAGTGGGAGCAGAAGGAATGAACGCAACCCCACGTGGAAGGGCAGTGAACCTGTTGATGTCTGTGCCCTGCTCCTGCTGCTGCACTGCCCTCCAGCCCCTTCCTAGAAGTGAGATAATCTGGCCTTTAAATAGGGTTCACAGCACCTGACCCCAAACCTGCCAAGCAAGGGAAAGCAGGGGGAGCAGGATGGCATGTCAGGTGTTGGGGTGAAATGTCCTTTCAATACCTGCTAGGTTTTGAAAAGGCTTTTTATGCATTAGATCCACCCCTTTTTTAATACTATGAGGACAAAACTGCACTTACGAGGGAAAGGAGCATAAAAAAGGTAATAAACATTTAATGATCCAATAATTGGTTATATCAGAGTAATCACTGTTCAGTAATTAACTCCCATTCCTGCTTGCTCATTTGATATCTTCTGTACCCTTTGATAGGTTCCTGTGAATATCAGCATTCCTTAGAAACTCTTACACTGAAACCTTTTGATGAAGCTAAAAAGCAACGACACCATTAATCACTGCACACGTCCCAGTGGCTTTCAGACTCCATCTGAGACGGGGCCTTTCCTCCCTGCACATCACTGCTCAGCTGCCTTTAGCACAGCCCCTTGGCCCTACAATTTGAGATTTTCTCCCTTGCTTCTTCATGTTCCCGGAAAAATGAATTAGCTGTACATTTTCTGTGCCAAAGGGTTAGTGGGAAAGCACACCAACATAAAATTACATCTTGAAAGATAACAAAAAAATAATTACATTGCAGTGTCACGGAAGAATACAGGGAACAGCTGGCATGTTGTTGCAATGTAAAACTAGAATTAAACTCAGGTTAGTGTCACTTCCAACTAACTGCCCACGGTAAGCAAGAGCAGACAGGCACTGGGCTTCTGCCACAGCCTTCCATAGCCAGTCCTTTCTCACCCCCAGCCAACAAAGCTCTTTCTCCCTGGGGAGAGCAGAGTGTGCTGGCACAGCTTCATTCCTACCATGGCAATCTCAGCACAGCTAAGGCAAGAGGGCAAGGGCTCTCCCTGACAGAGTGCCCAGATGATCAGCTTTATCCAAACAGGTACTTCTCCAGCCCTGGTCCTGAACCTAACCAGCTGTGGCAAGTATTTTAAGACAAACTCATATAATGAAAGGAGGCTTCATTTATGGTCTTTAAACTTTAAAAAATGTATTACACAATTTACTTCTCTAGAGTAACAGCTCTGCGATTTAACTGCTCTAAGTTTGTTTAAGAAAAATTATGATATAGANGGGGGGGGAAGCTAAATTTGAGTTACTCTCTTTGGGGTGGATTTTTATCTCTATCACATCAATGCAGAGCCAAAGTAAATCCATGGTATTTCCTTACAGTCCACATTTATTGCAGCAAGACATTTGTTCAATCAAAAGTTCTTTCTTGAGGCAAATATCTGCTGAACTTAAAACTAGTCAAGCTATTTTCCCCCTTTACCCTATAGTTATGAATCCTTTACCCTACATCTATTTTCAGATGCCACCATTTTATACCAAATCAGATTCGCCGCTTGCAGTGGAGCTGCCTTTGGCTGCCAGGCTCTGAGTATGAGGTGCTTTTCTTCCAAAACATACACACACCTCCATGAGCACAAACCACACAGCAGTAACTTCTGCTTCAAAGGTTTTAAAAATCAGGGGGGACAGAAGAGTACAGAAGAAAAAAAATACTCTTCAGAAGTCAAATACTCTGCCCCAATTGCCAATATTATGCAAAATGCTGGTATTGCAAAATTGCATTTTTAACTGCTGCTATATAAATTAGTGGAGGTCAGTTAGCTCAAGCAATGCTGATACTGAACACTAAATATCAAGTTAAACAAAACCACATGCATGGAGCAGTCAGTTCTGCCCTGCATGGGCCAGGGGGATTTCCCAAAGCACAGTGAATTGGAGCCATGGCGTTTGCAGATCTGAACCAGAGGGATTGTGAGCTCTTTGTATGTTACTCATGCACTTGAAGGCATTAGTAGTGATGGGAAGGGAGGGAGACAGGGAAACAGATTGAAAGGGGCAGGAAAATTAGAGAGAGCTCCTTGCCATTAATGGAAAAATAACTACAGAGTGTTGTAACAGACTTCTCCTCTTTTGTATGCATAGGAATATTTATTTAATCAATGTTCTGTAACAAAACAGGCCTCTGGTGAGCTATTGTGGAGATCGAGCTCCATTCAGAGAATGGTGATTTGAATCTTGCCACCTGTTTAGCTGGTACTGGAGAAAGCAACAATATGTGGTGGGATGGGAAGGTGTCTGCCCTGGGGAGAGGAGGAAGCACCCTGCAGAACCTTTCCAGAGTAATTACCCAAAGGAATGCCACTTGCCAGGGAAATCTTGATGACTTGTCATTACCAGGACTTCTGCAAGCAAAGCTGCAAAGTTCCCCATTTCTCTTAGGGAGGGATAAAACTCAATCCCATAAGTAGAGACTTCTGATGCTGTGTGTTACTTCCAGACCTGAACCTGTGCTTGAATCCGAACTCATCCAGCTAAGGGACAGAAAAAAGCTTTTGACAAATACAGGCTCATACCAGTGGGTTATTTCAGTCTCAATGTTACCAGTGGTTGCTCTTAAATTTGCTACACCAGGATTAAAAACTCCCTGTATTTATTTATTTTCATAGGCCAGCTAGTACCAGAGATATAGTAGTTTAATGACATATTACACCTGCAGACCCTGGCATTAATGACAGACCTAATTTGCTTATCACCATCACAGCTGCCAGAGTTAGTAATATATCCTTTATCCTTTAACATTTCTTGTAGGCAGAATGAGAGTTTCTTCCCTATTCTGCAATGGATCTAAGGAAAGATATTACCATAAACAGCCGTGACACCCACCACAGCTGGGACATATAATGTTGTAAGGGATTTAAAACTGAAGCAAGCCATAACTAAGCAACACCAACTTTTACACACTTGATAATCGTAACCATATCAAGAAAGATAAAGCATTAGTCAGAATTTCACGATGTTACCCTTCACATCAGATTTCCTTAAGGAAGCTGGCTGTTGTCAGCAATTTTAAGGCAAAACTATACCTTTATTTTAAAAGGTGGTTGACAACAAAACAAGTGCTTTCAGTTACTTAAATAAGTCCTCCAGGCAGGTCCCTGCTACATGTGTGCAGGCACTGGGGCTTTATTGTCCTACAGTAAAATTATGTAGATATTTTATGTTAACCACTTACTATTTCAGCATCCTGCAAATGCTAATTAAGTAGCCAGGCAAAGTCGGAAGAGGGACAGTATTACTAAACCTATTTTGTGCACAGAAAAACTCAGCTACAGCAAAACTAACACTCTAGCGCAAGGTGAGCCCTACGCATATATTTTGACTTCACACTAAATACTACCTCACACATCAGCATTGTCCCCACACGCCTGCTCTTCTCAGTCAAGAAACCCAAATCTACAGCCTGGATGCAGCAGCTCCCCGAGACACACGTGGATCCCAACCCAAACCCACCCCTACTCAGCACAACTCCAGAGCAGGTGCTCGCACAGCCGTGCTGAAATGGGAAGGGAGTGGCTGCTTCAAGGTGACCAAAGATGACTGTGCCTGCACAGAAACCAGCCCATTTCTCCCAAGGACCGGCTCAGCATCTTCATTAGAAGAATGTGTTTGTTTGAAGGAAAAGAGGTATCAAAGAGTTGTTTTGGAAGCGACCTGTGCAAACCCAAACAACAGCAAAACACAACAGCAAGTGCACTGGTGAAGGTGGCCATGGGCCAAACAAGCCCCCATCTGCTTCAGGGTCCCAGCCAGGAGAGCACAGAACTGAGCAGGCTGCAAAAAGTAAGACAAAAACAGTAACAAAACTGAAAAAGAAGGGTCTTCTTTATGTGTATTATCCCTTCCACTCTCCAGCTTTCCCCTTTAGATGGTGTGAAGAGCATGAGCATCACTCCAGGCTGGGGACAGGCTGCGTGCCATGTCTATGCCATGTGCATCCCATGATGAGAATGCTGCACAGGCCTTTGCTGACAGAGGCACTGCAGACCTCCAACCACCCCAGAAAAGCCACACCTCAAACTGTGAAGGCAGAAAAAGAGGTAAAAGCTGAACAGATTGCCCTGTACTCCAAAATGTGTGGAGCTGTGCAGTGTAAAATGAACACAAAACACATACACAAAATGTTCAGAGTAGCAGCCCAGCATGGAGGACTTAAAAAAAAAAGCCCTTAAATTTTCAAAGCCAATTTTGTGGCATTTACATTCTGTGTATTTTTCCATGTTGTAAATGGCATTTCCTGATGAGATATCTTGTCAGTGTGGATGGTGAGCCCTGACCAAGCCCTGCAGGCGATGCAGTGTCTCTCTGGGACAGAGCTGCAGCTCATACCACGTACGGTGGCACAAGAGACACCTCCTTCCCCATCTGTTTGAAAGGATTTTATATCAGATATTTTCAATAAACAAACAAACCCTTCCCTAACCTGTAACATAAATCAACACATTGCAGTGCAGCCTATCCCCACGAAAACGTGGTGACCCACACTCTAACACTGTAATCTAATCCTTGAACTAAAGACAGTTTAATGCCTTTACAAATCCATATGTTTTCTAATACCACCATTGCTGTCAGCAGACTACAGGAGCGCCTCTTTGAAGATGGAAGGAAAATGACAAAGCACATCATTGTGAAGGCAATTATATGCTGCAGTAACCATTTTACAATGGCCCATATGGGCTGTATTTCAACAACGCAATTTCCAAATCTGCCTTAGCAAACATATATCTCCGTCCCAATCCCAGGTAGATTTTGCAAAACAAAATAAGACTGCAGCCAGAACAAATCAAAAATATGGATAACAGATGTAAAAATATGCCAACAAGGACACCAGAGCAATTTTTTGTCGGAGTACCAAACAAAGAGAGCAGCTACAGCAGACCTCACGAGGCCATTCACAGCAAAGCTGCCCATTCGAGGGACTTAGAGACCTGGGTTTATCAGAAATCTGATTATACACTCGCGTGCTCTCCTATGCAGCTGCCCAATTCACTGCTGCAGTCACTGGCCCATCTACCTCCCCAGGGACCATAGGGCAGGGGAGCTGCAATCCCAGTTTAGAAGCTAAAATCAGATGTGAACCAAGGCTGTGCACGCTTACTCCAAATCCTCTCTGACATCCAGGACCAGGGCCTAAATAAAGGGAAACAAGAGGGGAAAAAAAAAAAAACCACAAAAAAACCCACAAAAACACTCTCTTGTCCTTACCCTTGTGACAGCAGTTTCAGAGGCCTGCTCTGTTTACCTTGCTGCCTGAGCTCTGCTGTGGTAGCTGGGGCCATGCCACCACCCCAGCATCACCTCCAGCAGCCCCTGGGCTGTTCTCTGCCTGGTTCCTTAGGAGGCACAGAGGAAACTGCAGCTCCGGCCCAAAATTTCTCCCTCCTGTTGATGGAGAATCAGGAGCCAGGGCTGAGGAGCAGCCTCCACAGGGCAAAATTATGCAAAAGTTGTACTCTAGTGAAAAAGGGGTTTAACTGTGCTTCTTTCCAGCAGTCCTCTGCAGTGATTCATTGCTTCTGAAGGATCTGCAACGGGTACCTGTTTTGGGATATCTCTGTGCCGGTGGCACAATTTTCTAGCGGCTCTAGGGCCACACACTGGCCCTCCAGGCAGGACCCAGGCTGCAGGACACCAGTTGGACAGTCCTGCATATATTAGTAGCGGCAATAAAGACAGGAGCAGACAAGAACATCTTTCTCCCAGAAGTGAAATAGTAATAAAAAATGCCTTAAGCTGCCTGTAAGAAAGACAGAAATGGTAAAGGTGAAAACTTACAAGTTCATTGCTGATTCATTAACAACAAACCATCTGCATCAAATATCTTACATTTCAATGCCAAGGGCAGCAAGCAAAGGAACACATGCACAGCATGGAGCAAAAAATCACCAACACAAGAGAAACATGGAACTGGGTATTCAGTAGCCAGGTCCTGCAAAGTGCATGATCCAGTTCTTATCACTGTCAGCTCCTCAAAATGATCTAGTGAATCCGGGCAAAAGCATTTCAAAGACTTTAATCCATGTGAAATATTACTTCCTGGAACCAGAAATTCAATCCCTAGCAATGAAAACAAAAGCACACTCATAAATGCACCTTTCAACTCAGCCAATATAGCCATATTTAGGCTCATGCTCTCTCAAAAAAATCCTTTGCTCATTAATATAGAGTAAACTTGAAATGATTGCTATAATTGCAGTTAAAAAATTAATCATGTTTTGAGATAAATGCAGATAAAAGCATGTTTTACTAATTATCTTTTGAAGCTTCCGCTCATGAAAGATTAAAGGTGGAAGAAAAGTTGTTGAAATATTGAAGACAAAAAATCCTACAATTTGAAATCACTTTGAAGCCATGTACCTTGTATGACTGATCCTTAGTGTCCAGATGTACTAAAATAGGAGTCTCTTTAATTCAGAAGAAGTCTAACAAAACATGCCCATTGGAGCTTTTATGCCATCAGCTCCCTGGAAACTGGTGCATTTAGCAGCCCCCACTCTGCAGAATTCCAGCCCGTAGTGGGATTTGCTTCTGGTTCATCCCTGACTGGGACAAAAAACTTCAAGCCCAAATTCAAAACTGATTTCAAGAATTTTGGGCTTCATTGAGCTCTCCAGAGCTCCCATAGTATCAACCTACTTATAACTAGTTTTACATACCCACGTAACCATCTGAGGAATCCACAAAAGGTAACACTTCTCCCACTCAGGGAGGAGGAGCTGGAGGCACGGACATCAGGGTTTTAACAGAAGACCCACATCACCAGCCACGGAGTTACTCACAAGCCACATGAAGATTTGTTTCCGTCCCCAGGCCACTTACAGGAATGCAGGTTATCTGGGGTGCAAATTACCCAAAAGCAAGGCTGGTATTTCCATTCACGGCCCTGGAACTAACAAGGCAAATAATTCCCTTCTTCCTCTGTACCACCAGCCTATTTGACACCAGCAGTTTGCAGACTGAGCGTTAATTAGGAGAGCAGATCTATTGACCACAGGCTGAAATGGATGTCCACAACTCCACTGGAAATGTTTTAGGCTTCTGCAAATTGAAACAAGTTGAAAAATACTCTTACGTAAAATTCCTAAGCAACTTTATAGCCATTTCACAGACCTAGCAACGATTTCCATCAGATCTGAACTGGTACAAAAGTATAAATTTTAGAAGTTTGCACCTGCAGCATGACAGAGCCAAAGCCTGTTGTTACAGGGCAGTTTTCAAAAGCAGTGAACTGTGAACTGAAGCTACAGAGTGTCAATGTCGAGGACTCTTCAGTGCTCTGGAGGTTCAAGAGTTAGGGCAGATCTGAAATGGGGCAGCTGACATCTCTTTGCTAAGGGAAGGGTCCCACTGTAAAGAACATTATTGCCCAGCAGCTCCCTGTGCTGTACTTCTCCTTGCTCCTCTCCTCTCACCCCGCAGCCTTTAAGCCCTCTCCCCATCACAAAGCATGGTGACACCAAATTATTAAATTCTACCCTTGCTACAAACCTGAGCAGGGCTAGGTAAATTATTAAATAGTTGGGTTTTTCATAACCACACATCCAAGGAAATTTGCCAATGTCTTTTTATTTGCATATCTGGCAGACTGCCCCAGACAACTAATACATAAGTGACAGCGTACAGGTGTATTAGTTTAGAGTTTGCCTTTAATCTAGAGGTGTCAATTTGCTTCTGTTTTAATTACATCCATCTTGATATGTTATTACAACCTCATGAAACTTCTTCATTATGTGAACGGCTATAAATACATACACATGACAAACAGTTGTTATAAATTTTCTGGTTCAGCAGTGGAGGCACAATATCTTAGCCCACACATCGTGTTCATTTAAAATTGCAGTTCTCCCTCTCCTCTCTACCCCACTCCGTTCCCTTCCTTCTCTTTTCTTTCATCCAATACCAAAATATTTTCCCCCTAAATTTACCGGATACTCTAATATTTACTAGTAGCAGCATCCCAATACAAATACTCTCAGCTCAGGGAGCTGTTTCAGCCCATGTGTGTCCTGGGCTGTGCCTCTGTGAGATGTCTGTTTGTCATTAGGCAAATATAAGGAGATTGCACTGAGGCCTTATAAACATGCAAAGATCCACTTTTGTAGCTACATAATTCACTGAGTTTTTCAATACACATTCTGAGGTTGAAAACTTGGCTAATCCATCCACCAGATGCATCTTTATGATCCCAGAACTCATTAAAATTTACTTTTTTTCCCTCTTTTTTTTAAAGTCCAGCAGACTCAGCTGTTGAGCCACATTAATTGCATTTTTATTATTTTTTTTCCATAGTTAAAATGAGTAATGCTAGCAGAGTCACTGCCTACAAGCACAATAGCCAGACAGTAAAAATTACTAGGACTTTTAATCGTTCAGTAATATCCAAATCCCATAAAATTAAGAGAGGCAATTTGGTCCTCTCAAAACAGACGGTTTTGATTTTCAGTATTTATTTTGAATTTTCTTCAAGAGGAGAAAAGAGAGAGGGGAGAAAAGAAGAGAGAAAAGAGAGAGGGGAGAAAAGAGAGAGGGGAGAAAAGAGAGAGGGGAGAAAAGAGAGAGGGGAGAAAAGAGAGAGGGGAGAAAAGACACAAATTCACACCAAAAGATTCCATTCAAAGGTCAAAGTGCCCTTGACATGCATTAAACCCCACAACACCAACAGAGTTACAACATAAATCATCCCCAAGAGCAGCACTTCCTCCTTTGCCTTCTTACCACCCAGACCCCTCAGAGGTCAAAACTACTTTCACTGCCTCAGCCCTCCATCAGTGCCCTCTCTGATGGATGTCACGCCATGCTGGCCATTCCACACAATCTGGAGCAAGCTGGAGTGTGTGTGTTACTCAGCTCTTGCAACCTCCCAGCTCCTTCCCCTGGGCATTTTGGAAGCCAGGCAACAGATCCCAGTTTCTGGAGGACCCTTGGAAGACACTCATGGAACGCTCTGGAGGCATGTGGTGCTAAGCACCTGGATGTGCAGGAGACAAGAGGAAGGTGACAGAAGTTGTCAGGAGCCACGTGAAGAACAAAGGCCCGTTCCTGGCAACAAGTCAGGTCCTTTGGCCGCCCCTCTACCACTACCTACCATCCATGTAATCAAGGAGCCAGGTCCTTCAGCCACCTATCCTCTATTCCCACCTCCCGTAGAAGAAGATGTCTCAAAAAACAAAAAAAACAAAACAAAACAAAAAAACCAAAACAAAAAAAAAACCAAAAAAAAAACCAAAACAAAACAAAAAAATTAAGCAGATTCTCAGACTGAAAGGTCTCAGGTCACTTAGGACTTCCAGAAAGAAAATAAACAAAAATCAGTGCCAAGAGCAATTATCACCATGTTTGTAACTCATCTCAGTCTCAGAAATAGGAAATGGTGTGCAAACAACAAAACATGGGCTGTCAGAATTTGCCAGGAGGGAGAAGTTTGACTACACAGGTTTCATACTCAGGGCCACTGCTCTCCTGTACCCAAGAGCCACCCAGGTGTGGTCGTGGAGAAGTCAGTGGCAACAATTTCTATCTCACTGGTTCCATTTCACAGGCAAAGGAATTTAAATGCCTTTAGTACACCAGGAGGGTGAGTTAGGAGCAGCTGTAGGACACTACAGAGGAACCTGCAAGAGGCTCCCCAAGGATGGGTCGCCTGGGACATGGTAACCCATACCTGCACCTATGGAAAAAGGCAACAGTGGCTCTGGATTTCACTGACAGGTAAGGGGGTATCTGCACCAGGTATTAGCACTGTTACACACTCTCCTCTAAAACACTTTCTCTCACGGTCAGCCTATGACAGAGAAAGGCTTCTCACAAACTTTCATTAATTTGGTCTGGATCTGACCACTACTTAATTTTATAGGAATGTAAAATGTGTTTTAAAGTCTGATAAAATTGTTAGCATTACCCCCCACAACACATGAGTACCTCTTCAGAATTTCAGCCACCCAAAAGTTAATCTAACCTAGAACCTCCTGGTGCCTACCTCTATCTGCTTCTGATGTTCACTGTCATCCTGCACCATCCACAAACCTGCTCCAGGTGGCTTCACACAAATGATGCTTACCACAGGGCTTGTCCCAAAGGCTGAAAATGTTTGCCTCTTTTCATGAGCTCATCCAACGAAGGACAAGTCCATGCTTGTGTCTGGATGGGGAGGATAGGTTGACAGTAGTTTTATTCTCAAACCATTAAGTCCCCGTTGGTACCTCATGAAAGTATGAAAAGAGACAATTTACAAGAGCACTGATTGTAGAGGAGAAGAAACTTCCACTTTAGGAAGCTGGCAAACACATATGAGACAGATTAAAGAGCGACCATTCCTGGAGAGAACACCAAATTGAACTCCTGCATGGCTCTGAGTAACTACTGCTATGTGGAGTGGGGATATGAATCGTATCAGTAACATGTGCAGCAGCCAGCATTACACAACGAGAAGTTCAGCCAGCCGGGAACTCGGGCACATCAGACATCGGCACACCTCTGCACATCTCTCATGCCTTTGTCTCATCATATTTGAAAAAGAGCAGGACTGCGATGCACACCAAATACCAAGTAAATGCACATGGAGCATTTGCACCATGATCAAATTAAACCTCATGGGCAGAACCTCACAAACAGAACAGTATGTGCAGGGCCAAGGGATAATCCACTTCTTTTCCTTTCTTATTCCACCACTCCTGCACAGAGGATGACAGAACCAAAACTCCTGCCTGTAGTATTTGCCAGATTAAAGACATAACCTTTTGGTTAAAACCTTCTCTCTCCACCACACAAGTGTGTGAACTTCAGCAGCAGTGTTGCCAAGATACAAGGAGAAAAATCTCAAGACATTAAGGTAACACACTATTTAAAGGCAAAGAGTACAGCAGAGCTGAGCTAGGGATCTGACAAATTGCCACTGCACGTTCTGCTGTTACAGCAAAACAAATCCCTACCTGCATTAGCCATTCCTCATTACTTACAAAGTGGATTTTCATATCCATTTTACAACAAAGGAGTTTAGAGGACTATGATGTTCTGAAGTGGTCTTCACCATGGCTTGGCATCAAGTCAAAACGACAACAAACTGACTATACAAAAAATGCACACAGCTGGTAATTTGTGGCACACACAGAGCCAAACCCCAACAAGAACACAAGATACTGAACTGATAAATTATAAGGATGATGTACAAAAAGACAGAGAAATGTTGGAAGCAATTTTCTCTTGCAGAAGAACCAAGGCAACACTGCAGTTCAAGTACAGGAAAACTGAGAGTTAAACATTTCCACATTTCAGCCTGCAACTTCCTAACTCCATTACCTTTTTATTAATTGCATTTGAGACTTCACTAAACTTGAGCTTGGGCTATTTTTAAAACCTATCTGACTCAACTTATTGTTGCTCAGAACAAAGATTAAACTTCTAATTTAGCTGCAGATAATTACAAGGCTGCAGGTCAGACCCCCACTGTAATGTGGTAGGGTGTCCCAGTCAAACTGATAGGTGTTCAAAAAAACCCCAAAAAACAACAGTAGCAGAGCTGGGGGAAAGAGGGGATCATCTTCAGTGAGAGAGGAATCTTTCTTCCTTTCTCCCAGCTGAAGTTACTGGGATTAATGACTCCTTAAGTGGCGACAGATTTGGTTGAGTGTCTCCCCTTGGTACTGACAGCAGGGCTCTCACCAAGGAGCGTTTTTGTACACAGCAATGGATCTTTCCTGAAACTTCCACTTTTGGTAACAACATCCCCCTCTAGTTCTCCGTGTTCCCATACAGTCCCTGCTATTTCTCTATTGATCTCAGTGTTGTAAGTCAATCTTTCAATTACTCAGTCCCTTGATGTCTTTCTGATGATTTTTTTTGCCTTTTCTTAATGATCATTTTCCTTCCAAGTTCCTGATCCTTTACCCTTATTTTATAAATCATAGAATCATATAATTGTTTAGGTTGGAAAAGACCTCTAAGATCAGAGTCCAACCATTAACTCAGCACTGCCAGCCCCACTGCTAACCATGTGTCCGAGTGCCACATCTACACTTCTTTTAAATCCCTCCAGGGATGGTGACTCCACCACTGCCCTGGACTTTACACTCCTTCAATGCCAGCAGAGGCCCCAGATATTTAATGAGAAAGGGCTTACTTACTCTCCCAAATAGCAGGGAAGAAAGATGCCGAGACAAGGCAGGATAAGGGTGTCTTTTGTGTTTTGATATGCGGCATATTTCTCATTAATGCTAATCTTAAAGAGCGGCGCTAGTGGAGATTAATTGAATCACATTCACCTAAAAGAACTTGTCCTTATAGTTTAAATTCTTTTTTCTTCAACTCAAGGCCATTGTGCCTCCTACTACCACCTATGGGAATGGCAAAAATCCCCACATTCATTACATGGTTACCTTCAGGAGCTTAAAAGAATATTTATGCAACAATCTCAATCCCTCAATCCTCTCTGGTCATCAGTTGCCCAAAGAGACAGCTTCAACTCTCCGACAGCTACTGAAATCAGCAGGAGCTAGCAGTGCCTCGCCTCCCAAAAAGGTACCAGGCTTTTCAAAGTATTCAGGTACCCAAATGATAGCAACATATGTTTCAAACATCACCCTAGACATTCCTTTTGTGGAATATGCATCCCACTGTTTTCAGTCCCACTTTCGGTTTGAGTTGCTGTTTTTACAGGTCTGGTCACTGAGGTTTTCATCAAGATATTCAGCTGATCTGCCAAGGTTATCTCGAAATTTAATCTCAGGTCAGTTTACTGTTTCCTCACAGTGAGGAAATACACAGTGAAAATAATAAACGCATAGCTTCATAAGATATCTCAGTGTCACACAAAACTTAATGCCTCTCCTCATCCCCAGATATCTTCATTTAGTTACTCCCTTCTTTTCTCTGCTGGTCTAAATCTGCAGACTTGCATGTGCAAACAGAGAGTGGGACAAACACCTAAGCATCTAAGCAGTCAATAAACACAAGAAGGGCCACCAAGATTTGCTGACAGCACTAAACAAACACCTGATGTTATGATGCTGCTGTGGTAAGGCAGGAAGATCAAATTCCTTTTGAAATATGAAGGGATAGAGACAAGGCAGAACAAACTTGCTTGAAATCTCAAAGAATTTAAGCAAACAGGCTAATCAGGCCAGCTAGAAGTCTGGTGAGAAGAGAATGATTTGGGGAGGAAAAGCACACAGCAAGCCAGCCATTCTGGTGTCCAGCTCAAAGCTTCTGCTGTCACACAGCCAAGCTATTTCTATTTTCAGTGGGCCATGCCTAGAGATGAGTATCACACACCAGTTATTAAAGCAAATTCCTGCATTCAGATGCATACACAGAGCCACACTGTCAGTGCACACAGACACACAACTGAGACCACGGGATCTTCAAAACCTTCCTGCTACTTGCACATTTTGTTTGTGTAGTGTCTCTGTTTTAAAGCCCAGATCAGTTGTTAAGCTTTACTCCATCTAGTCTCATACTATCTGTGCAACATGTAAAAGTGCTGTAGCTAACATCTGCCTAAACCACACAAACACCGTGGAACAATTGCTTAAAAATTATTTACACTAGGTGGATGGAATCATCTGACACAGAATTTGAAGCTCATTAAATAGCTCCTTGACAAATATTTGTCAGCATTTCTCATTTGTAATTAATTATATTGGGCTTTACCTGACGATAATTTAGCATGGTCTCAAAACAGACTAATGCCTGTGTGCTGAACAGAAATTAGCTCAGCAAATGCACGGTGAGAAATTGTGACAGTTTTATGAAACAAGAATCCCCATTTAAATGCAAGTCCCCCGCTTCCCACCCCACTTCTATCTGTGCTTTATAAATACCTGTGTCCCATTTCAGGCTTGTCAGATGAGCTGCCCGAGTTGAAGCTAAACAAACATCCGCAGAAAAAACTCATTACCTTACTCAGTGTTCAGAAAACCTGAAACCAACTGCTTACTCCATAGGGATGGTCAGAGCTGACTCAGGAAACATAAAGTACTTCCCAGGCTTTAAGCCATCTTAACATTCAGGTCAGATTTCCTTTCTCATCACAGCAAACCATCTTCACCACGGCACGTCAATAGCCATGTCACGTCAGTCTCCTGCCCGGACACCTCCGCACCAGGAGGTAGGAGGGAGACAAACATCTTCCTGAAATCTCACCTCACCAGAGAGCTCTGCAGAAGCCTCCTTGCCAGCACTGCCAGAGCACATCATGGAGAAAGTCACTCCAATGGATTGATTTATCACATTCTGAGAAATGACCTTTCCCTGTCAAACTGGTGTCTAAAATGCCCACCTGGGTTTGGAGAACCTCATACTATTACTGCTGGTAACAAACACACCAGCAGTGCAGCACAGGCTACTCCAAGCTGGGAAAAGCAGTCAGCTCGACAAGCCACACAGGTACAGAGTGTCTGTGCCTTTCTGCTTTTCCAGGATGGGACATTTGGGGAGGCCAGGGCAGCAACGTGTAACTGCTCTGGAGCGAACCACAGAGCTTGCTGCTACCAGTCCCAGCAAGGCCACTCACAGGAGAATGTGGTGAATCAGATCAAATTGTAGGACCACATCTCACCTGCTTTACTACAGATTAAGGGCTGGTTTCTGAAGGTCAAGGTTCCAAAATGCTCCTCAGTGTAGGGGACAGGCCCATACTGCACACAGCTACATTAAAGTCTTGCAAGGCCAAGCAAGGATCAGTCTGGCCACATCTGTAATGATACTGGAATTGCTCAACTGTCACTCCAAGAAGAAAAAAATCCACAATGAGATCCCACTGTCTTCATTTAACTCCCTCTTCCTCTGTGTTCCCCACACAAATATTAGAGACATCAAGGTATGGAGTGCCATAAACACGGAGACAGATAACCAGGAGCAGATGGCCTCTATTTCAACACCAAACAATTTACTCTTGAGAAGTATGAGAAGGCTACTGACACCTGGACAGAAAAGCAGTTCCCAGAGTGGGAGCTGGTTAAAGTTTTGCTGCAAGGGATGGGAACTTTTATCAACATAACCATAACAGATTGGATGACTCCTCCTGAAGTTACAGTGGCATGGGATCCGTGTTCTTGTGCAGCACCTGTGTCCCTTTGCCATCTACAAGCTTCACACAACCTATTTCGCACAGGTTAGGCTTTTTCAGTCACCCCAACAAAAAGCAAAAGCATTTAGTAAAAGACAGGTGAAATCAAGCTGTGTGGAAGTTCTTGCTCCTTTTTTTGCAGCTTGATACACGAGAAGGTCCTGGGGTGACACCTCACACCCAGCCAACCCACACCCCTACAGCTGCAAGGATGTCCCGAGAAGCAGAGAGCTCAGCCTTTTCCCTCCACGGTGGCTGTCCCCTCCTGCACGAGCCACCATCCACCTGTGTCCCCTCTTCCGAACTGTGGGCTTAGACCCTCCAGCGGGTGAGGATGTTCTGCACTTTCCCTCTCACAGTTTTTCACACCAAGCAGACAAAACACTGTCTCTGCACCTTTTCAGGTGCGCTAAGCCTGAGAAAAGGCTGAAGTTCAAGCACAAAACATGGGCTGGGAAAGTCTTGTCTACATTCTGGGCACGAGTGTCTTCTGGAACCTGGGGAAAATCTCCATGGCCTCCAACGAGCTGGGGGCAGACCCATAGCACGAGATGTATGAATACCAGGACACATCCCCACAGCACCCAAACCTTCCTGACTCAAGTCAAACACATTCACAGCTCAACATCTCACCAAGGCTGAGGTACCTGACTCCACCAGCTACTCACAACCTCCTCACCAACACCAGAATTACAATAAAAACTTCAGGCTGCTACGTGCAACACACAGAGTAATTCCTGCCACACTGGGCTTGTGCCTTAGACACCTTCATCTCCCTCTGATCTTCAGAAACAAGTTTCTCAACACACATACGGAGCTGCAGGAAAAAGCACCTAACAATGATTTTGTGACATTATTTCTTAACGCAGCATGAAATCGTTAGGTCAAAACGTGCCACCTATCACATGAACATTAAAAGTATGTCAAGTCTCAGTGTGCAAGCTATTGTTTTATCTGAATGTGATATCAGCTGGCAGAACTGGGTAATGTATCTGTGCTCCTTTTTAGTGATACAGGATTATGAGAGGATGCAAGTAGTAGCCATGCTTGGCTTGGCAAAGAGAAAAGAGCATAGCAATTATTTTCAAGTTGAAAATAAGCAAATAAGAAGTGAAACAGAATAAAGACATTTTCTAAAATGCCCTACCAAGTTCTAAACTTGCTCTTCACTTCCTCTCCAAAAAGGACTACAGTCAAATTCTCGAGTCCTTATTCCCATAAAAATGCTTAATAACACAAACTAGGGCTTTGTTTGAGGAAAAACAGAATTTTGTCTGAAACAGAAGCATACAAATCTCTCTCCTGCCCATTAACACGTATTCACACTTTTGGTCTCACAGGTCTGAGCAGGGCACTTGTGGATGGGCTCACCAGGTGAGAAATGGTGGATAAATTGAGTCTGGACATTACCTCGGCATTTGTTCCTTACTGCTTACGCGAGTCTAACACCAGCCATGTGGAGGTTTGTTGGAGTGAACAAATCCTCCCTTAATTACACCAGAGTAAGTTCTATTGGAGGCATAGTGTGGATGGATACAGGTGTAACCAAGGACAAAACCTGGCTACAAACCAAAAAACAAAACAAAACAAAAAAAAACCTGAAAATGCCACTAAGTATTCCTGGCTAAATATTTAAACATCTTAATAGCAACACAGATTTTTTTTTTTTGGTTAAACAATCGGCTTCACCTCCACATTTATTTTGACAGTTCATCATCGTTCCAATTGTGACTCCAGTGCACATAAACGCAAATAAATTTGCTTTTCACCACAGCAAACTTCTCCCGATCAGAACTTACAAACAACAAAGCCCTTCAAACACACGGGCTGGAGGTCCCCTTCCATGGCAGCATCACCACCACGACCCTGTCTGGGCTGACAGCAGTTCCACGGTCGCGAGTGGGTGGGTGGAGGGAACACGGAGAGGCGAGGCCGGCCCGGGCGGAGAGAAGCGACGCCCGGGAAGCCCCGCGGGGTTCGCCTCCCTCCGCCCGGCCCGGCCTCGGCTCTCCCACCCCCTTCGTTCGCAGTGGGGGATGACTAGAGCCGCCCACCGCGGGGCCCACTCGTGACATGCCGGCAGGGAGCGCGACAGGCCGGGCGCCCCCCGCCCGCAGCAGCACCACGAGCGCCAGGACAAACACGCGCGGCCGCCCCCCCCGCGGCCCCGCGGACACGAGGGGGCGGCCCCGCCGGGCCACGGCGGCGCG